>JAODJU010004355.1:0-14651 GCA_026776725.1 Gnathonemus echidnorhynchus | reverse complement strand
CATTAGCATTTTTCCCATTGAAATGAATGAGCGGTCCCCATAAGGATATGTTTACCCTACATGTGCGTGCGTGCGTGGGTGTGTGTGTGTGGGTGTGTGCATGTGTGTGTGCAGGCATTTACAAACACAATAGTAACCCACTGGGCCTGGCATCGCTCTCCCTCCTGGCCACATGCTGCTGTTTCCAAAACTGCGCTGCATGACTCAGGGGTAACACAGTTATAGGCATCCACACACACTCTCTGTCCCTCTCTCTCTTTCTCTCTCTCCCTTTGTTTCTTTCTCTCTATATCTTTCTTACACACACACACACAAACCCAGACCCACACAAACACAGACCCCCCCCCCCCCCTACACACACACACACACACACACACACACCCGCACACAGACCATCTGTTTTTACTTGTTGGTGGCATGTTCCTGTCCAAAGTGCAGCTAGGACGCATTTCAAACAGTAATTTAAGAGGACTGCAGTAAAGCTGACTTCTTTCCTTCTCTTTCCCTTTGTCCTTTTTCGTCTGTCGCTGCCGTCTCTCCCTTCCTTGGTAGGAGGCTGGCAGTGGGACAGTGATGTGTTCAGCAGCCTGATCAGCCAAGTACACAAGCACCCACACGCATGCACACACACTCACACACAAACACAGACACACACACACAAACACAGACACACACACAAACACAGACACACACACACACACAGACACACACACACACTCACACACAAACACAGACACACTCACACACAAACACAGACACACACACACTCACACACAAACACAGACACACTCACACACAAACACAGACACACACACACAAACACAGACACACAGACACACTCACACACAAACACACACACACTCACACACAAACACAGACACACACACAAACACAGACACACACACACTCACACACAAACACACTCACACACAAACACAGACACACTCACACACAAACACAGACACAGACACACACACACACATTTTCCCCCTTCTTTCGCCTGGATTGTACACTGTCTGGATTTTCTGTCCTGCCTGTTTCAGTGCTGCCCCCTCCCACCCCCACCCCCCTAAGCAGCACATCTGTATGTAGGTCAGCCCCTCCTCCTCCTCTCCCATCAGAATGTCCTACTTTCATTTGGAGAATGATGACATCACATTGCTGAGACACACTCTGTGGGCTCTCAGGGTAAGTGTGGATAGCATGGTAGCCACTAAGTGTCCCATAAGCCGCCGTCATCTCTGTAATTATACATACATGCACAACGATGTATGACAGCACAGACGCACACATGCACCAGCAGACACGCAGGCAGACATGCAGCCAGTCACACAAACACAGACACGTGCATCCTAAACAGAAACAGCAACATTAAAACACACCAGCCAGCACTTCTCTCCTCCTTCTCCACCCCCCTACCCCCCCACTGACCTGCGCCTCCGCAGCTTGCGGTTCTCCATCTTAAGCAGGTGTAGCTTCTTGGCGAAGCACACGGTGACCATGAAGAGGAGGAGCACTGTGAGCGCGGCCACACCCACCGCCATGCACATCACCTGGAACTCCGTCACCACTGACTCGCACCGCGAGCCTTTGTGCCAGATATAGTCCTGCACGCTGCACCTGGGGGTGGCAGATTCCAGGGGGGAGGAATAAAGCGCTTTATTGGGAGGAAGCGAAGATGGGTCCAGAATGGAGAGCCGCCAGAAGGAATGTGAGAGAGAGATGAGAAGACCACAGCAGGCAGGAGGAGCTGCTTAATTCAGCTACAGTATCACAATGAACTCCATCCTGCCTGGTCTCCATTATGCCATGACACACTAAGTTCCCCGGTGATGTTCTGATGTCAATCACCCAGTATCAGACACAGGGGAAATGAAAACAGGCCTGACGAGGCTTCGTCCTCATTAGCCATTTTATCTTACATCTGTCTGGGGGGAGAGAAGTGAGCAGCCGAGAGTGGTGCTGAGGGAATGCAGACTGCAGCCTAGGGTGGTGCTGAGGGAATGCAGACTGCAGCCTAGGGTGGTGCTGAGGGAATGCAGACTGCAGCATAGGGTGGTGCAGAGTGAATGCAGACTGCAGCCTAGGGTGGTGCAGCGGGAATGCAGACTGCAGCACAGGGTGGTGCAGAGTGAATGCAGACTGCAGCCTAGGGTGGTGCAGAGGGAATGCAGACTGCAGCCTAGGGTGGTGCAGAGGGAATGTAGACTGCAGCACAGGGTGGTGCAGAGTGAATGCAGACTGCAGCCTAGGGTGGTGCAGAGGGAATGTAGACTGCAGCACAGGGTGGTGCAGAAGGAATGCAGACTGCAGCCTAGGGTGGTGCAGAGGGAATGCAGACTGCAGCCTAGGGTGGTGCAGAGGGAATGCAGACTGCAGCACAGCAGCTGCAGAAGGTCAGACCAAGGAGCAGATGGAGTGTTTCACTGACTCACACTGCAGACATGGCTGCCACCCCCACATATTGCACCTCTGGTCACACACATTGTGCAGCACATGCAAGGTCCCAAGGCAAAGCTCTGACTGCCGTGTGTCACATGGGACTGAACAGAGTCACATCCGTCCTGCAATGTGCACCATCTCACATACATTTAGGGTCCTGCTGAATAACAAGAACAGTGCTGATGTGACTGAGGCTACAGCTGATGGAGAAGTTAATGAAGTAGCACTCAGTGAAAGCTACCCTCAGTGAAAGCTACCCTCAGTGAAAGCTACCCTCAGTGAAAGCTACCTAGGCCCAAACTCATCTTCATTATAGCACCATCAGTGTGCTGCACCCCGTCCAGCCAGTGTGCTGCACCCCCTTCCAGGCAGTGCCCTCAGTAGGGACTCCAGTTTGGCTTCTCTACATGTCTTTCCATACTGGCAAATACAGGCTGGTCTGAATCATTTTTTGCCGTTTCCTTACACTTTCTCTCTCTTGCTCAAATTCAGCTCCTTTCCTTTCCAATAAAACAGCTCGGTAGCTCTGAGTCTTTTCCTCCAGTCCTTCACCCCTGCGAAGCAGACGGGAGCAGATTATCAGGCAGCAGCTCTGTGCCAAGCTGGAGGTAGCTCAGTCCCAGTTGCCTGCGCTCACCTCACCCCCATATGCGACGCGCTATCGCTATCAGATTATGGAAAGAAAAACAGCCAGGAATTTTAAAGACCTTTTTTTACAGCAGTATTTCCTCTCTGCTTTTGGCTGCACTGATGTCTCTGTGCACCTCAGCAGCTCATGCAGACACACAACTGATGGACAGGTGGGACAGAGCTTCAGCCTCACCTCTCACCCTTCAGCATTCTCTTTTATACATATTCAAGTTGTGTTTTTCTGTCCTAGATGCTGTGTGTGTATCTACTACAGATTCTGCTGGGAACAAATATAGCAATAACAGAAAAATGTGGAGAGTAAAAAGGAAAGAGAAAATGAATGATCATGGATCACGGGCAGCAGAACGATCTCAGGAAGAACATTGAAAACTAACTCCTCTAATTTAAAGACACAATGACATATAGGTTAGACACATGAGTTCTCAGTGGAATCATAGGACATCGAACAAAGATTCTGGGGCACTAGGAAACACGCAACCAGTTACTCAAGGCACAGGACCATGTGCTGCAGTTACTCAGGGCACAGGATCATGTGTCAGTTACTCAGGGCACAGGACCATGTGTGTCAGTTACTCAGGGCACATGATCATGTGTCAGTTACTCAGGGCACAGGACCATGTGTGTCAGTTACTCAGGGCACAGGACCATGTGTGTCAGTTACTCACACTATGTGGCTGTTAATCAACACGAGGCAAAGACGATGGTGGGAGTTATGACATGCAGTCTCTATCTTCTCCTGGTCCACTGATATATGACTGTCAGTTCTATACCTCCAGAACCATTTGAATGGCATCAAATTTTGGCATCTGGATGCATCTTCAAACCACCAGTGCAACCCAAGACTGCCTGACAAGAATGGGAGCATCAGTTAGCTGGTGAATCAAGGCAATCATTTGCATGAATTGGACATTCATGTCTTTTTTCTGGTGTGAACTGGGTGCATTGAAAGAGGCTGTAATGATGCAGGTGCGACATTTAATGCTGCAGGGGGGTCGGTGCTGCGGATGGTCTGATGCTGACATATATCTGGCATGACATCACAGTGCGAGATCTTAAAGCTGCAGTGCGTTAGACTGACATGACGACTTCCTCAGCCAAACTGATCCACACTGAACTGCAGACAGAGTCAGCCTCTTAAAGCCAGACAGGTCATTGCTAGGGTTTGTGTATCATAATGAATCTGAGAATCTGCAGGGGTCTGTTAGGCAGGCTGCACTTTCTGAACCTCTCCATAAGCATCTCTATGCCATTCAGCCTCATTCGTAAGGAGACACAACAGAAAAATTATGCAGCTTTCTTATTTACATGTTGAAAAGTGGCAGGATTGGATGATGTCACCAGTGTGGAGGACTGGAGGATGTCACCAGTGTGGCGGGATTGGGGGATGTCACCAGTGTGGCGGGATTGGGGGATGTCACCAGCGTGGCGGGATTGGGGGATGTCACCAGTGTGGCAGGATTGGGGGATGTCACCAGTGTGGCAGGATTGGATGATGTCACAAGTGTGGCAGGATTGGATGATGTCACAAGTGTGGCAGGATTATGGGATGTCACCAGTGTGGCAAGATTGGATGATTTCACCAGTGTGGCAAGATTGGATGATGTCATCAGTGTGGCAGGATTGGGGGATGTCACCAGTGTGGCAGGATTGGGGGATGTCACCAGTGTGGCAAGATTGGATGATGTCACCAGTGTGGCAAGATTGGATGATGTCATCAGTGTGGCAGGATTGGGGGATGTCACCAGCGTGGCAGGCATATGTGGATCTGGGGGGTGTTAAGGGTTGACCATGGCCCCCCAGACTGAAGCCTGACCCCCCAATTCACCACCCCCATTGAATTTCATTTTAGTTAAAACAGACTTTGACTTAAAAAAAACTCCTTTTATTCTGTACCTGTTTCTCTGTGTCCCTGATGATAAACTGATAAAGAATGAGCTCACGCCCCTGCTGAGCTAATCATGTTCTCTCAGAACAGGAGTCATGCGGGAGTTTGGGAATCCTGTACTTATTGTAAGGTTGTTACCTTAACTGCAAGAAACTGAAATATTAAATGTGTATTTGATAATTCCACTACTGCCTGGATTATAAACAATGTGGAGTTATAGCGTTTAGGTACCTTAAATATCCCTTTATTTTCTATATGCTTTATATTCATATTTAGATTTATGTACCACGCCAAAATGACCTCTGGTCCCACCCTGGCCACCCCACTGACAATTTTCTGGCTCTGCCATTGGTGCCTGGGCACAGGTGCCGGTATCCACCCTCCCCCACGGTCTCTTCTACGCACTGTAACACCCTTTTTGGCCGTGTTCTTTTTCTGGGTTCTGCGACAGTAGGTTTTTGGAATAGTCCCTATAGAGTGCTGGCGTGTTTTCAGTAAATTAGGTTCTCAGAGCTGGATTTTTCATCATGACCGGAAATCTAATGCGGATCATGCTGTTGGACCATTTTCAGCGCTCTCACCTGCAGAAAGCCCCTGTCCCTTCCACAAGGTAACACTGCCCCCCGTTGAAGCAGTAGCTGGGGAGGAAGTCGCAGAGCGACCGGCAGGTGGCGTTGTGGCGTGTGTACCCGGGCCCGCAGCCTGACCCGTTGACGGAGTCCACCAATCCTGGGGCTGGAGGCGGCTGTTCATCTTCATCAGGCCCGCTGATCATTATATCATCGGGTACGACGGAGCTCACGGCGTGGTAGTCGAAGGAACTACTGGTGGTGGTGGAGATCATGATTTCTTGATCTTCCACGGTGATACTATCTCTTGTATCTGTGAGCACTTCGTTCTTCTCATCCAGGAGGTCACTGGGTGTGAGGTAGTCGTAGCTGTCAAACATGGGCCAGGAGGTGGTGCCGCCTGCCTGTAGCTGATTGGCTGCAGATTCGGTGATGGAATCAGTCTCCAGGTGCCGGTGATGTGAGCCGAGGTCCCAGAATTCCACGGTGACCACGTCCGGCTGCGTGGGGGACCGACCCGGGGGCTCGGTCACCGCAGTGGTGGCAGGCTGGAGATCCAGGTCCAACATGGCTGAGGTGGCTGCTGTCGTCGAGGTCACAGTGGCAGTCACGACTGGGCCGGGCCGGGCCGCGAGCCAGGGAGGGTCTGTCTGCTGCTGGTGCTGGTGCTCATCCATGTCCTGGAAGTCCAGCTTGACCTGGGTACCAGTGCCAGGGCTCAGTGGAGGGAGGAATGGAGTGTTGACTCCTGCATCCAGAACCTGGTCCAGCTCTGCTGAATCCTGGCTGATGCCGCTGCCCAGGTCACTGCTGCCTTGTGGCTTGTGCAATGGGGCCATGGGAGGGGCAGAGCCGGCGACCCCCGGGGTCAAGTCCATCTGCTGCCCACTAGGGGGCGAAGCTGAGGACGAGTTCAACCTGTTGGGAGCCTCCGTGTCATTGGTCCCTATGGAGCTGCCTGTGGTCACAGAAACACATACCAGTCAGAAAAGTCTCTCCCAGTAACTCATGTAGAACCACATCACAGAAAACCAGAAACACGGTGCATATACATTTACTGCATGTGTTGCATGTACTGCATCTTTTTGCATTTACTGCATCTTTTTGCTTTTACTGCATATTATTTTCTAATTACAACATAATTGCGACACTTGTGAGCAGGAGACATCAGCCCCCTTTTAGCATCATGAAATAACATGCTGTGCTCTGAAGCCCAGGTCTGGCCCGTTTGGCCTTTTTCAACCCCATGTTCTTCCCAGATGCCATGGATATGTGTTATAATTCATGGGCAGTGCTGTGCGTCTACTTGCGCTGCATCTTCTGCGCGTTTGGTGACCTGGGAGAGGGCGGTGAGACCACGTGTGAAGACGACTTCAGTTCTCGCATGTTCATAACTGAGGAACTGGCCTGCAAGCAAGCAGCCTTTCATTTCTGAGTTCAGCTGGAATCAGAGCATTTTATTTTACTAGCTGAGTGTTTTGGGCTGTGGCTCTGTCTATTTTTGCATCTTTCAGACTATAACTTAAGCACAAGGAACCAGCTTATCAAGTTATCAGTAAAATAAAGAAATAAATATTTACAAAAGAGCTCTTCACTTCCTTCTACACCTTTCATCAGGAAGGCCAAAGCATCAGACATGTCACATTTCATTAACTACAGAGATGGCATGTGGGCACAATCAAAGACGTGAAAAGTTGAATCACAGACAGGTGTGCAAAGATTTTCAGTTATAGTGCTGTTATTTATTTTGCTAATGCTATTGAATAACCAAAAATGTGCCCATGGGATCAATAAAATTATATATTCTGTCACTTCAGAAATAATGGCAACCACCTGCAATGTGAAATTACAGAAACCACAAGCCAAAATTTCACTTTAATGCATGTCTGGTGATTGAGGATAATGAAGTTAGGGGAAAGCACATCACATGACATGGGACTCCACACCTCAGTCTGCTCGCTCTGCCAGCATGTGGAGGCTCCTCCGTTCACGGTGCCCACGGTGCCCACAGCACCCACGGTGCCCACAGCGCCCACGCTGCCCACCGCGTCCACAGCACCCCGACTGGTCATGCTACCACATACCGAAGTGTGAATTATTTCAATGGCACGGATAATTGCCCTGAGAACACAGGAACACAGATGTGCGGTACGGACAAAGCAGCACGTTAAACCAGCAACTTTTAAGTTCTAAGTCCTAGTCCTAGTCCATTAATGTAGCACCATGGTCCTGAGGAACGTTATTTCATTTCTCTTTGTACTGCACCACGTATATTGTTGAAATGACAATAAAAGCAACCTTGAACCTTGAACCTTGAAGTGCTGACATCCACTCCATAAAAGGTTAGACAGAGACAAAGAAAGGAGCTGTTTGAGCTCTAGCCTCAATGATACTGTAGGAAAGCCAAGGAGAAGATAGAGGCCGCTCAGTCACCTGGGGGAGTCTGACGCTCAGGTTAAACAAGCTCAGATAAAGGAGAGGGAGAGACTGATGCCTCGTTTCCACAGACACAGAGCCGGTACCGGTGCTGGTTCTTGCTCGCTGCTTTTGAGAACCTGCCCGGGTTTCCATAGGTTTCAAAAAAGAACGGAACGTAAATGTTACCTAGGGGGATGTGAGAGTAAAGTGAAGGTCCATGTGAATTCCGTCTTTTGGATTTATTTTGGTCTGTTTTGGATTTTAAGTTTTCATAAGATGCCGAACTGAAAAAAAGTTTTCAGCGTATGACTCGTTGGGCTGTGTCTCTACTGCCTATATCAGCTTTAGTCTGTAAAGGCTCCCTGTGTGTCTGTGTGTAAGTGAGTTTATTCTTATTCTTGCTGTTTTACTGCTGTCCTTTTAAGGATTGCACAACAAAAGAATCCGCTAAAAACTGAATTTTGGGGTCCGCTTCATGCACTCTTTGTCATTCGAGTGCCACAATATTTTATTTATTCAACCTGCAACAAATTTATAATTTATTATTAAATCTGGCCAGAAAAATCGATCTTTTGTTTTCCACAGAATAAAAAAATGATGTAATATTATTCCACTATCAAGCTGGCAAGTTATAATTTTAGACAAAATTAAATCGGTTATTGATTGAATTTTCTGTGTATGTGGGTGTGGACATGATAGCCTGTCCCACTTGGACATGATAGCCCGTCCCACTTGGACATGATAGCCCGTCCCACTTGGACATGATAGCCCGTCCCACTTTCTCTGACGTTATAGATCCAAATTCTGAGACCGGCTTTAATGAAGTGCCGAGATGGAGACATTTTTTCTGGCCCAGCACCAATTTTTTGCGGTCGAAAAGCACAGAACTAGTTCCAGATTAGGAAGCGGTCCAGCACCGGTGGAAACGAGGAATGAGAGAAGGGAGGAATAACGGGGAAATTAAAGGCAGAGAAGGAAGGGAAGAAGAGGACAGAGTGTGAGGATAAGTAATGACAGTAAGAGGAGAGCACCCAAGTGTTCACCAACAGATACCTGCCCCCCTTCCTGAGACAGAAGCTGGGGGTGGTTATCTCACCTTACAGCCCCTTAAGCAGAAGGTACCTCTGAGTGAATGTGCAATGCAGCTTAGTCCTTGCTAGCATTATGAACTGCTCATGATGCAAAGAAAACTGAAAATGGAGGAAGCAGGAATAGATACAGGATGAACCAATGAAAGAGACAGAAATAAATCTCTTTCATAGCCAAAACTGAAGACCAAGACCACCTTCATCTAAGACCCTCTACCAATAAAATACTTCAAATCAATGGAACTAAATGCAGAGATGTAGATTTATACATGAAATGCACACACATTCAGACTCACGCAATGGACACACATACAACATCACCGCTGCATACAAAGATTAACCTTCTGGCTGACTACACACAGTGTTTTGATAATTCTTCCACCGTTTTGCATTCAGATTCATTCTGATGCCTTCTGCCTTCATTTGTACTCAACACGTTCACTCTCTGGCAGTAAACGCTTTCATTTCTCTGCTCAACAGGTGGCAGGACGGAGGCGGGAAGTGTGGCCATGGCAACGAGCAGCCTCTCGCAGCGTAGGTATTGATGCAGCCTCTCCGCATGGACACAATCGGTTGGACTGAAATGGACCTGTCTGGATGGGGCTGGATCAAGTCAAAACTGCACGTTTGGACAAGCAGGAAGAGTATTAGTTAAGGAGGAAGACCTCAAGATAACCTTTGTTTGGGAAAATAATTTCTCTACTGTACCGATTTATGATGTGCTACTATCCGCTAGCGAGCCTGAGAGAATCGCCATCTTATGTTAGCATCAAACGCTAGTGGAATTAGCATTCTCTTGAGTAAAGTAACATTGTGAATACATTCCGTTCAGCTGTTTTCTAGTACTTTTTTAAGTAGGGGATTGGAAATTTTCAAGTTCCGAGTTATTGGGAAAGCATCAATACATGTTCAGTACATATGCAATATTACTAAGAATGAATAAAATATAGAATGTGCCCTTTTTGTATCAGACACTCCGTGCATATGGATGCAGGTCCCCAGTGTCTCCCTGCATCTTGACCAATCAGGTGACGGTGACGCCACCAGTTTGGGTTAGTCACACTTTCGACCCTGCTGGTAAGTAGGGCCATGTCAGCACCGCAAGCTTTTATAAATGTTCCAAGGAGCAGGGCAGTGGATCCTGACCCAGTTCTAAAAGAATGTGGTTCAGCAGATTTATATTAGTCAGACCTGAAACACCAAACAGGTGATTTGCTATCCAGCTAAAGAATAACTACAACTAAGCCATTGGAGGCTGAGGCGGATCAAACAGCAGCCCACCCTGCAGACCACCAATGAGATCCACCTTCTGTATGAATGTCTCCCAAGCAACTGAATCCTACACAGCAACAGTAACTGTACAAAGAGACCAAGAAAGAGGATTTAACGGGTGACACTCAGGCTATGGAAATGTTTGCCTACTCAGTATTCTACTGAGACACAAACCAAAGCGATGGTTGGATTTCATGATGTTCATTGCTAGCTTTGGGGACTCGGCAAGCCAAGTCCATCGCATGGCTTATGAGCTGCATTTTGTTGTCATTGATTCCAATGTGATTTTCCATGGATTGACTCTCATCAAATCAATAAATGGTACAACAGCCAGGACCACACTGCTGATGTGCGGTGCCAGGGCCCTCACTGACAGCCTAGATCCACCTCTTCGTGCATCTCCTGGCCTCACCTCCAGTCTCCACGCCTTGTAATCTGAAGGATGGGCTTAAATTAGAATCATTGCTTGATTTCAGAAACATCTGTGTGGAATGCTACTCAGAGCCATTGGCCCACAACCCCGGTGCCCCTGAGCCCTTAATTGCTGTCATTTCGCTAGTCAGTGAATGGCTGAGAAGCTGCCAGGTTCCGTGACATCACTGACGGGACTGTGGGACTTCAGGGGACAAGTTCCAACAGCCCATTTGAGGCTCTCAGACAAATAGGACTGACACGGGTGCCTCTGCTGCCAATGCAAATCAACCCCCCCTCCCCCACACTGCAACCTGCAGCATGTCATGAAATACCGAGCTACGAAAGTATGAAATCTGTAAGCTAGGCAAAGACTTTGACCTATCAGGGTCTGAAGAACAAGAGGGGGAAAGAGGGAAAGGGCAGGAGGGACCACCGCAGGCTTTTCCGCTCACACTTGTCTCACACGGTTGATGGTAGAGCAGTACGGCTGCACGGCGTTACTGTGGGGCACAAGAACTGCTGGGACAGCAGGGATTTCAGCAACATCCATAGAGCTGCACCGAGACTGAGCCAGGACCTTGCATGCAGTTTTGACATAGTGCTTTTCACACTTGACTGATAACAAACGAGGGGCATGGAGAAGAGCTACACATGAACTGTGACCAAATGGTGACAGTCACACCCTGGATAAGTGTTGCAGTGCTCTTTAGGACGTCACCCTGCATTTTTACTGCCATAAAACAAAACCGAGGAACCCAGCATTTACACCGCGCACCGAGAACCTTTGGCTACACTGCCTACATTTCTCATATAATCCATGCATATCATATAAATAAGCAGCATACACATTTCAGTATTTCTAGGCTCACATATAATGATTCGGTTACTTCATCACGCCCGGCTCTCCTGTTTCTGGGCGTCAATGCGCAGGAAACGGGGCTCCGAGACAGATGGATTACCGAAATACGCCCTGCAGGTCTGGACTCCCTAGGGCTTCGGCGAGGAGCCGATCACAGAGGACCTTCGTCTAGTCGGTCAGTCGGCCAGTCTCAAAGGCTATAAGTGATGAAATACTACCCTCCGAACCTGATACTGTTCCTTATTAGGAGGCAGGCAGAGCCCAGTAATATTGGCGTTTCTTTTTTTGTCATCGAATCAGTCCGTCGCTTCGTTACATCCGTCCGTGCTCCATCATGGAGGGCTGAAAAACGTTATCCACCGAGATATCCACCCAATTAACAATGCTGACCCCCACCCCCCCAGAGAGACCACTGTCTGGGAGACTTCGATATGCCGTTTTCTCGCACCCGGCAACAAGAATTATATGACAACCGTGTGGGCGTCCATAAGCGTATATACACCACCGTGGAGACACGCACCTGCTGCACCGAGGTGTAGGTAAAGCAATCACACCTCGGATCCTTGGAAAAAGACACGCAACGCTTTCGACATCACCGGACGACTATGCGAGAAAAGCATGAATTATTCAGATCAGGATGGCGACCCTAATCCCGCTTTTGTGCGGAGCCGTCATTCCTCCAGGGAGCAGCGGCTGCTCCAGGGAGCCCGGCTTTGTGTTTCGCCTCTTTGCCCGCATGTGTCGGAATGCGTCCGGTGCTTCACAAACGCCACCGTGCCAGCCCCAGGAAATTATAGCCCTCGCTTTATGGAAGGGGGGGTCAAAGCAAGTTTTTAAGCCACCTTTCAATCATTATAATTGATAACTGAATGGGACTTTTGTGTGCCGGATAAAATATTATTTTCAGCTGCGCCCGAAACGAGTGATCCACACAAAAGGTGCCATCAGTGGAGTAAAACGTCCGCGGCTCGCCGAACCCACATCCGTGCAAAGCGCGTTTATAGGAGCCCCCATGCCGGCTGTTAACGCCGCCTGTGGGATCGCTCGGTGTGGGCGGTAAATAAGGCGTATTTTCCTTACCATGTGCGCAAAATGCCATCAAGTGCAGAACCAAGGAGGCTGACAGCATCAGCAAGCCGCGGTACCCGGAGAAGACCCACGTCTGTCTGCCATCCATGCTTGACTTCATCGATGTATCAAAAAGCGCAGGAAAAAAAAGATAAATCCCTTTCGAATGGAAATTGGGTGTTCTAAAATGAAGCCTAAGGGGCTTTATGAAGTGTTAAATCCTTTTCGTGTTTGCTCCTGGTCACAGATTTTCCATGGTTATTCCGCGCTGATGTGTCGCTCTGTTAGTGTATTTAGTTAGTCTGATTTTATTTATTTTTATAACGGCTTCCTACGGTCCCATTGCTGCTGTCAGGCGACTTGTCAAGGTGCATAAGCGCCGCGGCTTAGACTAGAAAAGCTGCTCCTATACTTTGCAATAGTAAATGCCCCCCCAGTTATGATGCGATCTGCTCAGTTCCCACAGTCCAAGGAAAGAAAATGAATTCTGCTTCCCACCGTCTCTCTCACCCCCACTCCTCTATCCCCACCCAGGTTTTTTTTCCTTTCAATAAATTGCTATTCATCCGACTCTATCGCGTCTTGTGCGCACGCTCGGACGCTTTTTAACGCATTTATTTGGGAGGATGGTCCGAGTTGAAGATGAATTTTTAACGCAAGTTCTGGGGGGAAGGTAGTTTTGGTGGTCTTTAAACGCAGTGCTGAGGACCTGGTTTAGAGAGTAGGCGGTCTTTAACGCATTCTGATGGAACTGTAGTTGCCGTTTTCCCGTTTATAATCCTTGAGTTATGTGAGACTCTGGAGTTGAAAAACGGGAACACAATGAGGGACTAACACCCATCCTTTATATATAGCGGTTTTCCCATATAACCAAAGAGATCTATGGAGTAAAACGTGAGAGGCAGTTTATCATTTTCTCAAATCATCATTTCTACACGTTGTGTGAAACGCGCATTTGACGGAGGGGTGGGGGCTGCTGCTTTATCATATGCAGCCAACAGCGCAAGGCGGAGGAGGTAAGTAGGTCCATCGACGATTTAAAAAGACCGACAAACTAACAATAGGAAAAAGGAAAGACGGCGGGTCTTTTGAAACCCCCCCCCCCGGGATGCCGCGATGAATGCACAAGTAGGCTAGGGGGTGGGTTGCCCACTTTTCTCTTCACTAAGAACTTAGGAAAGAGAGAAAGGGAGTCGGCAACGGGGGGGCACAAGTGGCTTAACCGTTTGAGCAAAAAAATCTTGAGGGCCCGCAGCTCACATACAGATAGACAGGGGTTAGACAATGAAACTGAAACACTGGCTAAAATAGTCTTTGAGGTTTCACGCCTATATATGGGTGGCCTGCTGGCCAATCTTCACTGATTGAACATTACATCAGTAAGAGCAAAGTGTGAAGGTTGAATAACAGAGCAACAGCACAGCTGTACATAAAATATTGCAATTCACACCGCATAATGGGAGACATATCAGAGCTCAAAAGAGGGCAAACTGCTGGTGTGTGTCTCACTGGCGCATCTGTGACCAGGACAGGAAGTCTTTGTGATGTACTGAGAGCCACGGTACCCAGGGTAATGTCAGTATACCATCACGAAGGACGGACCACATCCAGTAGGAGTAACTGGATGCAAGAGGAAGCTGTCTGAAGGCATGTCTGGGCACTAACCCAGATTGTATCCAAAAGACATAAAACCGCCAAACTCAGTGCATAATCAAATCCGCACCTCGACTCTCCTGTTTCCACTAAAACTGTTCATCAGGAGCTTCAGAGGGTCAGTATTCATGGTCAGTCTGCTGCAGCCAAACCTTTGGTCACTCGTGCCAATGCCAAGCGTCATTTTCAATGGTGCCAGCAGCACAGATCTTGGGCTGTGGACACTGAAACATGATGAGTCCACCTTCACTGACGTTCCCACATCCAGGAGATATGCAGTGTGGAGAAGCCCCACCTGTACTGTGGGGTACCCAGAGTGCGGCACAGAGGTG
>JAODJU010004354.1:0-14706 GCA_026776725.1 Gnathonemus echidnorhynchus | reverse complement strand
GTGCCACGAAACTAGCTGTGGCCCTTCAGAGTCCTGTCAGCTGCAAGACGGAGAATACGGTTGTCATCCTCTAGGTACAATATACTCTGTTGTTGTAATCAGATGTTTCTCGACGTGGGTGCACCCCATTTCTGGTGTAAGGGTCATAGGAACCAGGTTGATTGCTGTTATAAATGCTTTTAATATGGTGCATTGATTTACCAAAATTATTTTATTTCCTTTAGATGATGGAATTTGCTCTGTTTCCGGTGACCCTCACTACGTCACGTTTGATAAGAAAGTCCACCATTTCCAGGGCTCTTGTTCTTACACTTTAACCCAACCTTGCAATGCCACATCTGGACTGCCATACTTCTCTGTTGACACCCAGAATGAGCACCGAGGCTCTAACAAACACGTTTCCTACGTTCGTGCCATCGTCGTGAAAATTCAAGGGCTGGAGATTGTTTTGGGCAAAGGACGAAGGATACTGGTGAGGAGAATTTAGGAAGGATTATGGGTAGAATAATTTCTCAAAAGATATTTTCAAAAGTGACTGTGAGAATGCATCTGTACTGACTGCATCAGTTGAACACATTCTATGTGAATCTTGCTTCCAGGTGAATGGTGTTCGAGTTACACCACCTGTTTCTTTGCCTGAGGGCGTCAAAGTCTATCTCAGTGGCACATTCGTGGTGTTGGAGACAGATTTTGGGCTGCGGGTGCGATATGATGGGAATCACCATGCTGATGTCACTCTTCCATCCTCCTACTGGGGGCTCCTGTGCGGTCTTTGCGGTATGACCTTGTTTGTCCTGAGCTGCCGTTTTCTTAAAGTTCACATATCTCAGTATTCATTTACTGTAGCTATTTTTACATTTTTCATTCATTTGTGGGGCACAACATGACTTATGGGGGAACTATTACAAGGTGCAAAGAGGGCAGGGACAAAACAGGCAATCTAAAATGTGACAGCAAAGGGACACACTGCAGAGTGTGAGATAGAATATAACATATTACTATATGTACTGGTTATCAGTATCTAACAAAGAACTGATTCATTTGTCATTGTATCTGTTACATTGTAGCTGGATGAATGAGATGTACAGTGAAGGTCAACAGTTAATGGTGTGTGTTATTCCCACAGGGAATTATAATGACCTGCCCAGCGATGACAATCTGAAGCCGGACGGCAAACCGGAACCAAACACAGACCTGCTGGGAGAAAGCTGGCAGGTCCCTGACAACCGCACTGAGTGAGTGACCTCAGGCCTGGGACCGCATCTGTGCCCAGTATTGGAGCAGCACGGGGGGAGCCTGCAACAATTAGCAAACAAATGCTAATATTTGCTCAGACATTATTGTAGGACACAGCTCTGGAGTGATGTCTGTATCTACCACCATTTATTATCTCTCAGCTACTCTTTCCTTTATTCATCAGCTGTTCCCATGATGGGGGAGTGGACAAGTGTGATGAAAAGGTGGAGTCTGAAGCCAAGAAACCCACCAGCTGTGGCATGATCACAGACCCCAACGGTAAAGCAAAAGTTGGATCATACTCTTGTCTAGAATGACTATTGACTCCCCAGCCATCCTCTGTCCATGAACACTGCATACATGTCTATAAGATACCTTTGATCATCTACTGTTGTATTGTTATGCTAGTTGACTAGTTCATTATATAAACTACAGGTCAAGAACAAACTAAAGCAAAAAACCTAGATTAGCAAGAAACTGTACAGAAATTGTCCAGAGTTTCCCCTACAGCGTCCCTTCTGTTTTTTGGGTTGGGTTCCAGGCGAACAGCAGAACTCTGTACTGGATAATCAATTAAGGAAGATAATTATAAATACGGTTTATATTTTGAGTAGTGATGCCAAATCCCTTACATAAAATGTACTCAGCAGAAACTCTCTGCCGACTTTATTCAATAAAAATACACATTTTCCTTCCTCCAGGCATTTTCAAGCCCTGTCACTCAGTGGTGCCCCCTGGTGTGTATTATGAGAACTGCATCTATGACCAGTGCGGTACTGGTGGGGACACTGTGGCCCTTTGCCAGGCCCTCCAGAGCTACGCAGACTTGTGTGCCCAGGCCGGTGTCCCCATCCCCTGGAGAAACAACACATTTTGCCGTAAGTTCCAATAAATTTTCCATATATGTGCCTGTGGTTATATGTCCAACATATGTTGAATTACTATTTGTCATGTATATAATGATATAATGATTTTTATGTGCAATATTCTTTAAATGTATGAGAAGTCTTGCAAACTCAATTAAAAACACAGATTCAAGGCAAACTTTTGAATTTATACTGTCTATGGATACTAAGTCACTTACGGTGAGACTCACTTGAAATCATCGCAAATTCTTTTCTTTGAGACCAAACAGCTTACTTGCTCCTTTACCCTCAGCACTCAAGTGCCCCGTGGGCAGTCATTACACCCCCTGCGGTACAGCCTGCCCCCCTACCTGCCAGGTCCTTGACTCTGCCAACACGTGTGATCAGCCATGTGTGGAGGGGTGTGTATGTGACACTGGCCTGGTGCTCAGTGGGGACAAGTGTGTCCCCCTGAGCCAATGTGGCTGCACAGACAAGGACAACAACTACCATCCGGTAATGCCCAGCACTCGTACACGACTTTCACACCCGTCGAATCAGTGGCTTGGCCATTTTCTGACTATGTCCCTGCGTCTTCTGCACCTCCTACTAGGATTGGGCGATATCTGTTTTATCATACCGTCGTACCTCCTAATAATTTCACCCCGGCATACAGTATATGATGATATTTTGAAAATGTAGGCTACTGTAAACTGAGAGATAGCCTAAATGGGCTCATCAGTGAGGAAGATGAGCTCTAGGGAACGAGGAGACACCTAAAAATACCACCATTTGTTTGACACCAGTGTCAGTGCCCAATTTGTGGCTGCAATCGCAAACGCATGCCACACATGCTCCAAAAGTTTATGGCACATTCATTTACTTTTTTCTTAACGTAACTGAGGCTCCAATCACCACTAACACTGTGCACTACAATGCATTGCCTCAATACAGCATCTCCATATCAGTTTCATGGAAAGAGGAGTGTGTATTTTTTATGGCATTAAAAATATTACCTTCGGGATTTCTAAATACCAGAGTATACCTTAATACCATCATACCGCCTAAGCCTACCTCCGATTTGAGATCATATTCTTGTATCCCCATTTACCCATGTTTATTCTTTGTCTACCAGTACTGAGTATTTTGTGCGATCTTTTGGTGTGAGTACTTCCTCTACTTTCCTGGTGTCATTCTCCTTGTCCTCACACCTGATTGGCTGTGCTCAGGTGGGAGATGCCTGGTTCCCCATGCCCGACTGCTCAGAGCGCTGCGTGTGCAGAGGCCACAACAGCATCGCCTGCGACCCGTGGCAGTGTGGTCCGGCGCAGGTGTGCGGCGTACAGGAAGGCCAGCTTGGCTGTCACTCCACAGGTCGGGACAAAACCTCCCCACCCCCCTCGCCCCCAAACTCCGCCTCACAGCTGGGGAGGCCCCAGCACAAGTGCCACACTGCATCTGTGGTCAATCTCCTCTTTGCTCAAGTACAGCTGAATGAAGCTGCCTTGCTTGCACACCCATATACACAAACACACATTGGTCTCCTGATGATTGTCCAGAATTCATCTGAATTCTCCCTTAATGGCAAGATTATTTGTACCCGTCTGAAAGTCAGCCACACCAAGGTTGGTAACAAGAAGACGTTCAAGAGTAATATAAGAGTAACTCTTTAAGAAAGGGACATTTAACCTCATGGGATGTGCACTTTTCAGGAATTATTGCTCCCATAAGGTAAAGAAAAGGTTTGCACGCCCCTCAGCAGGGAGTGTAACCCTGGTGTGTTTTCTTTTTAAAGGGCAGGGTGTGTGCCATGTGGCAGGTGACCCTCATTACTACACCTTTGATGGCGTAATGCACACCTTCATGGGCACCTGCACTTACACACTGGTGAAGGTATGCAACAGCAGCCAGGTGACGCCCTTCACCATCGTTGCCAAGAACGAGGAGCGGGGCCAGCCAGAAGCCTCATACGTGAACTCGGTCACCATCAGCCTGCCAGCCATCAACATCACACTCAGCAAGGCCAACAGGGTGCTGGTAAGAGCCAGGGTGGGACAGTAGTGAGCAGAGATAGAGCGGAGGGGGGACACGGAAAAAGGGTGGAGCGATATCTATAGCTGCACCCATCGACACGTACCGTACAATGGGGTCCCGTTGTCTTGTGCGGCGCAGGTGGATGGACGTAGAATCCGCACCCCTTTCGCCGTCACCCAAGGCGGGGCCAGGATTTCAAGCAGCGGTGTCTACAGCGTGCTCAACACAGACTTCGGTCTTGTGGTGAAGTTTGATGGCGTGCACCATCTGGAGATAACCATACCTGGGGATTACTTTGACAAGGTAACTCACGCTGTCAGACTCTAACCCCAGCTGCTGTTTCAGGAGGGGTTTTAAGAGTCCAAAGTGTCACTTTCCTTCTGCCCCCGGTGCTTCCTTTTCATTAGAGCCCCAACTATAAATTGGTGAGCAGATATTATCGGCCGATATGAACTAATTGCTGATAAATCGATGTAGGCGTTTATAACGATAAATAACAAATGAAAAGAAACGGAGACACATGAACACGGTAGCTTCCACCACGTTATAAGTGCTGTCATTGCGTTGTTTGTCCACCAGAGGTCACAACACGTTTGTGTTTTTATACATCTGACTCTTATTTATCAAAACTTGAATATATTTTGTTGTACTTTTGTTCAAAGTACTATGGATCAGACCTTTTTCAAGCTTTTTGTATTTTTATGCATTTGATTCTTATTTATTATGATAACTTTTATACATATTATTGTACTTTTATTTGAAGTACTGATGACAAAAAAATATTTTTAAGTACTATATTATGAAATAATACAGTACTTAAAAAGTCCTCACTAATACTTTAGTGAGGACTTTTGAACAACTACATGTAACAAATGTTGAGAAAAATCTTTGCTTACATTTATGTGTTTCTGAAAGAAAAAAAATTGGTTGATATATCATTATTAGATTTTTATATCCTCAAAAATCAAAATCCTACACTGGTTGGGCTCCAGGTTTCGTTCCTTCCTGTTTCTTTCTCATGGATGCTCATGCATCCCATGCTGTCCGTTGCTGTACCTGCTCAGGTCTGTGGCATGTGTGGGAACTACAATGATGACTCCATGGATGATGACCTGATGCCCGATGGCCAGCCAGCGAAGGATGTGGTTGAACTGGGTAACAGCTGGAAAGCGGAGGGAGACAGCGACCCTGGGTGAGCGACGGGCTCCACTGAGGGGAACAGCATGGGATGCAACATCTGTGACCTGCAGACTGATGGGATTTATAATCTCCGATTATTAGTCTGTATTCTGCTATGGTCTCACAACGTTCTCCATGTTCCTCCACCATCTATTAGCTGCCAGCCAGACGACAGGGAGGACCTGAACCCAAAATGCACGGAGGCCCAGGAGCTGCAGCTGCGCTCCCTGTGCGCAGACGTGCTGCTGTCCGAGCGCTTTGAGCCCTGCCATGGCTTGCTGGCCCCGAAGCCCTTCCTGGACAACTGCGTGTACGACATGTGCGAGTATGACGGCATGCAGGAGACGCTGTGCGACAACGTGGAGGCCTACGCCCAGGCCTGTCAGAGTCTGGGGATCACCATCAGCTGGAGGAACAACACCTTCTGCCGTGAGTGCGGAGCCGTTACCAGAGACAGACCACGTCAACATACGATTAAGATAAAGTTTTATTGATCCCTGGGGACATTCTTGTGCATACAGCAATGCAAACACAGAGCACAGGCAAACATTCCTATAGTGTAAAACAGACAAGGACACTGCATGTAGTGCAAACAAGTAAACGTGGTGCAAACAAATACATAGAGTACTCACTACACAAATAGAATATCTTGAAAGACAGAAGTACGTGGCCCTGGAGCAGCCGAGGTCAATGTGTTTATTTCGTATGCACGGTGTACAAAACTGAGCACAAAGTTTAATGTGCCCACAAAATACTACACCAGTCTCATGAAATCCCTAAAACATGTGCACGGTTTACTATTTTTTGTTGTCTGAATATGGTATTTTGAGCTGTGGAATTAATTAGGTTTTGAGAAAGAAAACGTGCTGGCAAAGCCAGAAGCTGGAGTCTTGGGACTGTGTTCAGGCCTTCTGCACATAGTTTGAAGTGCGCAAATATAGACAGATAGATAGATAGACAGATAGATAGATAGATCTACAGGCAAATTGAGAGCAGAAGAAAATAAATCGTGTCCACATTTTAGGGATTTTGTGAGCTTGATTAGTATTTCATGGACATGTTAAACTAAATTGTGTGCACGATTTAGTACATGATAATAGTAATAATAATAATAATAATAATTGTTATTATTAATTAGCAATGGTATTTAGACAATGTGAAAACATAATACAACATTGAAGTTGTATTATCAATACCATACAGTATGTGGCTGCATTTCCTGTCAGGAAGGTAAGATGAGGGGTGGTGTCTGACTCACCAGGCTAACCCTCTGTGCTCGTGATCAGAAGCCTTGGCAGAACAGTCACATGTCTGTGGGCCCTTGAGCAAGGTCCTTAACCCCCAGCTCTAGAGGCATTGCATGCTATGATCCCCCAGCTTGCTCTCACCTCTGTGGGGTAGGCGAAAAAGAGAATTTCCCCTCAGGCATTAATAAAGAATCATTATTGTATTCTATGAAAGGCAGTGACGGACCTGTTCCCCTGTGTCCCTCCCCAGCTCTGCCATGCCCTCCCAACAGCCACTACTCACCCTGCGCCGCCCCCTGTCCCCCCACCTGTGCCGATCTGTTCCCCTCCGGCTGCCTGCAGCAGCCCAGTGCCTGTGTGGAGGGCTGCCAGTGCGATGCCGGCCACGTGCTGAGCGACGGTTTGTGTGTGCTGCTGTCGAGCTGCGGCTGCGTGGATTCCGACGGCGAGTATCACGACGTGAGTGTGCCGGCTGGCCGGCAGAAGCTGCGCCCGATCTCGGTTTGAGTTTGAGTCGCTGAAACATCTGTGACATGAAGGCTCATGAGATTCCAGACTCTGGTGGTTGGTTATCATTAAGGCACAGACTCTGTCAGCCTCTCCACCTATCGAGCAGATTTCAGTTTTACCACAGACGCCGGACAGTCAGGTTTATTCAGCCAAGTATGTTCACGCATACAGGGAATTCGTCTGCAGTTGTCAGTGGCTCATACATACAGTAGGTACAGAAACAGTTAAGGCAAGACAATGGTCACATACAATTTTGTTGATATGTAGAACATGGACGTGATGTTGATACTGTTCACATATAAATAAGTGCAGTCAGTGCAAGAACTACTGGAATAAACAGTTTGTACAAAAAAATACAGTAAGTACAGCAATTGTAAGCGCATCCAATCGGTAAGGAGGCTGTCAAATTTTCAGGAGTATATAAAAGTGATCTTCAATAAAATCAATCAATGAAGTACTGGAATAATACAAACACACTGCTGTTATATAACTTAATGCAGCTATGCAGGATCTGTAGACCACTGGGGAGTTACCACCCACAGAGAGGTATTTTTGTACTTGGACCTCCAGATTTTTATTATGAAGTGCCTCTCCCCGCCCCATGTGTCTCCATTGGTTAAATATTTCATTACCGCAGAGAGGAAATACAGCTTATAGTTTACCTGTGAGGTGTGTTGTTCGTTTGATTTTTTGTATGAATGTGAGCTTCGTGGACTTAGAACGAACTGGTACTGATCTGCAATCGTTTAAACCGACCTGTCATTTAGTCGCTCGTCAAACAAGCAACGCTGGTCTGCCAGGTGCCTGCGCCTGCTTCAGAGCAGTGGTTTGTGGTGTGGCGTGACACAGCGAGCAGACTGATGGGGAAGTGAACTGGGGGAGGGTGCTAAATACAGTACCAGCTACATGGACGGAAAGAGAACTGGGCCAAGAAAGGCCCCTGCTTCCATTAATCACAATCTACACCTGTGATAAGTGTGTTTCCTTGATTAGGAAGGGACAAATTTAATTCACAAAGAACATGAGTAGAGTGAAGTTTCAGCTTAGAATCTTGTGATCCATAGTCAAATGCTTTATCCACTGCGCCACTGGCCCACGGGGCGCTAGTTAATTAAAGCTATCGCTGAGTGAACTGTTTAAATGTCGGTCTTATGATGTGTTGCAGTAAAAGTGTTCGGGGGCCGTTTCAGGTGGGCGACAGCTGGCTAACTGAGCACTGCGATGAGAAATGCAGCTGCTCGCTGGGCGCCATTCTTGCCTGCAAGCCGTTCCAGTGCAGCGAGCACTCCATCTGCGCACTGGATAAAGATGGCATCCGCTCCTGCAGGCCGGAGAGTAAGTCCTCCAGTACTTTGCTGCAGTCCGTCCAAACACCGATGCCTCAACCGCAGCGTATCCTGCCACGTGAAGTAGCTTTATTAAAATACAGAGAGTACTCCTTTAATCGCACCCTACTGCACTGTACATGCATGATATGAATCCTGCCTCTATCTCCTTTGTTATTCTCATATACAGAGTTCAGCAAGTGCAGTATTTCAGGCGACCCACACTACCGAACATTTGATGGGTTCAATCATCATTACCAAGGCCTCTACACATACATTTTAACCCAGGCCAATGTGGCCAGCTCTCTGGAGCCCCTAGTGATCCGGGGGAAGAATGCACGAAGAGGCAGCAACAGGCGAATCACCTTTTTGCATGAGTTGTACATCGATGTCTATGGTGTCAACGTGCGCTTCTTACAGAAGAGGAAGGTGCTGGTATGTACACTACTGTCACTACTGATTGCTCTTCTGAAGAGTTAATCCGGATATTAACACTTGCATTTTAACACTGCACAGGGGTGTTTGTACTTGCATCTTCTGTAGAGTGATACGAGTGGTGTGTGGAGTTTGCTTACTTTCAGTCCATGAGATGCATATGGAGAAAACATATCTTTTTTAAGTTTTGGGGTGAACTGCCCCTTTAAATACTTGCTCCATATTGTTACGCATGAATTATTCGTTGACATTCTCCATAGCATCTCTGTTGAGTGTTTCATGGCTGTGCATGGCAATACTGGCCAACACAACAGTAGCTCCAGCTAGACTCGGCTGGTATTTTGCAGGTGAATGGAGAGATGATCCACCCACCCCTGACGCCCAGGCAGGGCCTCAGTGTCACCCTGAGCTCCCGTGGTGTGCAGCTCGCCACAGACTTTGGCCTCACTGTACGCTTCGATGGCAACTACCAAGCAGGTGAGAAAGAGAAAGTACACTGAGAGAGGATGCTGAGAGAGACATAACACACTAGACTAAATACAGCGTTAACACTGTCATACTTTATAGGTGCCATTATGGTGCATTTATGCAGGGGTGCCATATGGGGTGGGGGAGGGGGGAGTAAGGACAATTCCGAGGGGTGACAGGGGCCCTAAAAAAATTGTAACATCATTTCACCAGCTCCATTTCTCATTGCATGTTCACTATTAATGCAGAAGACAGAGATCTCGCTCGGATCCGGTGTGTGACAGACAGAGCACGGGGCAGCTCGCTCACTCGCTGTTGCACTTTGTTCCTGCTCCCTCTCTCTCTCACGCGCGGCAATGTGCAGTACACAACAGAGACCCTCCTTCTAGTGATGATGGCGGAGAGAACGAAACTGTCAAAAGTGTGGTTAGATTTCATGAGAGTCGATGCTGACAGTGCTCAAGTGCAGCAAGTCATTTGCATGTAAGGCTGGAAACAAGCAATCTGTTGAAATGTCTAGCAAAAGTTCATCACATTCATATGGAGAAATGCACGGTTTTTGACTGCCTAACTCATAGTTTATCTGTTGTTGCGTATGCTGTTATGTATGGTTAGCGGCCTGGAACCCGCACTTGGAAATAACTAAATTATACAAATATGGATTAATGATTAAATTAACCATTAGCCAGCTGATTGTTATGGACTGTTACGGATGTTCATAAATTCAGTCGTTCAAAAATTCAGTTTCAGATTACAGAATTAGTGATTTGGACAAGCTACGGTTACCACAGTAAAATTACCACCAATGGAAAAAGTCCTGCACTCAGTTTTTTCACTTAAAAGTAAACATTGTTTTTCATATTTGTTTTACCATTCAATCTTCACAAAATCAATCTATAATGGTGAATTGTTCAAAACATTGTAGTTTTTTTGCTGTAAAAAATTATTTTTCATTTTAATAACATTATGATCTATAATAGTGACTTGTTCAAAACAATGTTGGTGCAGTTTGCAACACATGCATGTTAATTAATATACAGTAGAGTTGTACCGATTCGATATTCAGATCGGTATCAGCAGTGATCCAGCCCTATTTAGATGGATCTGGTACTGGCCATACGCGACTAATCCATGTCCTAAACTTATTTAGTTTCAGCAATAAAATTATAGCTCCTATTTAATTTAAATGAATTTATAAAATCAGTCGCATGGCAGTTCTTTCCTATTTTGAAGATTTTTGTGGCATTTAAGGATCCATATTGCTGAACATCATGATTTTTTTGAGTTCAACATGTCCCTGGGTCAACAAGGGAGGGGCTTGCGTTTCACTTTTTTAACCAATCACAGTCATGTTCGTAACACCTGGGGAATAACATCAGATAAGAGGGTGACAATCTGGAAGTATTTTACAATTTTATGAAGTAGCACAGCGATTTGGAATCTTTGTAAAAACAAAGTTTTTAGAGGTAGAAGTAGCGTTTAGTGGAAAATCACAGTAAACAAATCGTATGCAATTGTGCGAGACAACAGAAGAAGTAGTATGAAAAAAAGCAATGTATGATCTGGGAGTCGCTAGCTTGGGCTGGTTTGCGCACTCGCTACAGATTGTGATTCATGTGAGGCTGCTATCGCAACAATGTGTTCCCATTAAAATCTCAATGATAGCCATCCCTAGCAATCACCCATCTTGCCCTTGCAGGGATCCGGTCTCTGTATCGGCACCCCACGCTCTGACCACAAATTACAAAGATCGGTCATTTTGGTAAAGCCTCCTTCTTCCGCAGAGGTCATCCTGCCCAGCACCTACAGGGGTGCAGTGCTGGGGCTGTGTGGGAATTTTGACGGACGGGTCAACAACGAGTACACGAAGCCCGACGGCACTCAGACCCGCGATATCAACGAGTTTGGGGACAGCTGGAGAGTCAATGACCGACAGGGCCCCGCCTCTCCCTTGGCCAGCCCGGACCAGGCGCCGCACCTGCACAGGTAAGCCCCGCATGCCGGCGTGCAGCCTTCCGGCGACACACACTCTGCCTCTGACCTGTGAACAAGCCCTGTACACTCATCACACAGGCGGGAGGTGGAGCCAGAACCTGACGACGGGTTCGAGACACTGGGGTGCACTGAGGCTCAGTTGAGCGCACTGAACGGCACTGACCAGTGCGGGGCACTCTCGGACCCCAATGGACCCTTCGTGGCCTGTCATGACATCCTCGAACCCGACCAGTTTCAACAGTAAGTGTGACTTTAGCATTCTGACGGGGGCGCTGTATATCCTGTGGCTCCCAGCTGGGTCATCCTCAGGGCCTCCACATTAAAACTGCATCTGTGTTTTCCAGGGACTGTATATTTGACCTCTGCGCTGAGCAGCAAGACCTGCAACTGCGCTGTGACAGCTACAAGGTATATGCCGAGGCCTGTCAGGAGGAGGGCGTCAAACTCGGGCCCTGGAGACAGCAGCTGGGCTGTGGTAAGACCTCACAGGTTGTCATTAATGCCGAGCTAAGCTGCATCACACTGGAGCGCTTCAGTTCTTAAGTTTTATTTGTCACATGCACAATTATGCTTAATAAAATGTGCAGTGAAATGCATGGCTTCCAGACTGTGAACAAGGGACATGAGTATAAAGGGAACATAAGTATTAAAAGATAAGATATAGGACAATAGACAATAAACATTAAACAATAAACAATAATCACAAATATCCATGGTGTGCAGTTGGCAGTGTGCAAAGAGACTAGGAATAAATATTTACATATATAAACTGCCCCACGACCTTGAATAGGACAGACAACTGGTTACAGAAAACAGATGGATGAATGGATGGATGGATATGTAAAAGGTGCTTGTGTAACCTGAGAAGGTTGCCCTCTCTAAACACTGTTCTCATTCAGGATCCATATTGCTGATCATCCTGATTTTGTTGAGTTCAACATGTCCCTGGGTCAACAGGGGAGAGGCTTGCATTTCGCTTCTTTAACCAATCACAATCATGCCCGTAACACCTGGGGGATAACATCAGATAAGAGAGTGATGATCTGGAAGTATTTTACAATCTTATCAAGTACAACAATGATTTGCAATTTTTGTAAAAACAAAGTTTTTAGCGGTGGAAGTAGCGTTTAGTGGAAAATCACACTAAACAAATTGCATGCAATTATGCGAGACAATGCAAGCAGAATGAAAAATACCATCCTGATTTTGTTGAGTTCAACATGTCCCTGGGTCAACGAGGGAGGGGCTTACGTTTCACTTTTTTAACCAATCACAGTCATGTCCGTAACACCTGGGGAATAACATCAGATAAGAGGGTGATAATCTGGAAGTATTTTACAATTTTACCAAGTGGCACAGCGATTTGCAATCTTTATAAAAACAAAATTTTTAAAGGTAGAAGTAGCGTTTAGTGGAAAATCACACTAAAATCGTATGCAATTGTGCGAGACAACACAAGAAGCAGTATGAAAAAAAGCAATGTATGATCTGGGAGTCGCTAGCTTGGGCTGGTTTGTGCACTCGCTACAGCTTGTGATACACAAGAGGCTGATATCACAACGATGTGTTCCCATGGGAAAAAATTTGTGGGGCATTTGAAGCATTCAGCACTTGCGTATCCTTGCTTGGAAGATATTCAAATTGAACTGTAAGTTCCTCAAAAATGCTTAAAACAAATTGTACGAGCGAGGTGGAGCAGCATGTTATGTACGTTTCTAATAGCCTAATTAAATATTTTTAGCATACATTTTTTCCTTTGCATGAATAATATATAAAGGATAAATATACTGTAGCAATGGGCGACCTGAGGAATTGCGAGCGTTGCGAAGAACGAGAAAACTTACTTGCCGGGGAAAACACACCTTTTAATTACAGTCCTTAACAAAATTAATAACAGGAACTCAAGGAGCACAGAACCCAGTAACGTGTCACCAAAACACAAGGTGGTCAGACACCGAACTGTAAGGTGGAAAGTTATACAAGCTAGGAACACGCGAGGATTGGACAGGGTACACACAAGACCCAGATAAACAAACACGCCATGATCAGGAAGGCAACTATAGCCATAACAACAACAATACAAGGGCTATTTACAATTACACAGACACAGGGCTATATACAGGAGCGCTCGCAAGGCATGCCGGGTTCCCAGTGGGAGAAAATCTGTGGGGCATTTGAAGCATTCACCACTTGCGTATCCTCGCTTGTGCGAAAAGAGACTTCCTCAGCCTTTCTGTGCTGGCCCTCTGGCAACGGCAGCTTTGTCTGACCCCAGCACAGTGAAGAGGTCGTCGTTGTGGTGCCTGGGATCCCTGCACTTACATGTGCGCTCTGTGCTAACTGGCAGGACGATCTATCACTGTTTTTTTATTCCTAATAACCTCCATCACTGTTTCCAGCTCCCTTCTTTGCGTCTCATTCTCATATCCGTCTTTTAATGCTGGCCTTTGCTTTCCCAGCCCTGTCTTGCCCAGGAAACAGCACGTATAGCAGCAGCATGACGGCCTGCCCAGCGTCCTGCGGCGACCTCTCTGCCCCCTCGGCGTGCGCTGAGCCTTTCCTCACGGAAGGCTGCCAGTGCGCTTCCGGCTTCACCATGAGCGGCACTGAGTGCGTCCCCTACACCCAGTGCGGCTGCAGATACCTGGGAAGATACTTCCTGGTCAGTCCCAGTGTACAGATCCCGGGTTGATGGGCATGTTTTCCAGCATGTGCGCTGACCTTCCTGTCATCGCCCTCCTCCAGCTGGACGAGAGGTTTGTGACGGAGGACTGCTCCCAGAGCTGCCAGTGCACGCCGACCGGGGCGGTATGCCAACCCAAGAGCTGCCCTGAGCATTACGTCTGCACCATCTACGACTTCGTACGCGACTGCTACAAGGGTGAGTGTGACCGGCCACCAGGCCCAGACGCATCACAGAACCGGCCTCTGCCTCAGAGAGAGTGTTTCTGGTTCCCTTGAACACTTTAAAGTCAAGGCAAGCTCTGCAGCCACGATTTACAGATGATAGCCTGACATGAAGAGCTTAGATCTCCGACATGACACCAGGAACATGTCATCTCGCTGCTTACGT
Organism: Gnathonemus echidnorhynchus; assembly: GCA_026776725.1. Lineage (NCBI taxonomy): Eukaryota > Metazoa > Chordata > Actinopteri > Osteoglossiformes > Mormyridae > Gnathonemus > Gnathonemus echidnorhynchus. The sequence goes on along the minus strand of JAODJU010004354.1, from coordinate 359 downwards.
CCTGGCTGTCAGCCATCACAGGTAGCAGGGTGCGAAGCGTTGTGGTGTCTCATCTCCAGGACTGGGGGCTTGAATCTTGCCCCCCATTTGATTTTTGAATTTTTCATGTTCCTCCTGCATTGTGTAGGTTTCCTCTGGGTACTCCTGTTTCTGTCCAAGTTCTAAAACATGCTGTCAGAGTCAAAGATTTTTATTTCTTATATGCAATTGTACTTGAACAGCAGGGTTCCCCAATTCCGGTCCTGGACAGCCAGTCTGCAACACAGTTTGCAGATTTCCCTTGATCGGCTAATTACCAGGTTTACTAACTGTCTTAGAGCAGGGAAATCTGCAAACTGTGTTGCAGACTGGCTGTCCAG
>JAODJU010004353.1:0-10791 GCA_026776725.1 Gnathonemus echidnorhynchus | reverse complement strand
TGTATATGACTGGTATTTTTTAAAGGATATACCCGGGTCCTCACCGTGTTCTGCAGTGAGGGACAGAAGGTCACTCTGCCATGTCACAGGACGTCCACTAACTGCTCCAGCACCACCTGGAACTACGAGTACAATGGTGACCCAGTCATTTTTATTTCTGAGTAGAAGCTCAGTGTCCTGATGAAATGGGTGGGTCCAGATCGCATTCACATGCACCAGTGGACTAAAACTGACATGTAATAGCTATCCACAAAGGCCAAAGGTTATGTAATGTATTTGGTCCATACATAAACAGAACATAAAACGTTATACATGCAATATTTACAATGTCCTACAAACCTTGCAGGTTAATGTGAAATGAGTACTATATCCTATAATTATAATTTTCCAGCTACTGCAAAACATTAAACATGTATCTGGCCCACTGACTGAAGGACTTGGAACATGCCAGCAGTAAAGGCAGTACAGTTATGGACAGACACTCATTTCTTGTTCTCAAGGTGATAACTGCTTTTCAGTAGGGGGAAGAATTCTCATTGTGAGAAATACTTTACGCTCTTGTGAAGCTGTCACAGTACTGTGTAATTTTTTTGAAAACTATGGATCTTTTTTCTGCTACCCAATTGACTCAACATGCCATGGAAATTATTTTGTTTCCAAATTATCCAAAGACTTGAATGTTGTGTTGAGCTTGCATCAAGTAGTGATAGCCATTATACGACATCAGGAAAATTAGGCCATACTTGACTCTGTATGCCGCTCAACTTCTGGTACAAGCCATCGCTATCTCTCGCCTTGATTACTGCATTGCCCTCCTAGTGGGTCTTCCAGCTTGCATGATAAGACCCTTACAGCTGGTTCAGAATGTAGCAGCTCGATTGGTCTTCAACAAACCCAAAAGGTCGCATGTCACCCCATTTCTGGATGACCTACATTGGCTACTCTTCTGGTTGTCACACTGTCCTGAAACTTGAGTGTTTCTTCGTACTGTAAGTTGCTTTGGATAAAAGTGTTTGCCAAATAAATGTAATTTATGGAAGCTCACCTGAAATGGCAAAACTGCTCAGTCGTATTCTTACCTGCTGCTAAGATGTGTACTCTTCATCCATGCAATCTTTGCATAAACAATTCAAACTTGCCAAAATGTCCACCATCTGACCAAAACATTATATAAATGCTGGTAAGAGTCACAGGAAATCAAGTAAGTTATAATTGAACAGTATTTGACTCCTGTGCGGGCTGCATGCAATATATCAAAGATGTTTCAGAGGTTAACCGAAAATGACAAGGCAAGCTTTAGTTTGGAGACCAGTGATCTAGAACTTGTTGATGTGAGGCACCAAAATGATAAAGTTAACCAGACGTATGCGAATTAACTGAATGGAGTGAAAAGTTGAATGGTTAATTATTTTGCTCTTTGATTTATTTCTTTTTAGGGCTGTTGGAGATGAGGAGTGAGGATCTGCACTGCATGAAGGTCCCTATCAACTCCGTTTTGGACTCTAAACCTGTAAAGTTTATCTTGTTCCTATTCCTAGGAAGTTCATTTTCTCCTTAAAGGAGTAGTAGTAAAATGTGTGCTGTTAACATGATGGTTCATAACATTTGCTGTTTTTTTCCATTTGTATGTTTAAAAGAGATATTGGTTAATTAAAGCATTAATTAGCCAACTGATCTCTCTTCATTGAAACAATACAGTTTAAATTTCAGTGTGCTATTAAATACAGTAGGTATTTAGGGGTTTTCTGTGAAATGACTCAGACAAATAGGATGTACCTACTGTAGCCCAAATGAGCATTAAGACAAAGCTGGGTTACCCATATAGGCCTTATATGGAGCCCATCAAGGGCCTGTCATTAGCCCATGTGGGCTAACCCATGTGGGGTCACCATGGAAACCGCGGACAAAATTGACTGGGCCCCACTTGGGTTTCCCAGGTGGGATCCACGTCAGCCCAAGTGCATCCCACATGGATGTGCTGGCTGGGGTGGGCCCTGAGTGAGGTCATTTTCCTACAATGCATGGCCTGACATTCATGGTGGAATCTAGCGATTTGTGCATAATTTTAATAATTCCCTCAAATTCACCGTAGATGATGCGGGACATTGACGAACTTCAACTACCATATTAGTGAAAATGAACAGTGGCAAAGTGAACAGTAACAAAGCCAGAGATGAGAGGGGAGAGAGAGAGAGAGAGAAAGAGAGAAAATTACCCAAGACAACTAAATTCTTCCACAATTTTACAAGTTTTGATAGCTTTTTTGTTTTTGCACTTAACTACAATTGTGTCGTACTGCTTAATTTAATTTAAAAAATGGAAAAAAGTTGGCTTTAGATCTTAAAACTTTTTCTTATGAATGTGGAATTTTCCAATACATCGAGACTACAGAATTGCTTTATGATGTGACGTAACATGTCATGTGTGACCCCGATATACCCGTTCCCCACAATATTAATATACAAAACCTAGCTTAGCCCCTGCTTCATATACACAGCTCACTCCTCATATTCTATATTCAGTTTCGGGAAAACAGTAATATTGTTTTAACAGAAGCAAGCTAGGCGTTTTTAACCACTGACTTTTAATGTAATGTAACTGAAAGGATGATCGGTGTGCATGGCTTGCTGTGTACTGGACATCAAAGGCAACCACCTGGCTTGCTTTTGTTAAAGAGATTTTACAGCCAGATAACTGAATATCGAGTATAAGGTGCGAACTGTGTATATGAAGCAATGTGATTGGTCTAGTTCATCTCATAATTTAGACTTAGTATCTCTTAATTATGACTTAGTATCTCATAATTTCTGACTTAGTATGTCATAATTTTTACTTAGTATATGAACAATTTTTTATTTTATGTGGTGAAACGGGTTTCCCTAATATGGACACAAAAAGGTGAGTCACATTTTGACCCAAATACAGTTCTTGACGATTGTAGCTAATCCCGTGTCCTGAGAATACTATTTAAAATGAACAAGCAGGAAAGGAATTTAAAACATATAAAATTGCTATGTTTAATGCATAATAAAAAAGCCATATTATTGGGCTTTGGAGCCGCAGTTGTGAGTGATGGACCTGAAGAGGGGAGTCTGTGGAAGGCTGTCCTCCATCTCTGTGTCCACCAATCACAAGCTTCGCTCGGCAGGTGCTCGATGGTCTCAAACTGATGGAGTGCTGATGAATCAGGGCTTGTTATTTGTATTAACATACTCATGAAGTTCAGTCCCTGGGGACACTTGGTCTGCAGGAGAGGAAACAGGTAACCAGGTAAACAGGGGACTAGGTAAACCAGAGTGTCCCATCATAGGTACCAGTCTGACAAGTGACAGCTGCCATAACCATGTAGGTTTCTGACTTAGTACTGATGTGACTGCTCTGGTAATGTATGTGACTGATAAAGTGTATTAGTCACACTTTAGTGTACAGTCTATAGAGGGATGCCCATACACAGACCTCTGATTGGCCGGATCCTCTTCCTGGTGTAAATTACAGCTCCAATGATCAGAGGCAGAGCCAGAATAAAGAAAAAAACAGCCAGTCGGATCGGCAGTATTATGGCTGTGACGCTTTTTCCAGTCACATGGGGACAGAGGGACAGTCAGGTTACACACCGAGCTGATGATGGGATGGCAGACAGAGGTGCTCCATGACCTCCTAACTTTCTTAATACATAGAAATTTTAAGAGTAGCAGATATGTGAATTTTTAATATATGTTTATCCTTTTAAGAAAATAATTATTTCTACAGACATAAGTCACACTGTAGATTTAAGGTCAATTATGATAATTTGTTTTTTAATGTTTGGGTTAAAGATTTAGAGCATCTGTGGAGGAGTTAGAGAGTAACCTTAGTGAAAATAAACTGATGTCACTTGGAGGAGTTGGCATGGGCACCATAGAGACAGTGCTAAAGCTATCGGTGCCCTTCAGCACCACACAGACAGATCCTGCAAATAACTACCAACTGAACAATATTACATGTATTTTCTAGAGGTGATTTCTTTTATGTTTATCTATGAATTGAATGTTGAAAATAAAACACCATTTTGGTAAAAAGGACTTGGATGTGCAGACAGTCTCCAGGTTATGAACGAGTTCCATTCCCTAAGTCTGACTTTGAGCTGAATTTGCAGGTAAGTCAAAAAATTATAATACAGCACATCATAAAAAATAAATATACAGTGATGATAAAAACAACAATATACAGCATTGTACTGTACCTCAAGCTGATGAACCCCTAAAGATGTGCAATGATTACATGAGCGTCACAAAGAAGTGCATTCATTCGCTATTACGAACCATTGTAATTAAGCAGATTTTTTAATATAACAGGCCTGATGGCAGTCTGTAAGTAAGAGTTGTCTGTAAGTTGGATGTTCTTAACTTGGGGGCTGCCTGTAATCATTTAAGAGGTGATGCAGAGATTCTACCCCTCTGCAACCCTTGGATTTAACCCAACAACCTTCTGATCATAGGCACAGCGTCCTATAGTGCTAAGCCACACACAGCCAAATACCCAGGAGAACGGGATACACCTTAGTGTATTAATATATAATGTAATAGAATTGGGGAATGCTGGTGTTGTCCAGCATGTGTGTGGATAGGAGAAGAGAAGTCCCTACCAGAGAGAGTGGTTATGTAGCTGGCTGAGCTCTCCACTCTCCCATCCACAGTCAGCTGACACATCCACTTCCTGTTGTGGCCTGACTGATTCAGAGTCACAGTCAGAGTTGAATGACATCTGGTCTGTGTGATGTTGTACCTGGTATCTTGCATTAGGTCACTGGCATCATCATTCAGCCAAGTCAGGGTCATGTCTTTATTTAAATATTTAGTACAGAACTCATATGTGTGCAGGGAGCAGTTCAATGTCTCAGGTTTTAGCTGTGAAGAAGTGACTGGGGAAGAAAGAGAAAGACGATTAGTTTTAGGGAACCATGTATTGTCTGCTCTTTATGTATGGAATGAAGGCATGACCCTTTTAGTAGGAAAAGCATGTCACAGATGATGAGTCATTCCAGTAGATGTACAGCACTGGCCATCTATAAATAGCAGGTCTATGGTGAAATTCGTAGCACTAATGATTAAATATTTTTGTTTTTAACAAAATTATTTTTGTTGCTTGCATTTTTTTTCTTTTTTCTGGAGAAATTATGACCAAGTATTTTTTTATGTCTTTGTCTACATATGACTTTTCTGCCTAAGAGGCCTTAAAAACTTAAAACAGAATAACTTTTTCAGCATTTGTTTCCAAATGTCTTTTTTTTAAGTATTTCAAATATTGCTGTGACTCAAACCCTCACATTCCTTGGGATTCACAGAAATACTTACTGCTCAGAACAGTGAGGAAAACAATCGACTCGTTGTATTCTGATCGACTGCTATACACCCGGCAGTTATATTCCCCAGCGTCTGCAGGTTTTACATTAATAATCGTCAGAGAGCAATTTGACTCCACTGTCAGGCGTTTGGTTCTGCTGTCAGCCAGGTTATTTCTGACCATCCCATGTCCAACTATTTCAATGAGTTTGTCACTTAGGTAGTTCCAGGTGGTGTTGGAGCAGTTATTGGACGTCCTGTGACATGGCAGAGTGACCTTCTGTCCCTCGCTGGAGAACACGGTGGTTTCCCAGGTATATCCTTTATAGAATACCAGTTATATACATTAAGAACATTAAATTACTGTTGATTACTAACAATACATCTGCTCCAAAACCACTGCTTATCAACACCATAACAGAATTGATCCCATCCTCCTAACCCTTACACATTTTGAGAAGAGGCTGCAGTATAATAAATGCTCCATATGCTGACTGCCAGGTTATTTAGGGTGTGTCGGGTGTGACAGCGTGTTTCATGTAAAAATTAGGGAACTTGCACTTGCAGTCACGTGATAGCAGTAAATGTAAGTCATTGGCAGTACCACACACATTAACCTGAGAGTCATTGGCTCAGTGGTGGCTGACCACCAGTAAGTAGCTACTCTGCAAATGCACTTAAAACACTGGATGTGTCAAACATGTTACTTTACTTCTGTCACTCAATAGAAAAACACACAATTACATTTGTAACCAGACTGCATCTTGTTTGCTCTGTTACCTCGTGGGTGAACCTTTAACTTTATTAGCTAATTAATGGGTGTGGCTTCTCTCCCACTGTAAATAACCTATATGCTGTGTGTATGTTTTGCCAATTAGCCAAAATGGTAAAAAGGAAAACAGACATACAATGGCTTTTCAGCGCACCAAAACACCAAGCAAGTAAAACAATGTCCACATTAATGTCAAAAGTTGGCCCTGTGATTTTCTCTGTGTGAGTGTGTGTGCCCTGCGGTGTGTTGGCGACTGCCCAGGGTTGGTTCCTGCCTGTGCCCCTGTGACTGGATAGGCTCCGGTCCCCCCCGTGACCCCAGTTGGGATTAAGCGGTTACAGTTATGAATGGATAGATTTCCTCAGTGTACTCATCATGCATACCTTCTGAAGTACCCATTTGGGAGGTTTTCATGCCTGCTGTTTTAAACCATGTCCTGATCATTTCTCTCTAAATTGCAAGTAGATGATGGACTTGACAGCATTAAACATCATATAGATGCATTGTCCATGCTGTGCAATATCCTATGCCCTTTTGCAAGACTTAAAACAGAACCACATCACAGAAACAGTTGTTTTGGCAGCACAAATAAGAGAATAAAAAAAAGAAAATGGGCATTGTGTTAGGTTATGGGATAGAATTGGATTGAAGGGTTTTATTGAATGGACTGAAAGAGCTCGAATGGCCCCTTTCTGTCCTGTTTGATGAGGGGAAAGAGCCCAGATCAGTGATTTAAGCCCCTGTCCAGTCAGTCCTTCACTGTGAGCCCAGTGCCCAAAGTGTGAATAAAGCCATCATTCACTTATTGTCTGTTCCTGCCTCTCAGGAGCCTGTGCCAAATTCTCCATTATTAAGTAGATTAAAGTTATCAAACATCATTTTGTCTTACCTGTGTAGGCATTAGGGATGATGAGCAGCAGCCAAAGTACAAGTTGAATCTCTCTGTTTACAGCCATATAGCCTGGATGTTATTGCGTCTTACCTATACTACTACCGTCACACTGAGTGATGCAGCATCTCTGGCCGTTGGGATGGTATTTACACATTAGGAGGTGGGTATTCTAGTGACACAGCATATGAGTTATTTCCTGCTATTTCAAACAGCATGAGAAAACTTACACAATAGGTGAACAGAGAGAACAACCATTTCACCATGACTTAAATGAATAATGTAGTAATGAAATAATGAAGAACAATCAAAAATCTTCATGAATAAATCCTCCCTAGCATGACCCTAACAAGCCATGCCTGGTAATCGTTTGTCTTGCCTCTCCCTGCTCTCATGTTACTCACTCCAGCTGCTTCTCATTAGCTCCCTTCTCAGCCTGTATATAAGTGCTTCTCAGACCTGTGTTCCCCTGTGCTGTCATTGTATTGATGTTGTAACCTTGTAACCTAAACTTCCCTTCACTTTGTCTATCTTGCACTATTCACTAACACACAAGACCCCCTCTGAATTCTACTGCAACAGCAGCTCTTTGTTCTGTCTCTAATACTTGCATGTTTCATCTTTCTGGAGGGTGAGAGGCATGCCCAGACCTGGTGGTCGTTACTGTCACTTTCAGGATAGTCTCTCACAGGGATTTCTGCATGGTGCTGATGTAATCGGGACAAATAGATACTGTTACACCTCAGGAAACCTCTGTCAGTAGACACAAGGTAAGACCTGAGTGTCCCTGCATCTCTAACTAGAGCACCAGTGCTCTGTTCCATTGTAAGCCAGACTTTCTGGCCTGGTGGCAGTAATGACTCTTCCTGGGAATGATGGCAAAGTTGTCATACTGTCTTGTCTGCTTCTTTGAATTTCTAAGTTTGGCCACTATTAAGTGTGTATTAAGTGTGGCTGGTAACTGGGACTGTGGTGCGAGGATACTTTCCCATTAACTGCGCAGATGAGAAGCATGTTCCAGTGGAGTTGCACGGTAGGCCTGCAGTGCCTCACTCTGACCTCCTAATTTTCTCAACAGACTATTGACTTTTACCATCACTTGCTTTGCCTCCCTGTTAGCCTATGAAAAGCAAGGACTGCTTGTAATGTGGTCAAACTGAAAGGTAGAAACAAATTCTTTAAAAACATCTGAGACAAAAACCTCAGGAATTCAGTGTCTTGCAAAGATCTGTTTCAGTCTTGTAATCACTGATGTGGAGGCTATAGATTTATATACTTAGCAAGAACTTTAGGAAAACTCAGTTAAATTGCTGGAATGCTTGTGCTTGTGGTCTGTCCCATTCTTACCACAAAGGAGTTCCCTTGGAAGTATGACGAGAAGGGAGAGAGAGAAATTTTGCCAATTAGTAGCTGTACCAAGAAACAGGCGTACATCTGTGACAATTTTTGTTTCTGGCAATTCCAGAATTTGCCAGGATCCGGCTCAATCCCGTTTGCTGTTATTTTATAGCCCACAATCATCATGCTATATTTTGCAAATTTATGCTATATTTTGTCATTGACTGCAAGGCCTTCTCATTGTAAGGTTTGTAAAACCTGGTGCAAGAGCACATCATGTCGTTCTTTGTCTCAGCCAAAGACTGAAATGTCATCAGCGTGGTACAACACACCCACAAAATTCTCCAACATCTGAGACGTTTGCTGCTGAAAATGTTCGGGGGCTGAAGAAACCCCAAATGATGTCCTGTTAGAACAGTATCTACCATAAGGAGTGATAAAAATGCTAAGCAGAGGTGGCTCTTGGGCTAGAGGTATTTGCCAGAGACCTGACTTGGCGTCTAGCTTGGAGAACAACTCTGCTACTGAAAGCAAAGCTAAGGTCAGGTCAAATGATTGCAAAATACGCCACTTCCTTTGTACCCATTTACTCGAGTGAGTTAAGTCCATGTGTATGCGGATTTTTCCATCCGCCTTAGGCACCGCTACCTTGCCTGCACGTCACTCTGTTAGTCTGGTGACTGCAGAAATGGTCCAGCTTATCTTTGCCTCACAGTGAATTCAGAATGCAGCATGGTGTGGACAGTGCATGTGAAGTCGCATCCTTTGCCAATTCAATTGTATAGGGCTCTTTCAACAGCCCAAGACCCCAAAACTCTGTGGTAAGATGCAATAAAGTCATCACTTAACTCTTTTACCTCATGGATAGAATGAATGAGGTGCAAAGAGCTTAAAATCAACATTTTCACCACAAAAGCAAATCATCTCAGTCCCTTTCGTAACTTTGTAAATTCTCATGTATCCCAAGAAAAACACATCCTCATCTGGCTGACTTCCATTTTGCTGAATGACTGTAAGGATCTGACTTCCGTCTTGCTATATGAATGTAGGGATCGCCTTACCATGATGACAAGCTGCAGCAAAATGGTCTTTCTATGGCACGTCTGATACTCATCTCTCCTGGCTGGGCTGTTTTTTTAGTCATGATGTTTTTCTCTTTTACCGTACTGTTTCATATCTTTTATGCGGGACGATTCATTTGCCTTTTCATATTTTTATTGAAGTTTGAGTTCTGTTCTGAATTCTGACCTAACGCTGTCAACATTGTCAGCAGGTTTTCCAATGTCACCATGTAGTTCTGACTGTTGCTTTTTAACAGTTTCATTTTGTCATGCACACTGGATTGCTTTGGCTAATGTGAGCTCTGCATCTAATTGAAGTCGTTCTGAAAAGTTCCTATCTAAAAGACCTACTACTGTTCTATACCTTATCAGCTCATCACGAAGAACTCCAAACTGACTGTGTTCAGCAAGGCCGTTAACAGCAGTAATAAAAGGTTCCACACTCTGTCCCGGTTCTTGGTTTCTCATATTGAACCTGGCTCTCTGAAATGTAACACTGCGTTTCCTGACACAGTGTTTGCTGAAAAGCTTGCAAAAGCTCCCTCGTCCCCTTTAATGAGCTGATGACAGTCATTCTGACATCTTATCAGCAAAATCACTGAAACTGTCAACTTTTACTATAGTTTCAATGTCTATACTACATATGATATAGATGAAAAAAATATTAATATTATTTTAACCATTTTTCCAATTGCAAATATTGTTAAAGGAGAAAGTGGAGGCTATGTGTGTACTCTACAGTAAGAACAGAGACCCAATGCAGGCTATAATTATGTTGATAAATTAACAGAACATTAATTTCTGAACATGAAGCTCCGTAATTTTCAGGTGCACTCTCTCATGCTGAATAAGGGTAAACAAAAATCACAAGAAATATACAGGGATTATTGGATATTATTTATAATTTATTTTATTAGGATTACAAATATTAATACTGTTACAGTGGAGCACACACTTCCTAACCTTTGTCTAAACTCATTATAAATTTAATTTATATTTAATTGAAATCGAACATTCTGCTATTGATGAAAATGATCAAAGGTAAAGCGACGGGATGGCGTAAACGGCAGATACAAAGGCATCTAAATGCAATTTGAAGAAGTTGCATTTTAAAATAGAAATAATGATACACCTCTGTGTCCCTCTAGTGTCGCTTGTGAGAATTACATAAAACTCCTGAACATCTTACAAGCCGGTTCTAAGGCAGAGTCCTGGAACCCCCAGCAAATGAAAAGAATAGTACAGCTACTCTGGGAATAATGCTGGCATCAACCTGCCATGCACCTTTCATCTGTCTACAGAAATCCCACCTGTTGGTCTTTTCAATGGGCACAGAGTCCAAGCAAGACTAAGAACATTTTTCTCTGCCATTACTGTATGTCAAGAAAGACAAATAACTGTGTATTTAGG
>JAODJU010004352.1:0-14783 GCA_026776725.1 Gnathonemus echidnorhynchus | reverse complement strand
GTTGCCATCACCTCCCCCCCCGTAGCGCTGCGTGTGGCGTGGGGCACACAGGGCATCCTAGGGTTCGAGGGACATGTCGCTCTTATTGGCTCCACAGAGAACCACGACCGTCTAAATATTTACACTCCTCTGGGTCCTGGGCTTGAATACAATACTTAGGGTTTTTTTTCCATACTTTACACACTAAATGCCACAGGAATTTCTCAACACGCAAAGGGTGAAGAAAATATTTACAAGCCATTTGCTACAGCAGTTCACCGAGAGGCCACATGAATAACTCTGGGTGGCAAGGTCCGAAAAACGCACTTTATTAACGTAATGCGATCTAAGACTTTTCTTTTGGGGCCCGGATGCATATCAGCCGGGGTTTGATAAGGCAGAATCGGCCCTTAATGTTCAATTTCTTATCCTTACATCAAATCCCACAGGCAAGTTAATGTATCGGCTCTGAATAAATTCAATTACGATCTTCACAGATTTCTAGAAGCGGTGGGGGGGGGGGGGGGGGGGGGGGGGGGGTAGAGAGAGGGGGACCTACCATTAAATTATGTCATCCTGTGTTTGTGCATTGAGAGAGAGAAAAAAAAACACTCCCACCTAAAAATGTTAATCGTCGCAATCACTTCGTCAGCTCCAAGTTGGCGTGTAATTTCTGGCCAGACGTTTCCATTACGCCGTTGCCAAAAAGAGCCGATGGGCTCCCATTCCGGAACCGGTTTGCCATGTTGTTAAGACTAGCGCTAAGTGTTCTGGAAAGTGTGCTGGGAAAGGGCGCTCGGCTCTGTCAGAATAAACAGGACCAAACCGAACCCTGACCCCCCCCCCCCCCCCCCCCCACGATGCCAGTAACGACCAGCCAAGACCTGATCGCTAGAGCAGCGTGTCAGTCCTACGCGCGTGTTTCCTGCGGGTTTAAGAGAGGCGATGTGGCGTCAGGGGCCAGACAGAGGTTACCTTCACTGGGGGATGAGGTGTCAGGGGGTGAATAGGCATCCTCTAGCCTCACCATGCTCTATAAACAGGCCCCCGCCCAAGTCACAGTAGTGAGGGGGCCCTCCAGTGGCGGTGTAAATAATGCACACATAATGAATAATGGAGGAGCCATGAAGCGGGTCGGAATCCAGGCGCGACTGTGCCGGCGTGCCGTGGGGACCGTACCCGACATCTGCCAGTCAACACCCGGCACAAAAGAACGGCGGCGCCATCAATAAATAACGGCCACGTTGTCATTCCGACACGGGAGCCGCATCTACATACCGAAGTAAAGCACAACTTAAGCGACAGACCCGCTCTGAAAGGTTTGGCACTGGGGAGCTCTGCTTTGACAGCTAGCGCAGGCAGCAAGGCGGGCCTGATCTGATGGCCCGTGGTTCTAAAAACGCTGAAAGGTTTCAGGAAAGGAGCTTCAGAAAACGTGGTTGTTTCTGGGGCAATGAGTGGGAGACCATGGTGTAGCTAACGATAGGCCTCCGACTGTAATTACAGGCAGGAAGAACGGCCTGATTTATGGGCGCCTACACACACACACATATAGTACTACTACACCTCCCATCCTGCCTGGGTCACAGGTCCCATACGGTACTCGGGTTCGTGAGTGAGTGTAAGACATGGAATGGTGGGGTTTTTCTACCTTGCTGACAAACACGGTCCCTTCCCACCTAGTCTGACCACCGACGGGATCCAAAAAGCCTGTGGGCTCGCAGAAATCGCTGCTGGACCCCTCAGCGCCTGCTGTCAGCAGCCTTTTCAAAGAAGAAATTCGACTACATGCTAAAAACTGCAAAATGCACGTTGCCAAGGAAACCTCCCGAAGTGTGTGTTGCCGGTGTGACTCCTATGGAGGGCTGTTTACATTCTTACAGGCACGCTGAAAGCCTTATTAAGGAAATACACCCCCACCCTCCCCGCGCTTTACGTCGCAGCCTTATAAATCCTGCCTGTGGTTGTTGTTCGGCACAAATAAACTTTTCAAAGTGTTGATTTAATAATAAAGATTTGGAAGCGGGGAGAGACACTCCTCCTGTCAATGGTTCCGAAAAAACTGTAAACACGGATCTGTCTGGCGCTGGAGGGGTGGTGGGGTAACTGAGGGGATGGGGGGGGGATGTCCAGAGACAGCGAGTTCGGTGGCCTCTCTCTGCAGAGCTGTCCCACAGCCAAGGGCCCAGCTGCTGATGGGTGTCCGCTTACACACGTTGTGGTCGGGCGCATGGCCCTCAACGGCACCGAAACACCCCCCCCCAGCACCGCTCTGCGTTGCGTAAATATGGGAAGTTCAATATGTTGGAGAAACGAGAAGCACTAATTCGGCAATTTCTGAGCCTGCAGACAGCAACACTAAAGGTTCAACCGCTGGAGCCCCTTTTCAGATCATTATTGCCTCCCCCCGCCCCGAATCGGAAACACCGGTGATGGGTGAGTCAGGGGGGAAATGGGGGCAGGGGCCCAGAGAGTGAGGTTCCGATGTCAATCGTAGAGTGAGAATTCACAGAGCAGCGCTGCCTTAATTCAAAATGTCCGCTGGTATGAAGAGGGCGGCTGTTTAGTCTCATTAAAGGTGAGACCCCTGTTTGAAACACAAATAAGGACAGACTGGGCCCCCCTGTGCCAAAAGAGCTTGTGTTGCAGAGCTCATTGCCGCTCAGCCGGGATGGTTAGGTGACGCAGAGTGATGGCAACCGGGTTTCAGCAGCCTTATTATGGGTAAGATAAGGCATTGCAGAGTCACGACAAATCTGGCAACCAGGTTGCAATGCCTCTCATGGTGATGGTAATGCAACGTGGAGTTAAGGCAAATCTAACAACTGCATTGCAATACCCCTCTTATGTAATGTAGGGTTATGGCAACCAGGTTTAAACGCCCCTCTTATGGGGATGGTAATGCAAATCTGCCAACTGGGTATCAATGCCTCCCTTACGACAACAGTTTCCACATGGCTGTGGATCTTCTGAGGCTCTCATGTCACTGAGCATGCAGCCTCCCGGGCTGCTTCGGTAACTCAGTTAGACCTGCATTTCTGTTGGAAGGTTACCATCCAAACGTTCATTAATTTAATAAGGGCAGGAACACAAGTGCGCAGTGAAAGAATCACCCAGAATAAGACTGAGGGGCTTGTTTCACAGCTGCGGCGATGGACCCCACCTCCTTCCGTCATTCCTCAGCCAGGCACGCCACTGTCTGGCCCCCATCCCCCCCTTCCATACCCCGGCCCGGTTCATAACACTGTAATTAGTGAGTACAAATGGTGGTCCGCATCTGGGGAGGGTCAGTGTTTTCAATTTCCTCCAATAACAGCACAGTAATGTCTGCGGGAAGCCAAACGCCGCCACCGCTGGCCCGGGGAGGGGAATGGCCGCCTGGCGCGTCGACCTTCGGGGTCGCCGGGTCACAGGGGTCACGGCCTCAGGCCCAGGGAGGCTGCAGGTAGTGTTAGGTTACTGCCTCCGTCCGGGTCCCGCCGGATAGCGAGAAGGACAGGGACACGCACACGCATGAGCGCGGGGACAGATAAGCGTCCCGGGATCACGGCCACGAGACGGGATCAAGCCACCGTTCCTCAATAGGCCCTGACAAAAACGCCATTGAAAAATCCGGTCACACTTCATAATAAGTGTCAGTGCACCAAAAAAAGTGTTTCATTGTATCGCTGCGGATACGTTCCCAGGCAGGCCGGAGCGGCCGCACAATGGGCCATTATATGCGGCGGCCCTTATTCCAATCTCTGCCGAAGCAGCCGGCCACATGCCGTGCGGTATTTCATAAAGAGAACTTCGCTTTTGCCGGAGGACAGAGCGCAAGACCCTCGATCCCCTTAACCGTAAACATCTCCGTGCAGATTATTGCACGATTCACTCCCACCGTTCCTTTTCAAACTTAAATAAATCTGAAAATGCAAGTGCCATTTGCACACGGGGCACTTAGTTCACAATTGAGATGAGAATTACATGGGTAAGGGTGTGCAGAGTTACTCTGTAAACTTCCTGTAGATTTCCCGGAACCCCGAAATGTCACTACTGTGCACCCAGGGAAATAAAATAAAATAAAATTGAATAAAACAAAACAGCGCTGGTGGTGGGAAAAGGGTAGAAGTCTATCCCAATGAATATCACATGACTCTTAAAAAAGGCTGCCAGATTTCAGGACCCCCCTGCACTGGGGGGGGGGGGCGCCACTGACGGCATGCGGCGAGTTCATCCTGGCACACGCTCCATTCCCGTGGCTTCAAGGTACACATTTTTCCCCCATTAAAGGCCGATCCAGATCTCACTGTCGGACGCACTCCTCTTTTCTGAGGCACTATTCTACATTTTAAAGAGATCCAAATTTAGCTGTCGGTAACAAAACACCGTCATCAGGCTTCTGCGGCCTCCGGAGCGCACTGCCCAACCAAGGAGAAGCTCATCCGCTCTCCCGCGAGGACCTGTTCCACAAGACCGATTCATCACGTGCATATTCTTACACCAAATTCTCAAAGTATTAACTATTTACCCACGACCCTTTACTTTTCCTTGAATCTCCCACAAAAAAACAAAAACAAGATTTCAGGTGATACATACGGCAGGAGAGAAACTAATGAATTGTTTTTTTTTTTGTTTTTTTTTAAAAGGAGGTTCTGAAAATAAATACAGAGCAGGCCGCATAAATATCAATAAACGGGCCTCTTCCGTCACAGAAGCTTCCCGCTTGATTTGATTACTCGGGGTGAAAAACACAGCAGGCCTGCTCCGCACTTCTCTTCCTCCCCGCTTCCTCGCAATCTTCTCCTGTCCTAATGGGAATCGGAAGCGTGCGCGGAGCAGCTCGGCTAGCCCCGGCCTAACCTCCCCATCTGGAAGGGAGCTTACCAGCCTCGGGGCTACTCCCAAGCCTTCCCAGCTGTAGGGTTTGGGGGTCTTTGTTTTTGTGGGCTTGGGGAAGCATATTTTTATAAATGATTGCCATATCCTCCGCCAACTGCTGACCCTGCTCCCGTCCCCGGATCGGGGCATGTTTCTCATTTCTGCAGGCCGCACACTGACGCTGACCCCGGCCGAGTTAGCACGCTAGGCCGACAGCCCGACGTGTCGGGGCTGCTGCGGGCACGCTGCTGGGATTTCCGTGTGGACCCACGTTCTCGTCCTCTACCCCCCGGTCATCTATGCCACCCCACGGCCCGGATCGCGTGTTTGGCCAGTCGCCCTTCCATAGCCCGACCCACCGGGCGTGGCTTCAGGCGGAGACCGCGCTGAGACCCGCGGCCTGGACTCTGAGTCACCAAAACGCAGGCGGGGGCTGTCGCTTCCCCTCATGGTCTATCTGTATTTTTGATCAGACGGCAAAGGGGGGGGACTTATTGTTTGCATATGGGAGAGCAGAAGCGATGAGGAGTCGGGGGTTTTCCGCTGTGTCCCGGCAATGACACACTACAGTTTCCCCCCCGTGAGTCGTGAGCAGGAGCCTGCCCATCACCAGTGAGGACGGTGCTTCTCTGAGCTGCTGTAAAACTTTTAAAACCCACAGGCCACCCCCCTTCATGAAATAACGGTCGCATGACCCAACACATGCTGCCGAGTTGTCAAAAGCCTGCCGTTAATTAAAAATGAATCCGCCACTAACGCTGTGATGTGATGTGCTAGAGCCATGGGACGTTTGTGCCGATGCAGTATTGATGAGGGGCTCCATAATTCAAAAGCCCAGCCACCCCCCCCACCCCGGTGGAGGTGGCTGTGGGGGGCAGGTGGACCTAACTCGCCATGCTGGGCCACTTTGCATCATGGCCACACGATGGAGGGGAACTAAAGTGGGAACCTGTCGCCGGGCAGTGGGAATCATGCCCGGTCTGTGCAGCTCGTATTTCATTTGCACCAGGGTTGAGTTTCGTTTACACCATGGTTGTGTTTCGTTTGCACCATGGTTGTTTCGTTTGCGCCGCAGTTGAGTTCTGTTTACACCATGGTTGTGTTTTGTTTCCACCACAGTTGAGCTTTGTTTACACCATGGTTGTGTTTCGTTCACACCATGGTTGCGTTTTGTTTGCACTGCCAGTAGCCTTTCATTTGAACCGCTATTTACAGCTCCATGGCATTTCCTAAAATACATGCAGGCAACCAATCGGTGACCAGCTCCTTGTTATAACTAGTGAAAGTTACAAAGTACAGCGATGCTGGGAGGGAAACAGTTGCAGCCGCAGCAGAGAGCACATGATGACATGGGAGTCGTGAACCATGAATGCTCCACTGATCCTGCAGGTGCTGACGAGCGCTCAAATCGAGGACCCCGAGGTGAGCACTAGACTATCACATGCCAATAATCTGACCCCCACCCCCATTCTCGGCCAGCTAGGGGAACAAAGTTCATACCTTGGGTTGTTTACCAACCAAACGTCCCAGAAAAATACTCCAATCATGAAAGAATGAGCAAAAAAAGTTGGGATTTAGAAAGCTCGGAAAAGATGGGCCCAGTGTGCAAATTCTTATGATAAGGATTATCAGGGAACAGGCAGAGACTACAGCTGGAAAGAGCGAGGAGAGAAAAGGGATCTGCTGCCCTCGAGCATTGGGGAGCACAGACCTCCTCGCAGTGTTAGTGGAAAAAGCGCACAGGGGCATCGGGAAAAATAAACAGATTCCACCTGGAGCCTAAGTGGCCCTTGGCCTACGCACTTTTGGACAGACTATATCCCTCCTTGACTATTAACAATGCTGAACACTATTTTTTTTTTTTTTGAGAACCTCACACACCCAGTACGCGAGGCAGCCCATATGTGCACGCACACACGCACGCACGCACACACACACACCACCTCTCTGTCTGACTTAGTCACGAGCGGACAAGGGGGGGGGGGGCGTTCACACACCGCAGGCACTGGCAGGATGGGGGCGGGCGGAGCGGAGGGGGTGTTGGTGGTATAACAAAGGCACCAGAAACAACGAGGCTTCGTGGGTTTGCTGATGTTTTATTTTACATCCGAGGCTGACGTTACATATTCAAGGATGGCGAACTTTGCTACCTCATAGCAATGCCTTCGATTAATAGTGTTTAAACGGCTCGTAAAAAGAGCAGTTTGAGATGCAAATGAAAAATAATAATCACCAGTTATAAATAGTTAAAATACATTATAAATGTAAAAATATAACCAAAAAAAGGAAAATCACTACTTTGCGTAACGACTGTACATAACGAAGGCGGGAGCCGTCCCAAGCACAAGTTAATGAAGTAAAACTGTACAAAAGCTCACAGTCTGAGAGAGACGCCTCCAAGCGCGTCGTGGGGGGGTGTTCACGGCCTCGGGCTGCCCTTCCGGCGCACGGCCGGCTACAGTGACCTTCTGGCGCCGCCCTTAACCGAAGAGCGCACACTGGACGTCGCATGAACCGCGATCGCCGGCCGCGCCACGGCGAGGAGGCCAGGGGCCTCTGTGCGAAAAGACTTGGATGGGAAATCATCATCGTCAGTAAACAAGGCCGGGTTTTATAGCGCCTTTCGTAGCCAGGCCCCCAACCTCATGATAGGAAGTGGCCACGTTTTCCACCGTGCTTTTGCCGGCCCACCGTCCCGTCCATCTCCTCTTCGCTTTCACACACCGACGGCAAAGCGGGACGGGGAGCGGGAGAGGGAGGGGCGGGAGTGGAGATGGTGGCATGCCTCAAAACCAAAACAAATGATAAAAAAAAAAAAAATTAATTAAAGGCAAAATAAAGTGACAGAGAAATGGAACGGGGGGAGAGGGGGGGTGAGCCTCCTTTAGGAAACACCTGCAAAGAACAAAAACACAAAAACATATAGTGGTTTTAATGGCTGAGAAAGTGACCCGCCGTAGCAAGATCACCCTCCCAACATGCTGGGCACTGTGCGGGCCGCACTGGGGGGGGGCATGAGCACCAGGCTGCTAATTGAAATGGATGGCGCTAGAGGAGGACAATATACATGATAGGAAAGCAGAGGTAGAGAGAAAGAGGGAGAGGATTTGTTTATGTCAGTAGCTCTGAACCAACATATATCTGGTCACAGAATCGGCCCCCCCCCAGGCATGTAAAACCCACAAAAGACAGATGCCATTGCTCAGCACTGGAGCCGGGACGGCTATCGTGGCAGAGAACAGGACGGATCGGGCCTGCTGTAACAGACACCGAGTCAGATACTGGGCCCGCTCAAGTCCACGGTGACACAGACAGGGCCGCAACAGACCTGCCATGTCAGATAATGGGCCTGCTCATGTCCGCGGTAACACAGACAGGACTGCACCAGGCCTGTCATGTCAGATACTGGGCCTACTGTAACATCGACTGGGCTGCAACAGGTCTGCTGTGTCAGATACTGAGTTTGCCCAGGTCCATGGTAGATAGCACAGACAGGGCCGCACCAGGCCTGCTGTGTCAGATACAGGGCCTGCCCTGGTCTGCCATAACACAGACAGGGCCGCACCAGGCCTGCTGTGTCACATACAGGGCCTGCCCTGGTCTGCCATAACACAGACAGGGCTGCAGTAAGCGTGTCCTAACAGTCATCCCGTTACTGAAATACTCATTTAAAGCAACCTCCTGGTGCATTTATGACGCTCTGAAGCTCAGATCGCCTGCCTTCCAGTCACACCTCGATCAAACACTTGGGGAACGGCACTGTTCGGCCGCCTCCAGCATAGCCAGCCAGAACCCCACCCCCCCCGCCTGCCCCCCCGCCACCTCTGCATTTCCAGCACGAGCTGCAGGCCTCTTATTTGCCCATCTTAACTCGATTAACAGGAAATAAGCCCGGCGTGACCGGTGGATGAACCGGCCATCAGCTGAGTGTGTTTCTCATGGTGCCGGGGGGGCAGGAAGTCTGTGGCTCTGGAGGACTGTGAGCCAGGGCACTTGCACCCGCACACTGGGTCCATGCACAGCCACACAGGGGCTGACGCACCCAGCACCAGCACCCCCTTAGTCCAACCATACACGTCTAGAGCAGCAGTAATGAATTATGAAGACAGGATGCCCCCCCCACCAGCACAAAATGAAAGCTCCACATTACAGATTATTAACATGTAGTGAAGGCGACAGGTAAATAAACTCACAGGCACATGAGCAGTCCTGTGCAAGCCTGTCTACCTGCCATGTCTCCAAAAAAAATAAAAAATGAATTAAAAACGTGTTCTCTAGGTACGTCGCCATCTAGGTGCCGTGTGGAACATTATCCACCGTGTCATGTGACGAAGCGTTACAAAAATGCCATGCCGGAATGTCGTACTGGGGGGCGCCGCTCGCTTGCATTCAGTGGCTTACGACCAAGCGGCGCCCCCCCAGTTAAGACCCTACGATTTTGAGAATAATCAGTGGATGCCACCGTAAGTCCCGTAACCGTGTATAGCTGGGGGAGGGACACTGTGATCCTAGGGGGCTCTGGCGCAGAATGGGGCATGTTCTGTGGTGACTCACAGAGTACATAGTGCTGCTGTGTATTTAAAAAGGTGACAAATGGGGTTACCCCCCCCCCCCACTGCCTCTACCACCTTTTACACGCTCCAACTCCTCTACACCCCATAAAAACATGCAAAATTAATCTTACCAGAGGTTAAGCCCTAGAGATGAAACAGGGTCAGTGCAAAATGGTTTTTTTATTCTATATTCACCGACAAAGGAAACATCTCCCCACCGACATCCGACTAAAATGCAGCAGCTGTTTCTGGTGGCACGTTTCCCACTAATTCTTCGGCGTGGCTCATTAAGGACCTCTCACCCCCCCCCCCCCCCCCCCCCCCCCCCCCCCCCCCCGCTGCCTCAATCGAGGCGGCTCCATGCTTCCACATCGCTAATTCGATTAAACCCCACAGCCCCGGCCGACACGCAGCCCCGAGCGCGAGGCTGACATGTGCATTGAACATACCGTACTTACACTAATATACAGAACCCTAAAAATGGAGATTCCCGCCGTTCTGATGATGTCGTTACAGCCGACAGACTAAGTGTCGATGTGGCTAATTGCGCCGGCCTGGACGCCAATAAGCGGGCATTAGCCACCCCTGCTTCCCCTGCCGCGACATCCAGATGGGCGCCGAGTCGCCGATCGCCTGTGCTAAAGGCCTCATTTCCCACAATCGCATTATTAATACCGGGGGAGGCGCCGCTGTTAATCACTGGAAACAGTGAGCGAGTTGCGGGAGAGCGGCATTTATTTTGCTTTACGCGGTGAAAAATTCTATGCTAATTATCGGAAACGCCAGTGGGAACATGATGACGTCACTCACAAGAAGCACAGTGATTGGTCTTCGTTCAGGAACGGCCGAATGCTACTACTGGCCCTCCCTATCCTGCCCCTGTATGCCTTTTGTAACACTGGGCCCATAAAACTTGCCCCCCCCCCCCCCCCCCGCCACTCCACTGACTATGGCGTCTTTGATGCTACAGAAAGGGTATTTCGGTCAAATGTCTTTAGTGAAAACACTGTTTTTTTTTCACTCCTCAAACAGGGCACCGATGCAGCAAGTGGTGTTGTTGATTACAGAGATGGCTCCCGGAGCTGCGCCCTAACGAGCCGCATGCCATGCGCAAGGGTGTGCTGCGCCAAAATGTAAAGCGACGCGCCGGGTTTTCCTGCCCCCTGACATTTACACTCACCTTCTCATTTCACATTTCGAACTCTCTGCCAAACCAGGATCGGAACCAAAATAAAAGAACGGAGAGAGTGAAATGCAGATGCCACTGAGACTCGGGAATACCTCCAACAGGGGGTGATGCGTTCTAAACTGCAGTGGACTGGGGGGGGGGGGGGACAAGCGGGAGATGTGCTATGGCCATTTTTGTCTCCCCTGCTGCATTTTCGTGCCAATAAACCCCAAAGTGGCATGCTGCCCCCCCCTGAATTAAACATGAGGGCCCCCACCCCAGTCAAGCGGTTACACGTTCACTGGCGAGATTGCGTAAACAACATCCCAATGCATTTTTTATAGGACGCGTGGCTATCGGAGAGACGACTAAGAGAAGAGCTTCGCATCTGAACATGGATGAGGCAAGGGCTGGTAGAGAGGAGGCCACATGGAGGACAGACAGATGGATGGAGGGAAAGAGATGGATGGAGGGAAAGCAAGAAACAGACAGGCAGAAGGAAAGAGACAGACAGATTAAAGGAAAAAAAAAAAGAGACAATTGGACAGAGAGAGATAGACAGACATGAATGGACAGATAGAGGGAGCCAGACGAACAGAAGGTAAGGGGCCCGGATCAGACCCTCCTCCGCACACTCTATCCATTCCCACAGCTTTCTCTCTGTTTGCTGGAGGCACCTTCCAAAAATTCCCCCTTAACGGACAGGCCAAATCTGAAAAGGGCAGATTTTAGGAGGAAGAGGGGGGAGAAAGCAGATCTGAGGAGGAGGTTTTATTCTTGGGGGGCGAATCTGTGGGGGGCCTTTGGAACGGCCACTCCCCGCAGATTCGGTTTCCACAGACGGCGAGCGGAGAGATCACGAGCGCGACGCTGACACCAGACAACACCGGTGACGGCTTCCCCTTTGGGGGGGGGGGGGTGAGCGCCGCGGGAAACGTCACTGCCGTTTTCAGCCAGCGGGGGCGGCTTCTCCCTCAGCTCTCCTGGAGTTACTCGTCATTCTGACAACATTAACCGTGACAAAAATATATTAGGGTTTCAAAACGCCAACCAGGTCCAGAAACTATTTCATTACAAAGAGCCTGATATCTAAAGGCGCACGTCCATATGCTGGGTGATTTACAGCAGAGAAAATGTCAGATGGTGGCACACTGAAAGACTGCATCGCTAGAACCATAAACATCATGCTTTAAGGTTAAATATAATAGTCAGCATGATACTGAATGATTACTAAACAACAATTAATGTCTTCTTTAATGTCTGTAATAAACCTTAAAACAGCCTCTTATTTATACATCACCCAGACCCATGACGGGGTAAATCAGGCTCTCTTAAAGGGTGAACAGGTCCTGCACAAAGTCCCGCAGATGGGCTATGGGCTCTGCAATGGCGGCTCCACAACACAGTGGGCCGATAAGGTCTTCACACGCGACGTGCTGACCCCCGCCGTGCCCCAGGCCACAGCCAGATGCCTCTCGCTCGCCCTATCGCACCCGGCTGGCTTAACCCCTCCTGACAGCTTGTCTCTTGGCCCAAACAGATGGGAGGGTGGGGGGGGGCATGCATACAAACCCGGGGAACAAGGTTCCCATTATCGATTAGTGGGTTTATGACAGTGACTGGTGTGGGACTGCAGAACAAGGGGAAGGTCTCGGAGACCATGTCATGTGACCGCTGCCACAGATGCCCTGGTAATACGGAAAAAAACAAACTGAATCATTTTAACGAGTCTGATGAGTTTTAGGTGAAGTGTGATGACCGACTGAAATGAACAGGATGACCGAACAGGCGCAGCGGCTGCAGACAAAGGTAGAAGGTGCTGATTAAGGAAAACGTAGAAACAGCAACAACATATTTACACGCTTATAAGATGTACAAACGAGAAAAGTTCACAAGTTATACAGAATACAAAATTACAAATAAACTGTTATACAAGACTGCACATAACATACTCCACAGAGCTGTGTGTGTACGTGGTGTGTAAGGACAAGCTTCCCAGCTGAATTTAACAAAGTGAGAATGACTTTGATCGGCAATGTAAAGCTGGGAACGACAGGACTCTCCCTCCAAAGTTGCCCTTCACTGTTTTCAACGGCCCCCAACCACAGCTCGCCGGCTCGCGGCTCCGGGCCCCCGGCTGCCCCCTGGGGTCCGACAGCAAGAGCAGTAGCTTAATTCATACAGCCATAGAGCCACCTCTGGAGAACGGCAGGAGCTCAGGAGTCCAGCAGAATGAGGGGATGGAGAGGGCGCGGCCGAGAATGAGATATCGCTTAACAGCCACACAAATACGCAGAGTCTGCCTAATCTCGGAAAGTTCTGGAACAGAACACTAGCCTTTACGTCGCGTCCCCCGGCTGGGTTCTGTCAAAGGGCCTTCACATTCCATAACGGATCCAACTGGCCCGTAGGAGACCCAGTGAGAGGCCATGTCCAGCCCAGTTGGGCCCGACAAGTGTTGTCTCAAACCTCAGGGAAACAAGGGGACAAAAGCAAGATGATGCTTCCTGATTACTGAATTGCCTGGGAGGGGCAGGGCCGTGAAGCTCCACCCACTCCATCCCACGATACTCCGCCCCGCCCACCAAAAGATAAAGGGAAGCAGATGAGCCTGTGGCTGCAGGCTCCTCTCCTCTGCCCCTCTGAAATGGAGGCGGGGGCGAGCGGGCAAGCAGCCCCCCACAGCAGCGGCCAGAGTGGGCCACACCATTTCAATTATGCAGAGATATTCAATAATGAAACCGGTTGTGCAGCGAGACGGGCCCTAGCCCTGAACCCATCCAGCCGGCTGGGATGGGGGGGGGGGGTGAGCATTTTGCCTTTTCCCCTCTATTTAATGTGGTTTCAGGACTTCCAGCAAAAGCAATGAGCTAATTGCGGCTTTTGATGCGAACTATTTTCTCCCCCCGCGTGTGTTATTCTTCGTAGTCCATAAAACATTTCTGACTCTCTTACAAGTGTTAGCGGGGCACGATTAAAGAAGGGAAGAAAAAACACACACACACACACAAGGCCCGTTCATCAAAGTCCTTAGGAAGACAAGGTATTAATTAAGCTAAATGAAGAAAGATGGCGGCTCCGGCTGAGATCGCGGCAGAGGGCCCGGACTGAATGCGCCCGCCCCCCCCCCCCCCCCACAAACTGGCAGCGTTTCAGACCTGTGGGCGTCTCTGTCAGTGGAGGGAATGCAGGGAGAGGAGCAGGCCGCAACCGGCCAGGTCAGCCGGCCACTTATCAACGGCTGAGTGGAGGCGCCCCCCCGCCACCCCCCCCCACTTCTTAATCACATGCAGACACACCATCAGCCAGCACAGGCCTCCTCAATCCTCACTGTAATCAATTACGGCACAGGGACGGGTCTGGCCGGCCTTCACCCGGCAGCGGGGCCGGAGTCAGGCGGCCAATCAGCCGGGGCAGGAACCAGAGCAGTAAACATGTTGGGGGGGGGGATCGGAACTGGCTTTTTCGGGAGCTGGGAAGTGACCGGTGTAGGTACTTCTTCTCCCCCTCCCCCGATTACTTTAAAGCCGTAAAAGAAACTGATCTAACAGATTTTATATTTGCCATGTCCTGTATTATGAATGGAAAAGCTGATTTGAGGCCGTTTCGTGGTACAGCTACACGTCTCCCAGACCACAGCAGCTAGAAATAACAGCTGAGGGGCCTGGCCTCAGGCTGAGGGGGACAGCGCGGCACCAGGGGCACCTGCGCAGGGACAGGAGATCATCCTGCAAGCCGCAGGGACGCGACCGCACCTCCGGGCCCCCGCCGGACCCCGATAAGGGATCGATGACGCGTTTATACACCGGGCGGCGTATCGTGTTCGACGCGCGGAAAAATATCCGGCCGTCCCCCTGGCCAGACGTTATTTTTGAAGCGAAGCCAGAGCTGGTCACAGTCCAGTGGAAATGAAAAAACGTAATAAAAACACAGTGCAAGGTCAGTGAGGGGCAGGACGGAGCGCTTTGCGCTATCCTGCTTCCCAGCATGCAGTGGGGGAGCCCCGCCATGCTATTAATGGCTTAATGTTTAAACGTCAGCGCTCCCGAGCGTGGGACGCGTCCGCAGACAGCTGTACCTGCCGGCTCAAAGGAGGCCCCTCCTCCCCCCGCCCCCCCTGACACCCCCCAGTCCTGCAGAAATACTCCGGGACACAGATGCGCTCCCGTCTGCACCGACTGTCATGAGCGTCGAAGATTTACAGACGGAAAACTGTGCCTTGT
>JAODJU010004351.1:0-14864 GCA_026776725.1 Gnathonemus echidnorhynchus | reverse complement strand
TGTAGAAGAGGTGGGTCCAAGCAACTGGAGGAGGCGGGACCAAGATATATGATTGGTTGGTCCTGCCTACTCTAGTTGCTTGGACCCACCTCCTCTATAATCTGATTGGTTATCTCTCTGACCCACTCATTTTTCTTTCTGCCCTCAAAACATTTTTGTCCAAGTAAGACTCCCATGAGCTGACCGCGGACGTGGATCAGTGGGGTAACCGGCTTTCCCTCCATCTGGCGTTCAACATCACAGACCTCCAACCCAGAGAGAACTTGGGAGTTTCCAAGACAGTCAATGCCGGAAACGACGACTAAATAAGCCCGTCCATAAAGAACAGCCATGTCGATAAACTTCTGGTGGAACATCGAGAAGCCACCACGTGTGACCCTGAGATGCGGAACCACCATTGAGTGACGGGCAGCTGGCCAACCTCGAGAAGACACCACCACTCAGGTAGATGTGATCAGCTGCTCGATCAGAGAGCGCTTTGCAGCCGCTGCCCGGCCGCTCCTGTGATCGTGCCGCCTTCGCCCCCATGGCGCCTCACCCCACTTGGCAATGGATGTCGGTGCCCGTCGCTTGACCACCCCGCCATCCAGGGCCCAGCTGGGAACTTACCATATCCCGCCACGTGGAGCAGAATGACAGCCAGAAGGCCGGATGCATGGGAGACGCTCCGCATCCTGGACCTGCGTGTGAAGAAAGAACACAGACATTAAATTCCCAAACCCAAGGTCATGCATCGTCATGTGCCGCTGCTCTACTTTGCAGCCTCCCCGTCACACCTGAGACGGTCCCACCAGAGCGACATTCACACCCAGTGAAAGTGCATCTCAAAAGGCACAAAACTTTGCACCCCAGTAAAACAAGGTAGCAAAAATAGTTACTATGAATAAAAAGATCAGAGCAATAAAAATAAAAACCAGCAATTCCATAACAGATTTATCTGCACCCCTCTACATATATTAAAATTTATAATAAAAAAACAACAAAAAAAAAAGGTTGCAAAACATGGCTCAGAAAGAGATACCATAATTTCTGGCACAGTGGGTTCAGACTCTGCGCTTGTGATCAGAAGGTCGCCAGTCTTTTCACTGTCGGGCCGTTCAGCGAGGCCCTTAACCCTCGATTGCTCCAGTGAGTGTCTGGATCTGCTTTCTCAATTGTAAGTTGCTTTGGATGGAAGAATCAGCAAAATAAATGTAGCAGTTTGTATTATGGCGACATATTGATCTTGAAGAAACTGTACAGTCTTGCTCGGCAATGGAAATAGCACATGCTAAATTAAACTTTGCGCAATACACAGCATCTCCGAGAGCAGCATCGTGACGGAGGCCCAACCCTGCGGAGCTTATCCTCCTCCACGCACCTCCGTACGCCGCGTGTAGAGCGAGAGAATAATGCATCCTTCCCGCGAGCCCCCCCCCCGAGGTTGCCGCCCTCCTCCTGAATGTTTGATGGGACGTATTTCCAGCAGGGGTCAGAATGAAACATGAGGTGCCCCCGGCCAGATCGGGTGGGCGATACCCGGTGTCTGTCACAGCGCTCGCGTCGGCTCAGTGGCAAATGGGACCAAAGCAGACGGGGGCACGGATAGGATAGCAGATAGCGTGTAGCGTCTGTAACCCTAAAAGCACTACCGTTATAGCCATTAAAACCATCTGCGCTTCATGATGACCCTTAGACTGCTCATCTTAGCACAGAATGGGCCGTACTGGGCCAGCATTCAGTGCCGGCTTGCTTCGAGTGGACCGGGCCATGGGGGCGGGGGCAGCTGGCTCATATCACAAAAGTCTTCAGGGGAGCAGCAAAAAAAAATGGCAGGCGTCCACACCGGCTTGAGTCATTTGTGTAGAGCTGCGGAGTTGTAATACAGCAAAGTTAGTTGCAGGGAAAAGGAAGCAGGCTTTTTAACTGTCTCTCTCTGTGCTAAAAGGCTCTTTGCCCGGAGCAGCCAAATGAAATGAGTGCATTCTGTCAGCACGCCTATAGCTTCATTTCCTGCAACCTCGGGGTCGTCTAACCAAAACCCCTCAGGAACACCATCTACCGGAGTGTCTCTTAGATATACCTCCCGGTTGGATGCATGCTATTATCGTCTGGTTCATCTTTAGTCTGTTACCTTCCCATCAGTCTTAGCCTCCCCACTGTAGTTAGGGCAGGCATAAGTGGAGAGGGGGCAACAGGAAATGACATCACAATAACACATCAAGAGAACACCATATCAATATATAATAGGACTGAATGCAAAACTCAATGTGAGATTAAATTCTGCTTTCAGTCACCGCAGATGTCCCAAAAATGTTTCCCCATGGTTTATTAGGCTGAGAAACTTATAAATAATATGTATTTTGTTGTCTCCTGTGTCATTTTATTTTTAAAATTGAAGCCCTTCACTCCCAAACGGGCTTTTCTGTGACAGCTGGTGCCACATGCTCATTCAGGTGGCATTTAGATGAAGATCGTCTCAGGCTGTCATTGCCAAGGTTCAACAGACGCACCGCAAAGCACTGCTGTTGGAACACCTGTGTTCGACCGCAGCTTGCAGACAAGCCCAGCAGAACTGGCAGTGGAACCAAGTGACCCGAAAACATAGCGCGTTTTAATTCTGCCGATTGAAAATCTGGCGCTTCTGCCAAAGAGATCCAGGAGGCGCCACTGAGATGCTCTGAGATGCTTCTCGATACCATGTGGCGGAAAGTGGTTCCCACCCATGTGTGTCTGCATGTGCGCGTGCTTGGACGCGCTCACTGACAGGGAAAAGGCACATTGAGGCAGGAGATGCGTTTTAGAGGCAGAGAGGGGTCTGTCGCATTAATGCAAAATGGGGCTGTCAGTCACACTCAGTCGAGGAGCCCTCTGCTGCCCCCCCTTTAATGTTCTGGGGGTGTAGATGGGGTGTGACACGCGTGTGCGTGCTGGTCCGTGCATGCGTGTCGCTCTCCTCACTATGAGGTGCAATGGAGAAAAATACAACAGAAAGACTCACTGGGTAGAGAAAACGTGGTCTGTGGTGTTTCTCTAATCGTATGGCTTTGCTCACGTGGAGTCAGAACTGAACAGCCCTCCTCGTCACGCGACGCACCACAAAGTGAAGAGCAAGCAATCCTAAATTCCTAGCTTCCATCATTGGCTGTCAGCTGTAAACCTGTCAGGAGGGGGCGTATTCAGGGGGCAGGGCCAACTGAAAGCTGATTGGCCCCCGGAATGCCGCCTCCCCTGTCACTTATCGAGTTGAAACGTATCATTGGTGAATGACAAGATGGGCCCCTGTGTATAAATTATGCCCCCTCCCATGCCCACTGATTAAAAAATCCTTGAATCATCCCCACTGACAAGGATTCTAGTTTTATTCCAAAAGGAAAGACAGCGGTCCACTAGAAAACAGCTCACTTTATTCCACTAAAAGTCTGGCTAACATTCTCCTCGGTGGAGGCAAGGAAAATCAATAGGGAATTTCACAGTGGATGGTGATGTCACGTTACAGTGAGACTCCCAGCCTGTAGGGGTCGCTGTGGTGCACATTAAAATCTTGTTGATCTGGCAGTGACAGTGTAAGAGAATGAGAACTATAGACGCTTAAGCTGCGTTCCATTTACCTCGGAGGTCGGAAGTCAGAGCTGGGAATGACGTCACACCCAAGTTAACTGGATTCCAGTAGAACAAGTTGGAAAGCCATGTAGCAATACCAGGGGCCTTTTTCAAAAAGCAGGGTTTCTTGCTTAGCTGGATTTAAGGTACCCCAGTTTAAACAGATGTCATCTTCCTTCACTTACATTTAGCCCAGACTACCTTAAATCTGACAAGTTATCCGGCTAAGAAAGAAATCCCGCTTGAAACAGGGCCCAGTTCTAGCCAGGTTCATTGTTAGCCATTGTTAGCAATACCAGCTTTCACTTCTGATGATGACGGGTGCACCCATCTTTAATTCTGAGATCAGGGTTGCAGAGGTCCCTCTGACTTTCCGAGTTGGAATTCCAGTTGATATTACCGATGCGGAACTCTGACTTCCCGGTTCAAATGCAATGCAGCATTACGTGTGTCGCCAAACATGGCCGATAAGGGCTCAGTAGCGCCCCCTGGAGGCGAGCAGGCGGGGCACAATCGATGAAGTGCGGTTTCATGAGCGCTGTGAAGACTGCATCATTGCTTTATTATTTCCCAAGGTCTCCAGCTCCTCGCCAGCACATATTTCACCTCTGCCTTCAGCACGCAGCCCCCATTGGAGCGAACATCGCCGTGCGCAAAGGAGGGCAGAGCTGGGGCCAAGTCAAGGCCATTAAGACCATCCAGTTAATCAAAGTGAGCAGCCTTGATTCATGATGTGCTGATGCGTACTTCACTGAGGGCCCATTTGTCCTGCTGTAAACCCCCCCCCCCCCCCCCGAGAAATGTCCAGCGCCACACCCACCTCCAGCAAAAGATCTCAAGAGGAAACCTTTAATGCAGCTGTACAGCCTCATATCAAACATATGGATTTTCATTATGAAACCTGAGGTCTGGGGTGTCAGATGCTTTTCTGGGGAATATTCCAGAGATCCAAGCTTAAGCATGTCAAATGGACCCATTCGACTGAAAGGGAGACAGCTGAGAGAGAAGGACATTTAACTGACACCTCTAATTAACTTGATTTTGGACACTGTCTCCAGCACTGATGTTGAAACACAGCTAAAACGTCATCCCCCCTCCACCCATAAAGGGGGAGACTTTCAGGGGGGCCAGACACTAGGGGGTGCCCATGAGTGTGGAGAAAGGCGGGGGCCAATTCAGTGGAATTCTTCAGGGGTCCAGCCATGTTTTTGTGCAGCCCTGCCTATGGACAGCCTGTGCCTGCTCAGGATATCATTGTCCCCAAGCTGTTTATCGTAAATCATTGCGGCCGCCGTCCCCGAAGTCCACCCCGGCGCCCAGAGCGAGGCTGATTCCGGTTCACTCGCTCCAGGGGTAAACTCTGCTATTTGGTTTGCGATAAACAGAGGCCGGGATTCTATGCACAAAGGTGGCACCAGACACAGCGGCCAGTCATAGAGACAGTGACGGGCAGAGAGGGTCAGCCGGCCTGTGAAGGGCGGCGGTAAGTCAGCCGCAGGTGCTGATGGAGGATGCCGTGGGCGGTGATTTAATAAGACTAATTCTGCTTGGTCTCGCGGGATCCGCGGCTTGATAGCATCTCCCTTGCGCGAAAGCAGCGTCGTTTTAATTAAACCACGCGGCGCGGACGCGATGCGCCGCTCGCGGTATGCGGATGAGCTTCAGTCCGGGGAATGGAGGTGCTTCAAACCAAGCCTGGCATCCCCACACACCAGCAACAGGTGAGGGCGCCAGGAGAGCACCGGGGAACGTCGATTCCACCCACACCCTCCCACCATGGTGCTCGAAGCTGAGAAACTGTCACAGGCATTTTACTAACCAGCAAAAACACACCTACTACCCGCCCCCACTGAATTAGCACCAGCCGCACATGAGCAACTGCATCTCAAGAAGGCTTGATCTCCTTCATTGCCAATGACAGTGGACCACCAGGGGAAGACGAGAAGTAAACCTCTGACATATCACTGACACAAGACAGAATAAATAACAGACATACAGCTATTCAACCAAGGTCCCCAACAGATTGACTGAACCACTCTGGATGTGCAGCAATTGTCTCTTTCTCTCGACTGCCCAAACCCGTCATATATTCTAAGGTGGAGAGACACAAACTTGCGGTACACTCATATTTCTGGTACAATCTTGTCGAATGGTAGATTTTGGGGACCCTATAAAGTTCTGGATCCCCTGCATCTCCCAGCGTCTCCATGCCCCGCTGACATTTCTGGGAATGCAATCCACCACATACACATGATGAATCATGGCCTTTGGTTTATTTTGCAACCCAGGCTAATATCCATTTTTCTGAAGGAGTGCAGGATCCCATTTTACGACATTTGGAGTCCGATGCTCAGGACCCGGGATTAATTGGCCGCTAGATTTAGAGGGTTTCTGTTCTGGGGGAATCAATAGCCATTTCGGTTAGTTGTGGCAAGCAGTGCATTGGATAAATGAGAAATGTGTGGCCTGTTTTCCTTTCAACTTTTCAGCCGGAGAGTTCGCTAAAGTAGCAGTGGGAGCAAAATGTAAGCAACAGGTATTGGTAATGAAAGGTCTGAAACTGGGATAGAAATGATTGCTTCACTGGTTAGTGACGTGAGAAAAACTACAATAGCTCTGATCATTAGCCAAATAGCAGGTTCTACCGTATGACTGGAAGATTACACTTCCTAAAAGACTGCTACTATTGACACAAATGTCTGTACCTTCACTCTGTGTGTTTAACCTCATAGTGAGACTAATCTACCTTTTAGAAATATATTGCTAAACCCCTGTTCCATTTAATTCTCTGTGACATATCAGCTCAACAGGGGATCACCGGGTGAACCTACTTCTTGCCAGAGGTGGACATTTTTGGTCCAGAAAGTAAAAATCCAGACCAAGTTTTTGTTTCAACCAACAGTTAAGTACACTGTGACTCTGATTCTTTATACTCAACTGATTGGTTGAAACAAAATCTTGGTCTGGATTTTTACTTTCTGGACTCGAAGTGTCCATCTCTGCTAGTTAGCCCTCATAGCCCCCAACCAAACCAAACCTGTGCTATCATTTCATGTATGAAGACAACAATTGTCTCGAAAAGAGTAGAGTGGGAGTCCCTCATCCGGTATTCTAAGTACGCCTGGATCATTTAGCTTATCCTCTGGCCTCAAGTCAGATGCAGCAGATTATCATCAATTCGTCCAGCACCCCAGACCATGGCAACCAGCATCCCTACGGCAGACACTGAGTACAGAATGAAATCGACAAAGTGGAGGCTTGCCCTGTCTATCCGCCGTCAACAGGCCCAGAATGTTCCAGAAATAACAGCTGAGAATTTCTAAGCCTCTAGTTAACCTGTGAGTTATGGGTTCTGGATATAGCCTCTCTATTATGGTTATTCACTAGTTTCTGTTGTCTTCATATATGTGTATGTGTATGTGTGTGTGTGTGTGTGTGTGTGTGTGTGTTTGTCTTTCCAGTTGGAGCCTGCTGTTGAATCCCAAACCCGAAAGCCTTTTACAGCCTCGTTTGGTAATTTACCAGCACAAAGTTCAGCGTTTGTATAACCTCTCACTTAATGTTGATAGGATGATGGGAAGGAGACCACAGGGTCTATCAGGTCCATCTCAGTGACATTCCAGAAAGTTCCCGAAAGCCTAAAGGCAACTGGGCCAATGCTGCACACATGAATACGTCAAACCGCCACAATGTGATGCCGCCGTCTTAGGCTGCAGGAGATCAAAGGATCAGTCTCCTAATGAGGCATGATCACAGCAGTCTGGGACTGGCAGGGCTCAAATAACCTCTGGCAGTCTTGAGCCTTTGTGGGCCTGCTGTCCTAATATTTGCGCAATGTCGGATTTGTCTGGGCGTCGGCTCCACAACAAGAACGTCACATTCCAAGGGGGCTCCGAGAAACAGAGACATTCTTCGACATGTTGAAGTCTTGGATCCCACATGGATGCACGCAGGGCGATATCCTCTGCACCGAGAGAAGTGATACCCTCTGTACAGGGTTAGGCATAGATTCACACAATGTCCGACAGCACAATGGCATAAGACAGCCACATCTAAGATCGGGGCGATACTGTGGAGATGAGTCAAAGCGAACTGTTGACTAGAAGCTGGAGGAAGGTCACTTTGACATTAACGAGATGCTAAGGTGTAATATTTCTACTGAATCATCTGTCAGCGAGCAAGAGAAGATATCAGATGTCTCAGAACACAACCCTCAGCAGCGACATTAGTGTGTAGGATGGCTGATGAAATCACAGGTAGTTAACTGGCCGGGTCCCTCCCCACAAACCCCTTGGGGGAGGTGGGGGGCATCATTTCGCTTTCACACAGCAGCCAAAGCAGTATGTATTGCCCCACTAAGAAGCTTTGACACATAGCTATTCTGTTTCAACAGCACGAATTCATTGAGCTGCATCAGCTTACATTCTTTTGTAATTTACATCTAAATGCCAGGAGTCTTTCCTTTTATCTCCACTTTGGATTTATACAGCACTCACTTTTTACATGA
Source organism: Gnathonemus echidnorhynchus (assembly GCA_026776725.1). Taxonomy (NCBI): domain Eukaryota; kingdom Metazoa; phylum Chordata; class Actinopteri; order Osteoglossiformes; family Mormyridae; genus Gnathonemus; species Gnathonemus echidnorhynchus. Next base: position 6,775 of record JAODJU010004351.1, on the reverse strand, counting down.
CCTCACACCTTCAAAGATCTGATACTTTTTAACAATCAAGTAACAGCAGAAGTATTTCCATAATAAGCCAGAGTCTCCATCATGTCATTAGGGCCATTGAAGTAAGACGTGTTCAAGACAAGATAGACCAGCTGTCAACATTTGGTTCAGGTATGCTGGGAGCCGGGAGAAAGCAAAGATGTGGATCGTTGTCAAGAACCGGGTTGAAAAACACTGAGCATTCAATCATAAGATAATGAGATCAGTCTTAATACAACTGTGCTGTAACCACTTGTGAGATGTTGGTCAACGTGATGTTAAGGTGACAATGCAGGTATTACAGTCACGGGCAGAATTACAAGTCGCAGCTACATGCAACGTCTTCTGGGAAGACAGGACCCAATAGTGATGGAACGGAAAGCCACTTGTAAAGACTCCAGCTGGCAACAATGGTCACCACAGACCAGAGTGGGTCCCCATGTTGTTCTACCCACTTGCCAGCTGCTCTGAGGACCAGATGCTATAGCTGAAAAAAAGCATGATGATCCTGGGGAGGGAGCTACTCTTTCTGTTGATCCTTCCGCCCAAGACAGGGTTGTTGGGACCACACCCCAGTTTGGGCCAAAATGTGTGCAAACAAATTTAGGAACAGATGGAGGAAGCTGAGAGGAAGACAAGTCACGGGTTAATACGCAAGAGGGGCAGACGTGCCGTGTCTTTTATTTGGGTCAAGTTAGTGAAAGGGATCTGTTAATGCAATCGGCCTGAGAGCCTCTTAATTGTTTTAGTAAGTCATTATTAAGACATCAGATGTACGGGGGTGGTAGGGAAGATAGTGGCTGGATGGGAGAGCTGCATTTGACTTTCTGCACTTTTCATTTTCATCCTGTTGATTGTTTTATAACCGCTCAACAAATCCTACGGGGGCATTTAAAGGGGATTCCACCGGGCAGCTCTTTCTCAGTCTATAACGCAACAATATAAATATCGATTCCGCTAACATATCGGCACCAGGAATATCAGATGTGAGACCTTGCATCTCTAAACGTATCACTTCTGCCAAGAGATAAATAGTCATTATTATGTAACAAGTGCAATGTAATTATCTGCAAATCAGAGAACATGGATACAATGAAGAAAAGATATTTTCAAGAGCGATTGGATGAACGGGATGTCAGTAACTGAAATCCCAGCCCACACTCTGAGAAGCAGGATTTGGGCTGATCCTGACATTGATACTGTTAAATCAGCATCTCCGCTTCCGCTGCCTGGTTTATCTGATTAGTGCTGAACCAATTTTCACATTTTGCTTACCACTGTCTGGGACTACTGGTTTTGTTACCATATTAGAGTATTTTTCGGAGTTGAACTGTTTATGTTCAACTGTTCTTTTCTGTATAATTCATCATTTTGTAATCTCTCACACTAGGACACAATTCCTTATGTTTTTCTCCCATGGGGAACATGAACTATAAAGGCTTTATGTCTCAAAATGCCCCGAGGTAACTCTAAATGCTTTTTAATGCATACTTTTTGGTTTTAAGTATTTTCACCCCCATTCATCATTTGGACACAAGACATTACTATCAGAAACACCTGCCTTTAAATCCAGGCCTTAATGACATTATTTAAGGCTCAGAACTCTTCTGTGACTGAACCTTTCGATGTACATAAAGGCTGCTGATCAAAACACATGAAAATAATTGGCCAAAACATCTCACACGCGCGTCACCAGGTTTTCCCGATCATGACCTTCTGATGCTCATAGTTTTATTATCCCTGCCGATTTTTCACAGCCTGGCAGTCAAACGACAATAAAATGGCACGGGGATTTCAGGTGACGCAATCATATGTGACAGTCACGCGTGACTGCGATAGTCACACCAAGCGGTAAACTGCCTTGTGCCCATCTGTGTTAAATGAATATTCCCACATGGTATGTTGTGCTCTGTGAGAATGACTTCGGGCGCCTGACCGCGTGGGGGAGGGGGAAGGGGGAAATAATCACAGCAAGGGCAGGGAGGAGAGCCTGATGGACAGTGGTGGTATTTTCCATTAAGGTAGGTGAGCGTACAGCGTAGGAATGGAGTGAAGAGGCGAAAGAGACAACGGAAGCCTTGCTGAGATTTGAGGGTGACACTGGTAGAGGTGCTGCCTGGGGGCCTGAAATCTTACCCAGCTGAGAAATGTAAAGGAGTAATATTCCCTGGCACAAGGCCCCTGTGACACTAGGGGAAACATACACTGTGTGTTTTTTGTGTTTCTTGGTCAAACATTATTAAATAAACATTTTGAATTCATGAATAAATGAGTGCTACATTTATATGGCGCTTTTCACGACATCCAAAGCGATTTGCAGAGCCGATGGGGAGCCACTTCAACCACCCCCCCTGTGTACAACCCACCTGGATGATGCAAGAGCAGCTATCGTGCACCAGTACGCTCACCACACAGTAGCTAAGGTGGTGAGGGGGCGGGGGGAAATTGACAAATTTTTTTAATCTTATGATTTATACACAGTGACATGAAAAATACACTGTCTCTGATGGTAGGGCGTGATGGGTAGATCGGGGTGCGGCTAGAGGTTTCGGGCCCTGTGAAAACACGTCATATAGGGCCCCCAACCGAGACCACTGTGATTATCTTCCCTATTTTTTAGGGCCCCTGTCACTTACCAGCCCTTGGAATCTGGATGTATTGCATTTGTGAGGGACGAAGAAAACGGCCAAATATTTCTAAGGAATCAGGAGAAGCTACAAGCTTTTATAAAGATGTGGCCGATTCCATCTTAGGGACTGACTGTGTGACACACAGATGAATCCCACCTCACATACTATTACAGGAGCGGCTCTGAGTATTCGGATTATACCGTTTCTCCCTTACACCGATGGTCATGTCCCATTTTCACGCTATTGTTAGCCCATTAAGAGGGCCAGTGTAACGACGCCTGAGGCAGCTCCGTCTGCCCGTTGCGGTCCGAGAGTGAGAACACACACCACGCCACTCTGCCACACTTCGCAGCTTTGGACGACGCTGAACGCTGCACGGTTTTTAACCGGAGTGCCCATTTTAGCTCAATCGCTAACACAAAAACCTAGACCGCTTGCTTTCCCTCAATGTTTAAACTACATCCAAAATTACCCACCCCCCACCACAAACTCATAAGTTTAGCAAGAAGCCGGGCAATTGGATTTACGCAGACAGTTTGAATAATTCTGTGAATTAATTAGGGATGGAATTTAGACGCGATCTCTGGTAAATTTGTCACTCTGCCAGACGTGCAGTGGTGCTAAAGGCAGAAGGCGAGGAGGGAGGGAAACGAAACGTGTCTCCATGACAGGAGTCATAACAGCCCTGTTAGGTAATCGGTAACCAGCCAGAAATAGAGTCTGTTCACACTCACACAAACTGAAAGTAAAACTAGTGTACGACATTTTTGCAAGACATTTTTTTTTTTTTTCGGATCTCCTGTGTAAGATTGCATGAATTCCTTGACAACACATGCAGAAAATCTAGAAATCAACCGTTCACTGTCTCATGTTTTTTATTTGACTGGGGTTAAAATTACACTAACGTTCTGCTATTATTAAGTCTGTGTCCATCAGCTAGTTTATACATGTCTGGTCCTCTACGATTATGATTTCACGCAAATCAGGCACCTGAAAAAACACTACAACAGAATGACACAAGATTACAACATTACAGCAAATGTGTTACAACAACGGCAGCTTTCTCACTCCATTTCTTCCACAGCGTCGCTCGCAGCCATTATGGAAATGAGTGAGACTCTCGATACATGCCGAATATAGAGAAAACAGACTAATGAGTCAGACGGCAACAGGCTGGCGGATTTTTGATTCCGAAATCGCCGGAGAGGATGCGAAATAAAGACAGAGAAGCCGTAACCCAGGAGCCGCAGACCCAATGCCACAAATATACCATGAACGAGACCGTAAGGAACAATCGACGCTGTACAGCTACACATCACTGTTTATTCCAATCTAATTGGCAAAGCTGAGATTATAAAACAATGAATAAAGGATGTTCATTTTAAGCACAATTCTTTGTGTCTTACATGCCAGAATTACACAAGGGCGTAGATGTGGGTATGAATGATGGGAACAAATCCCTACAAATATTGTGGGAGTCCTGTGTCTTGTGGGGCTGATTTGGCCCCTACCGACGTCGAAACGAAACTTACAGCCTTGTAATTGCATACAATGGGACAGATAAATGTTACAAACATCACCTCTCGTTCCAGCTGGAGCCACAGTATGTGATCATGGAGTGGAAGATGAGCAAGAAAACAGTGATTTTGAAATCGAAACAGACTGTACAACATTGCAGCCAAGATCCAGTGGGCCTTAGAATAATTAAAGTGTTTTGTAGCTACACAGCTCATAAGAGCCCATGGAAAGGACAAGAAACGGACACAGTTAACAGCCATGGCAGGGAAGGGAGATCAGTTTGATTCATATGAACAGCTCAACGTTCTCAGAAGGCAAAAGTGATTGTAAATATTGGGCTATAATTCCTGGTGCGTTTAATTACTTAAGTCTTGCCCTTCTAAATGGCGGAACGTACACTCGTCATTTTGTGAATAAAGGCTACCAAAAATGGAATAACCAGTCTTGGTTTTTCCGTTTTTGTATCTAGCAGAACATTGCCCCCTTGGCATTGCTGTTGCTCTGCATCTCCAAGGAGTGCCACTGGAAGGTGCACGCCTGTTTTGGATTACTCGCAGAGATGGGAAGGCAATTATGGGATGCAAGGCTTCTTCAAGGCTGTCTGCCTCTAGCTGACTCACAGCCCTGTTTCTTGCAGTCTCTGTCCCAGACGGTTTTCCTAACAAGGATTCTGTGGTTTTGGTTAGTAAGTGAACCTGTGGCTCAGTCAAACAGCCTCATCGAAGGGCAGAAGAGATGCAGACATATCTGGGAGGGTCACGTCAGCGTTGCCAACCTGCTACATGTGTGGACTAATGGATCCTCACAGACACCACAGAGTTCCAACTGAAACTGGGAACAGCTGAGGTGGACCCTGAAACAGAGGGCCTATAGCCTATCCCAAGATGCACTGGGCACACAGCAGTCGGTCTGTAGCCAGAAAAAATTTTTTTGGAGGCTCCAGCAACCTTACATCAGGACATTTTATCAACTGGGGGGGGGGCTCTGTTGATCTCACAGACCCAGGGCTGAAGTCTATTTTGAGGGAGGTTCAAACTCATGATTTTGCTACAATGTGCCTGATCGGGAGGGATTCTTACCCGTTATTTTACTATGTGGCTACAGCAGAAGATACCAGCAGAAGATACCAGCAGAAGATTCCCCCTGGCTGGGAACTGCAGCCCAACATCATCAGGTGCATTAGGAAGCAGCTACGTATTTCAGACTCGACTCGCCACTTATTTCCATTTCGCCTTCTGACTCGCGGAATCTTACCGCGGAAACGAGGGCCCGGCCCCGTTAACATGCCGGTCAGCTGAGGCTAACAAGCCATCGCTCACTTTGCTAGAGACCATTTCGTGGAAGCAAGATACTCACTTCTTCTATCTTCCCAGAACAGAACAGAACAGATAAGAATAAATTACATTTTTTATCTTCCCGAACCCCCTGCAAAATGCCCGAGTCTCGGTTAATTTGTAATGCGGTTTGTTAACGCAGAATGTTAAAATGCAGCAACACGCACTTTCTGCCAGTCTAGGGTCTGTCCTGCGTAAGACAGGTGAAGCGTTTTCATGAATGTATGTATTCTCCTTCTTTATTTTTTTTTGCATTTTCTGAAACACAGGAGGCTGCATTTTTTGCAGGGGCAATACTCCGTCTTACAGGTCCATACCAAAGGAGCTGTCAAACCATGTTGGGTAGAACACTAACGATGGTCCAGTTTTCATTTAAATAAAATGCTTTAAATACTATGTGAAAATGAATCAGTAAATTAGAATCTGTGTGTAACTGACTGAATCGATTAAAGGTCTTAACGGCTGTGTGTGCAACACTCAAATTTTTATGATTCAAATGGGTGAAAGACACTATTTTCCATTAAAAAAATGATTTAAAATTATCCAAGATGTATTTAATCATGTTACTGCACAGTTTTTCATTTTTCAGGAGGGATGTTTTTTTTGCTATATATGAAGCAAATATAGATATTTATATGATTAATTAGCTAAAATGATTATCTGCTCTGTATGTATATATCTAAGACACACAAACTACTCATTACAGGCTAATTTGGCACATTGAACACAGTTCAGACAGCTATTAAAACAAAGATCAATCTCTTCGCTCCATTTAATTCCAAAACTGGATATTGGGTTTCAGTGATAATGTTTGTGTAAAAGCCGATTAAACGTGATCTTTGATGTCATTACTACAAATATTTAGGTAGATGATCCTTAGTGAAGGGGCCATCCCCATGAACCGGCACTTCACAGGGAAACCGGCGACATCATTTACGCTATCCTGACTGGGGAGGACACTTACAGAGGCGGAGGGCCTGCGAGGCGGAGATACCGACAGCTGTGGCTGGTTTCGGCAAATATGACACCACAGCTGAAGAGGACCGATTCACTGTGAGCTCATCCAGCTCAATCAATGCCCGTCAACTGATAAACGCCCGTACCCAAAGTCGGTTCTGAAACTGAAGGCAGCCCTGCTTCCAGGGAAGCCGGTAACGTCAATATCAGCTGTTCTCCCACGTCCCAACGTTGCCTTCCAGTCAGAGGCGATCCTAGGGTCTGTTGGGGCCCCAAGCAAAAATTCACTGGGGGCCCCCCCTCTAACCAGTTTTTGTC
>JAODJU010004350.1:0-14871 GCA_026776725.1 Gnathonemus echidnorhynchus | reverse complement strand
CGTCTCACCCTGCCTCCTCACATCTCACTCCACCTCCTTACATCTCACCCTGCCTCCTCACATCTCATTCCACCTCTTTACATCTCACCCTGCCACCTCACATCTCACTCCACCTCCTTACATCTCACCCTGCCTCCTCACATCTCACTCCACCTCCTTACATCTCACCTCGCCTCCTCACATCTCACTCCACCTCCTAACTCACCCTTCCTCATCACGTTTCACCATGTCTCACCCTGCCTCCTCATATTTCACACCACCTCCTCATGTCTCTTCCTTCATTTTCAAGCTTCACCATACCTCCTGAAATCGATGGAGAATGGTGCTGCTGTGAATGGAAACTGTAATGTAGTGTGTGTGTGTGTGTGCGAGAGAGAGAGAGAGAGAGAGAGAGAGAGGGGGGAGGTGTTCAGACATTAAGTTCATTCCATTTACAGCTTTGCAGTATACAAAAATAACTGACAAAAACGGATGATCTAAAATTAGCCCTGAATAACAGCTGGCAAAGATGCTTGATAAATACAAGCCAGACATCAACACATTTTCAGAGTTCTTCATTATTCATTTTATTTGACAACTTTTTCCCTTGGATATTTTTTATATTTACAGTAATAAAAATAAATTTTCAGCAAGGAATACATTCACCACAGTGCAATATATACCATGTCCTTTCATTGAATAAAGTGCATTGTACTTATCAGAAATTGAATCTCACCATACAAAAAATTGTTTACATCACAGTATTATAAACCAATTTCTCTTCCCATGTCAGGAAATATCCATATTAATAAATAACATTCAAACATGAAATCAAATCATACACGTGTGAGAACATAACCAAAGCTGCTAGCAGGTAGCGGTGACATAGCATCTGTTGATGGGTGCATATAATGTTTATCACACAATAACTAATAAGTGAGAGTGGATGGCGGGATGGTCCAGTGTATCTTCATGCTGGAAAGCCTCCAGCAGTGATGCAGCCTTCTTCCATCTAAATGGAGAGAGGCAGGAAGTTCAAGCCCAGGATTTTGGGCAACTTGACTGGTTTTGTCTTGCATTTTCAGATATATTTATAGTAGCACCGCAGTAGAATTCATGCGCGAAGGGGCCCGTCTTTAAAGTGACCTTCTCTTATTTTTATCTGAAGAGGCGTCCTTTAACTAAAGGACAGACTTCTCTTAAGAGGACTCAGATTACTCTGTCTGTCCCCTTTCACAATGCACCATGTGTCATGGCATCAGATGGGGGCAGAACGCCAGCCGCTCGTGAACCAGCACAGAGGTGCGTACTGTCCAGAACCTTCTGGATTCATCTCTTCTTCAGTGAGCAATCAGTGTTTTGTTACTGTGCCATTGCACGTACACACGTCGGTGTGACGTCACTATAGTGACCGGGGAGTGGCAGAGCGGTGATAAATCACGCTCCTGACGGTCCTCTCCCCTGAAGCAGACAAAGGGAGCCTCCATTGCTCTACTGCCATCTGTCTGCTTTCTAAAATGAGCCAGGACCCGCCTATCTAGGCTCTGGCCGAAAGAGGGAGGTAAGCAAACCTTCAGCTGGCTTGCTTGGACCTCTGCCCTCCGTGGAGAAAACTGAGGACCCCTGCTGGTCCCCGCCTGTACTGCATGCATTATGGACATATTTCGCTACTGCACACTGACGCTCTCTACATTATAGCTCGTTTATCCTTCATCCACAGTGACTTTGTGACCTCAGGTGCCACTATCGTCCAAGACAAATAACACACCTTTAATGTGGCACCTTAAGTACCAACAATTTTTAAAGAAAAAAAAAAACACGTTCACAGTCATAACAACACACATAACTGAACCAATGCCCTCACAATGTGTACAAAAATATAGTTTTATATTTAAATATGATCTCATTTAGCCATTGCATAAGATGACTACAACAAAATAACATTAGTACTTTTGAACAGGTAATACGTTAAGGAACCTAAAGTTTGAAACCTTTTTGAGTATAACATGAAAGTAAATATGATACATTTCTGATTGCCATTAAAACATACATAATATCTGTTGCTTTTAGAGGGATATTTAAGAGTTCTAAGAAGCCTTAAATGAACTGTTATGAGATTTTAAAGATATGGTGACCTAAATCATTGGTTTAAAAAGACTTACGAAATACCGCTGGCACCATACTCACTACAGTGCTCAGCCGGCCTGGCTAAGCGAGCCAGAACAGAAGGGTCTGCTTATCGGGTTCCTCTCTAAAAACAACATTTATTGCACAGAAGAATTAAAAGTTTAAGGCTTATCCAAGAAACGTGAAAACAAATCATGCGTCTTGATGAACGAGGTTAGGGAGGAGGGCATTGTGGGTAAAGCGGCACGCGGCAGAGGTTTCGGTAGGCTCCAGTCCAGCGCGCGCCAGGATGGGAGCGGTATCCAAAACCGCGGTTGGCGGCGGGGGGGGGGATTAATTTAAAGCTGCAGACTAATAGTCCATATGCATATTTACACAGTCAAAACAAACACGGTCACTACATAGGCTATTGATGGTCACTGCCGAATATAAGCCAGCCGGCCGGCCGACTAAGCGATGAGCAAAGGAGCACAGGAGCGATTCGCTCATGCAGTTAGCCTGCTAGCTTCGCTTTTCTGGAGCTAGACGAGGGGCTCCGTTTCACACAACGGTGTCACCCCAACATCTCCAAACTAAATCTATAATTAGCATTCACAATCCCATCGGCCTTAACCTTTCCCCCACCCCCTCCCTGCTCCCCCGTTGTCATTTGTTCTATTTTAAGTGGTTAGTCATCTGATACCTTTCTTTAAAAAATACATTTGAACATTTGATTTCCTCCTTTTGTGTTAAGTTGCAAATTACAACTATCGTTTAATCTTTTCGCATCTGTAAAGGTGAACATGGTAATATAAAAGCTGCAATAAATCTGTAGGATCTGATCACGTATTTGCTAAAGGATATAACATCCTGACCTACTAGGATATATTCTTTGTAGTACATTTAAGCATCTTTGTGCTACTATTTAATGTATATGATCCACATTAAATAGCCATGTGTTATTTTCATTACCAGACTCGGATATTCTCCTATGTTTTACCATCCTCACAATTATATATTACAAATTATTGCATGACACCTAAGAACATTTTACATACATATCAAGTTTGAAGGCAATACAATAAGTGTTGGTACTTGAAAGTCCAGACAGAAGACAGGACATTCAGGACTGGCGTCCATACATGGGCGCCAAGAGTCTATATCGACTCTTATAATAATAATAATAATAATAATAATACTTATAATTATTATTATTACGTCATACTAAAAGACTGTATTCGGATGAAACGCCAACTAACCACGTGCATGCTCATTATAAATTTCACTTTCAAAATTAAAAAATTAAAAAGTATTGTAAAATACCACCTTTAAATGTTCACAGGTATACAAACATGTTTTCTGTTAGCCACAATGCTTATCCATGTTATTTAATTTTTTCGTAAAATCAATAATAATCACACTGGAAAATGGCGCCCTCGTACAAAAAAACAATGAAAATGCTTAATTAATGACAAACCTTGCTAGGCTGTGACATTTAAGATTTCTATATTCTATAGGCTATATTCCTTATCATTTGTGCAACCAGGCCAATGTTTTTCTTTTTATTTATTTCTCTTACATTTTACAATTGAACAGAGCACAGTTCCACCAGGTACAGGTAGAAGAATGACGTTATCAACTTCTTTGTCAACGCGTCTATACCAATAGGCACTGCACTGGCAAAACAGCGAAACAATACATTAATTCATAATGTCAAGGGACATATTCGTTGTATTGGGAAGTATAATTCCCAAAAAACGCTTTGCGTGAAATTTCGAAATTTTACATTTCATTTCATTTTCGTTACTTTAGCCTGTGTTTTGCAGAATACTGATTTAAACTGCGACTGAAAGATTCAGTTAAATGACGAGATATTTGGCTCTCCCAGGCACAGACGCAGAGTTTGCTGTATTATACGTATATTGCTTGATCCTCCTAAAACGCTCTTGATGTGAAAATAAATGCTTACTATACAGTACCAAGATCAAAATCCAGACCGACTAGGAATGAGATGCTGGATGGAGGGAATTTGCGTTTAGAAGCCAAGAGTCACGCCTGATTAAACGCATATTTAAAACCGCATTTACGTTTCTTTATTCCCAGGAAAACCAATAATCCTGGCCTAATTCCCGATCGGAGAATCTGTAATGGGATATCTTACACGTGAATGATTGTCGATCGCCACACCGGGTAAGTAAAGGGTCCCCACTAAGCGCTTTGATGTGATTTCGACGCAAATGCCTACGAGAATAACGCGGTCACCAGGAAAATGACGCACATACATGATGCCCAAAAGCCTTAATCGGTCTACATATTGCAGTAGACCAATTGTTATGTATTATTTGCGGCGACTGAAAATCCTAAATTGCCCAAGCATGCCTGTGACTTTTACGGGCGCAAGTCTCTGTCCGCGGTGCTGAAATGACTCGGCGGAAAAACTGCCTTATTTACCAGCACAAAGTGACCACGCTAAACCCTGCGTCCAAATGCTTTGCTATGCATCAGTTATATGGTGTGGACACAGGCAGTATTGTCTTTGATACGTAAACGTGGGCGATAACATTTGCAATTTGAAAAGGTTTAATTATGTTTTAATATGGGAATCGTTTACTTCGGCCGCTCGATAGCCCCGAAAACCCAGAAAATGAAAAGCCGGGACTCGCTTCTTTGGCATGAAACATGGATGCGCAAATAGCCTGTTTTAATGGGGTTAACAAAACTGAAGCTCCACATTGCCGAGAACGAGGCGCAAACCGAGCCGCATTTCTCTACCGCCATCGTCGATGCGTTTCCTCGTTTTACATACACTGATGCTAAGTGGTACTATAGTTTTAAAGCATCGCCCAAATCCATGTCGGGCTTCTAGACGGAGCAGGCTTAGGTACATACACCGCCCTGACATGCCACGGAGATATGCGCGCAATGCAATACCGCACAGTAGCTAGGTAAATGCAATATGTCAATGCATAGTTTGTATCATCTGAACTCATGAGGAGGTTTTAACGGATTTGCGGAGTTATGAAAATAACACTAGAAAAGAGTCTAAAATATTAACTACTATACATCACTTGACGCCCGTGGCCGCAAAGAAAAGTTAGACGGGACGCATCCACAGCAGGCAAGCCACAGAGATTTCTGAATGTCAGGGTTCCTGAAGGCGTAAATGATGGGGTTTATGACTGAATTACAAGTGGCCGGCAGAACTGTGGCGTATGTGTAGATCATCGGGTATCTTGAGTCGGCCACCAGGGAATACATGGCGAATGGGATCCAGCAGAGCGCAAATGTGCCCAAAATAATGGAGAGCGTGGATACACCTTTAGTGGTGGAGGAGGCGTGGGAGGTGGCCATGAATTGGTGCTGCACCGCGATCTGCTGTGCGTGCCTGAAGGCGATCTTACAGATCTGCAGGTAAAGCTGCATCATTAACGCGAAGATTAGCAGGAAGGACACCGCCAGCAGGGCGGCGTTGTTTTTCGTCACCGGGCGGCAGATGCTGCAGGAGGACTCGTCTTTCAAGCAGTTCCATCCTAAAGCGGGCAGTAAACCCAGCGCGATGCAGATCGACCAAATGAGGACAAGAACGACATAAGTGAAAGTCACTGTCCTCTCCGTATGGTAGGTGAGCGCGTTGTATAAGGAGAGGTACCTGTCCACCGTGATCGCAAGGATGTTCAGCACCGAGGCGGAAAAGGCGGCGATCAGCAGTCCAGCGGAAATCAGGGTTACGAATTTCGTGTTCAGCATATACGTGAAAATAAAATTGAGTATGAGTCCTAGTCCCGCCAGCAGATCCGCGAAGGCGAGGCTTCCTATCAGGATGAAGGCGGGTGCCCTGAGGGTGGGCGTGTAAAAAATGATGGCGATCACTATTGCGTTTTCACAAGAGATGATTGTCCCCGTCACACAGAGCGCGATGTCCCACGGGTTCACGGGCACCGGGCGCACGTCGGAGCTCCTCACCGGCGACGAGTTCCTCCCATCCAGAAAATTCCAGGTTAACGAGTTCAGCAAAGAGTTGTTTTGGACTTGGTTGCTCATTGCTGCGGCAAGTGAGTGAATCATAGCTGGGAGAGAAGGGGTGCGGGTGTTGGAATGAGAAGGAGATGGTGTGAGTGATACTCATTAAAACTTAAACGGAATACCCCCACCCGTAATATTACCACGCACTAAATCAGATTTCTACTGCACACCCGTATACCCTTTAACCATATCAGATGGGTCAGTTTGTTAAAAAAAGGACCTTAACTGGGACAAGATTCGCCAATATATACACACTTCACACTTCCAACGCGAAGGTCAACTGAATCGGCATTTTTTCGGTTGCAAAAATAAAAGCGAATATTTCCACCACATATCAGCCCCTCCGTTCGTTTTGATGAACTACTTAAGCGCACCTCCATGGCGACAATATAGGGTTAAACTGAAGCGAGAATATCCCTCACATTGGGACTGTTGACATCACGCCGCTCGAAAAGCTATTTTTGGAACCAGTAAAAAAAGAGCGTAGGGCTTTACGGACATATTTCCTATGTGTGGGAATACGGCTTTATTTTCGCAAGGGAGCTATAGCACAACCGGCAACATGCACGGGTAGCGGCACAGACCCCAGCAAACATTAAACATGCGAGTCATTCCCCAAGATGCTCACCGGCTTTGGCACTAATTGTATCCGCAGCTATAAAGAACTGCAAAGGTCATAAAGTGAAGCAAAATGGTGCAATCCCGCCACGAGGACTCACAATAGCTGTCCCTTGAATTAGTGCAATAAAATTTAAATAGATAAATACTAATAAATATAAATTTTAAGACTAACCGGACTTGCCGTGCGTTTCATCCCATGCACTCTCTTATTTCCATAATCGCCGTTGAGATGGTGCCTTTTTACGTTTATTCTCAGAGCATTCCGTGACAGGCAGACGGAGAAGCAGAAACTGGCGGTACAGACGGGGCGGGGGTTTAAGAAAGGGACGTTGAAAAAAAATTTACCAGTTCCTTATATTTTTCGGTGCAGTTTTGGGGGAGTCCGTAGCGTTCAGCGTGTTATTCCTCCTTTTACATGCATCTCCAGCGACGATCGCAGTTTCTCCAGTACCAGCTTCCCAGTCCTGTTCTAGCCCAATTGGACGCGGCGCTCATTCTCACTTCTGACGTCAAGAGAGTCCGCTGTATTCATCGCGTCTGTGAATCACAAAGGCTATCATTTCAGTGGGGCTAGGAAATACTTGAGGTCGATGCGATCGAAAAACCTGGAATTTCATTCACGCCGTGCAGTTTAGCCAAGGTCGCGGCGCCCCATTCGGACCGCAGGGGGACCGTCTTCGGCCGCTCTCCGCGTTGATAACCTTCCCCGTCCTCCGTAGTCACGCTGAAGTTAAATCGATGCACGCAACTCACTCCCGCCTTTATTCCAATTCACATGAAGGACGATCATGCAAACTTTATAATCCTCACTTTTAATTGGCATGTTTCATGATTCAGATAAAGTTCATTTTGGCCGTTTAATTAAATGCAACAGATAAGAGTACATAGGTCTATATTAACTTCTAAAAATACGTACAATTCTGAAATAGCTGTTTGGCACGAAAATACTGTACATTTAATCACATATTGATGAAAGACTGTTTCTCATCATTAGGGTTAGCAGTGTATGTTAACGTAGGTGAAGTGCTATGTTTGTGGTCATATGAGTAAAGAAGTCTATCTGTGATCATATACAGGCCCTAAATGAATAATTGTTTTTGGTGTCATGTTTCAAGGACCGAATATGTTTGGTGTCATGTGCGTGAATAACTGTTATCATTCACTCAATGGTGTGAAGTTGACATTGACCATACTGGAAACATTTCCTCTAGAACCTTCTGTGAATGATTCTGTGTGGTATCGTATGAGTGCATTTGGTGTCACATATGAGTGAACAAGTGTGTTCGGTGTCATATGCGAGCGAATGACTGTCCATTCTCTATCTCAGAGGCTACACACAGAATCCATCACAGGACACGATCACACAGCATTTGGTCCTACAAGTAATCAGGAGCTCCAAATAACCTCCACATAACAACACAGGAAGAACACACAAGGCATGGTGGAGACTCTAAACTTGGTCCCAGAAGCAGGAGGCAACAGTGCTAAGGACTGCACCACCAAGCCACTTGCAAAGGCGTGTGTTTGGTAATATACATGAATAAATAATATGTTAGTGAATGAGTGTTCAACATATGTGGGGCACAGTGATTAGCACTGTTGCCTCACAGCTCTGGGACCAGGGTTTGAGTCTCTGCCAGGGTTCCATGTGTGGAAGTTGCATGTTCTTCCTGGGTCAGTGGGAGGATTCCTCCAGGAACTCTGGTTTCCCCCAATAGTCCAAAAACATGCTAAGTTGAATTGAAGTTACTAAATGTGTGTGAGTGTGTGTGTGTGCCCTGTGATTGGCTGGCACCCATCCTGGTCGTTCCCTGCCTTTCACCTGTAGCTTCCAGGATAGGATCTGGACAGGTGCAGAAAATGAACAGGTATCACACCTGAATGAATCCCTGTCTTTGGTACTGTATCACTCAAGTGAATGAGTGAGAGCGGAATCATATACAACTGAAAGAATGCATCTTATATCAGTTAGTGAGGGTGTTTCTTATCATACATAGTCATATGAATAAATTAGGACACCCCATTGATTATTGAGTTTTTTATAAAGAAATATCAATATATCAGTAATAATTCTTCTTTCAAATTATATCTGTGATGAAGGTGATGTAATTGCATGCATCACCTATGTAAAAACAAGGAACAAATTCACTTATTTAACAAAGGCAATTAACTGAGATGCCAATTCCTACTGAGGAAAAAGTTAGGACACCTTGTGCCCTGATAGCTAGTATTTCCCCCTTGAAATAAATACTGAAATAACCTCAATGAGACGTTTCCAATAACAATCTATTAATCTCTGAAATCGACTGGCAGAAAGTTTTCCCCACTCTTCATTGCAGAACTCCTTAAGCTGTGTGATGTTTGAAGGGTGTCCTTCCGTATCCTTTATACCTTAGATTCACATGACCATATCCTATACCTTAGATTAATATGACCATATCCTATACCTCAGATTCACATGACCATATCCTTTATACCTCAGATTCACGTGACCATATTCTTTATACCTTAGATTCACATGACCGCATCCTTTATACCTTAGATTCACATGACCGCATCCTTTATACCTTAGATTCCCATGACTGTATTCTTTATACCTTAGGTACACGTGATCGTATCCTTTATACCTTAGATTCCCTTGACTGTATTCTTTATACCTTAGGTACACGTGATCGTATCCTTTATGCCTCAAATTTACGTGGTGCTATCCTTTATACCTTAGAATGATGTGGGCATATCCTTTGTATCTTAGGCTCATGTGGTCATATCCTGTGTTCCTTTGATTCACGTGGTCATACCCTTTAATCCTTAGAGTCCTGTAGCTGTATGCTCCTCCATGTAGACAGCCTTTAAATGCACGCATAGCTGAGCTGCGGCAGGTCGCGGCACTTTATCTCCAGCTCTGCCACATTTCCCACAATGCTCCTCTTCCCCAAGCAGCTGCCTCCTCACGCGCCCATCCTTCATGGCCCAGACACTCGGCAGTAGGTGTAAGTGGGCGCAGCAGCATGAAAGAGTGACGGATGTGAGCTGAGTCACGCGCTGGTGGGAGGGACGCCGCGAGCGCCGCGTGGGCGTAGCCCTGAACCCCCACAGCAGGCCAGTGACCAGCATTCACACCTGCAGGCTCTGCTTCGACCTGCTGCTTATAACTTATGAGTAATTAAGCTGTAAGTTTTGAGTTTTGTTTATATTTTACACTGATACATCGGGATTAGAAACAATTAAATTTTATATATCTGAACAAAACTAAAGGAGACTAAAAATGCTAAATCACAGGCACTCGCTGCTTAAATCTGTCAGTCACAGTGAATTTCAGTCAAGTGGCCACCCTCCCCTCTCTCCTTACGCGAGACACACACACACAAACACACACATGCACACACCCAGACATACAGACACAGAGAGACAGACACACACAGACACACATACATACACAAACAGAGAGACAGACCCACACACACAAAAACACAGAGAGAGAGAGAGAGACACACACACAGATACACACACAGACACACATACATGCACAAACAGAGAGACAGACACACACACATAAAAACACAGAGAGAAACACACACACACACATACATACACAAACAGAGAGACAGACACACACATGAAAAACATAGAGAGAGAGACACACACACACAGATCTTTGTTTACACTATCAATTCATTTCTATGGGCATAACCATAATCACAGCAATGATGACCTTAACCCCTACCCAGCCCTGACCTTAACCATAAGTAACCAAACAAAATACAAGACTAAGAAAATATTTCATTTTAAAAGAGTTGTCATCTTCTTTATTAAAACAACTTGACCACTCACCATAATATGTTTTTTTGCCCCCTTTATGTGGGTCTGCTCCATCAAAAACATTCTGCACTCACTGGGATTGTGGCATTTGTAATACAGTGGATCCCACCTATAGTGATCATGTCTGTCTGGGTGAAATTGATCACTGTAAGAGGATGATGATTATAAATGATTTTTTTCTTTTTCTTTATGTCTCAGGCAGATTAGCATCTAATTCACATTTGTATATTTATTACATGAATATAAGGTAATAAAATGGGAAGCATGGTATTTACTTAATATTATTGATGATTTCAAAACACAGTACAGCTGTTTGAAACACTTTTCAAATTACAGTACTGTACAAATGAAATTGCTGAACTCTGTGTATAATTCAAATACACTATAATAGAGTACAGTACTGTACGTAATAGTCAATTAAATTTTACTAGGTCATTTTTACAATGTGACATTGTCTCAAAGTGCTTATTGTAGTTTTGCTGCTGCATCTTGGTGGCTCATTTTTGGCAGTTTATTTTCAGCTTTGTTTAGTCTATATTTGTAATTGAGAGAAAATAACTCATCATGATTTCTATGCACATACTGTAGAATCAGCCTCAGGTAGCTGGCCAAAAGCAGACTAGTTACCGCAAGGTAAAGCAGGGCAATCAAAGTAAAATTAAAAAAAGGAATTACTGCAGTTTTATTTTTTTCCATATATTGTCTTGTTTAAAAAGACCCAAAATGAATACTGTAAGTGAACTATTTGATTACTATAAGGGAGTTATTTAAACAGTATTTGTACAGGAATGATTCTGTCCCAAGCTTTTTGATCCATATAAGCGATTGGTCACTATAACCATGATCACTGTAAGTGGTTTCCACTGTATTGATTATCTATCTACAACTACTGTGCTGCAATTGCCTGTGGCTGATGTATTTTATGTATGTTCACGTCAAATAAAATAATTTTTCTTTATAAAGATAAGATTTGGTATTCCAAAACTTAATTTTGTATTGCCTGCACAGAGACTGCACATACACTGGGTGCACTGTTCATTTAAAATAGAATCGAGAAACACCTACACATTATCAAAATTAACAGGCACTTTAAATTTTCTCTCCTTGACTCTATATAGTTAGAGACATAACCTAAAGCAAGTTAGTCATGCTGCCAATTTTCTGAATGGAGAGTCGTTATATGGAAAAATAAAGATTTCATTGTTTGAAATGTGAGAAAACTGCACCATTACACCCCTAATTAACCACTGACATGCCTACGTGTGAATACTTGCAGTAAACTTGCAGCCAGGGTAATCTGGCCAATAGTCAATCTTCCTACGTCAGATTACACCTCTTAATTCCCTCCCCCATCCCTCATAATTCCCAGGGGACACGTCATGACATTCACGACTCACATCCCAGTGGCAGTGAACAAGGTTATCTGGACATGTTTGAATGTGTAATGGTTTCAGGAGCATTAATATCTGCATATGTGTACTTTTATGTCTTCTGTGTGGTTTGCAAAACGCCTCTGCATCCATCCATCCTTCCATCCATCCACCATCCATCCATCCATCCATCCATCAGTGCACAGCTCAGCCAGTCCAGGGTGTGGGCTCAGGAAATATGGCCTGATGTTTATTTGTAAGATTATCAATGTAAGTTAACTGGATGACTGATCTTTTGGGATGCTCGGCGCTCATAATTCAAGATCGAGTTTGGCTTTAATAGAGCCAATCCAGTACTCAGAGACCCCCAGACAGACCGCGTTTTTGCTCCCTCCCAGCTCCCTACCAGGCAGTCTGTGTTTTTGCTCCCTCCCAGCTCCCTACCAGACCATCTACAATTTTGCTCCCTCCCAGCTCCTTACCAGACAGTTCACATTTTTGCTCCCTACCAGACAGTCCACGTTTTTGCTCCCTCCTAGCTGCTTACCAGACAGTCTACATTTTTGCTCCCTCCCAGCTCCCAAAAATGTGGACTGTCTGGGGGTCCTGGAGGACCGGGTTGAGAAACACTGTAACAGAGGATAAACTGCACTTACTAGCTAATAATCAGTTACAGGTATGAGAATCAGCTTGTCCACTGGTCCTCCCCCAGGACATCCACTGCCCCCCATCTCACACAGCCATGGTGATTACCCAGGAGCCCCCAGGGCTACCGTACCTGGCCGTATCTCCATGCCACAGCACTCAGCTGTCCCCTCCTCAGTTCAGGTGGCATGTTCAGTGGCCATCAGTCACCTCATGCTGCATCCTGTCACCAAACAGAGCCGTCATTCTTCCTGATGACTTTAACTGAGGCTTGTTTGTCAGCCAACCGAATCTGATTGGGCGTCACGCTGAGGCAGGAAAGAGGAAGTGGGCGAGCAGGAGAGCAGCCAGGCAGGCTATCTTTATCCTCTCAGCATGAGGCAGGAGGTGGACAGAGAGTCTGTCTGCTGGATGGCAGTATGACTCTGTCCTGTTTAGCAGGTGATGGCTGCTGGCGTCACGTCCGCCGGGCAGGCTGGGAAGGCCACTTTGTCACAGGCTTTTGGGTGACGCTATAGATGCTATTTACTGTTCTCCCAGGAAAACTCGTATGAAACACGGCAAGGTGATAGCTTTGACACGACCCTCTCTCCCCTGGCCTCAGCTCATCCATTGCTGGGAACTCGTGCAACTCTCCCCCGGGTTGGACGTATGAGTAGAATGATGATTTCTGAATTTCAGGGTGGGGCAGTCAGGTGACACACCAATTCGACCACCTGTGTGTAATTACTGAGGGTATAAAAGAGACTTACCCTGATTCACCCGTCTGGTTGATTCACCTTGTGCTGAAGCTGAAATGACCCAGCATGCATGGATGTTTGTTTGAATTTATATATAATATTTATTTATTTTTATTTATTTTTTTTTACCAGAAAGTGCAAGAGACTGTCAGATAATTACCAGGATTTGAATATTTGCAGGAATTATGTTATACAAGCTCATTTAAACATTATCTGTATTCCTCTTGCTTTTAACATACCAACAATTTAATTCATATTACCTGCACAGGCAAAGATGGGGATAACATTCAAGTCGACCATGTGAAGCTTTTGGAAGCAGAAAAGGTCCCAGTCCAGTTGTACCTTCGTCACATTAAACAACTAATCTCACTGACTTTAAATCACTGTGGTTTCTGATTGCATTTTCACATTTGCAGCAATACATGATCTGTGGGCAGGAACAGTGATGTTCAGCACTTGGTTCGCCTTGTGTATTTCTGGAGAATTATAAATGATTACACATTCAGAGTCGAAATCACCCAGAGATTCAGCACTGTGCTGCCTACTGATTTAAAAATAATGTGGCCACACATCGAAATCACATTTAATTTTCTGACTGGACAAGCTCACAAGTGCCACATAAATTAATATAAGCTTGATTCGGAATAAGGTTAATCTGAAATGAGCTTTTGTTTACCCAGCAGAATCCTTATGTCCAGCGGTAAAAATAATTAATGAACAGACTAACAAGCCTCAATTTGTGCTTCCTGCATGTTAAATCCTACATGCGTCTGTGTCTGTGCTTTTAATTATCTAATGCTGTTATTACAGCAGCTACACTTACAAAGGCTCCGTGATAGTAATTAAAAACATGCAATGTGGGTAATTAACCAATCAGGTCACTGGCTGTGATGGTTTGATGCTATTAAATAGACAAGTCATTATATGTCGCTGTTGGACCCCTGAGCGAGGCCCCTAACCCCTGCTGCCCCAGGGACTGGCTGACCCCGCTGTCTCAGCTGTACTTTGTTTTCTATAAAAGCATCCACTAAATATACAAAATGCAAACCGTACTTTAAGGCTATAGTTTATATATTTAGTATTTGAACTGATAAATTTGAAATATACTATAGAGCAGGACAATGTAATACAGTGGTACCTCAGAACTCGAACTTAACCTGTTCAGAACTCCGGATCGAATCTTAAAAAGTTCAAGTTCTGATCGAATTTTCCCCATAAGAAATAATGGAAAACCAATTAATTGGTTCCCGGCATTAATTGGTTTTAGCATTTAAACACAAGATGAACCGGATAAAACAAGAAGAGCATATACTGCACTAAACACATCTAACCACATTTATCAAAACAGTAATTTTTAAAGTAAGAAAATAAATGTACCCAAACAATGTGTCCTGCCCCGATCATCTGCTCCTTCCGTGTGCCACGCCCCCTCGTTAAGCCTGTGTGTAATCCCCGTTATCAGCTGTTTCTGGTTAATTGTCATTAGTCCTTTGTATTTAGTCCGCGTTTCAGTTTGTTTCCCCAGTCCAGTCATTGTATTGTCCGTCTGCGTTTTGCCTGCCTTACCT
>JAODJU010004349.1:0-14904 GCA_026776725.1 Gnathonemus echidnorhynchus | reverse complement strand
GAAATTAGCGGGAGAACATTTTAAAACAAATTTGAGGAAGCACTTCTTTACACAGCGTGTAGTTGGAGTATGGAATAGTCTTCTTGCTAGTGTAGCGGAAGCTAAAACCCTGGGTTCCTTTAAATCGGAGCTAGATAAGATTTTAACAACTCTATTAAAGTGAGCTATTAAAGTTCTCCCCAAACAAGCTTGATGGGCCGAATGGCCCCCTCTCGTTTGTAAATTTCTTATGTTCTTAATATTTGGAATTTCTCTTTGAGTTTGGTATAGGAGCACCTGTGATTTTTTTTTTCAGGGGAATCTGAGTGGGCGAGCTGGGAATTCTTTTTTCTCAAACTGGGTGTTTTGATATGGGTTCCCTCCCATCCAAGGATATATGGTCATAAGTCAGGTCACTTGGTGCCTCTAGATTGTCCATAGTTGTGTGTGTGAGTGTGTTTGCTGAGCACATGCATACATACAATGGACTCACAGGCCGTGCAGAGTGTTTGATGCCTTGTCCTATCTGCTATAGGCGCTGGGCTTGCTGTGAACCGCACTACATGAACAGTTATAGGAAATGATGGCATACATTTGTCATTTGTTTCTCTTACGTGACTCATCATAAGCACATTGGGGAGGAGGTCCAAGTTCCAGGTTGAGATTAACTTGTAATGTTTCAATCCAGCCAGCAGATGGTAGTACTGAGGAAAAAAAGAAGGGAAAGCAGGAAAAGGTTAAGAAGTGCATTCGCACAGCAGCTGGGAGCTGCTGGGAAGATCAAAGCCTACTTGAATGGGACACAGGTACCACACCAGTCATCAATATAAATTCTGCCTAAAATGAGCTGATTTTTAACCCTGCTGCTCTGCAGATACTGTGTCCTGGTATATGTACTGAGCAGGTCCTTGCAAAGGAAATAATGCAGTTCCAACTTCACTGTTTCCAGTTTTGTTTTATAAATGTTTGCATCACCTTTCCCTCGAGCAGTTTACAAAAGACGCAAAACTCTTTCATGTCAGATGATTTCAGGATCTTCTGTGGAGACTTGGGCAATGAGGTTAACGATGACATCTTGGTGCGGGCCTTCAGCCGCTACCCATCCTTCCTGAAGGCAAAGGTGGTGCGGGACAAGCGCACAGGCAAGACCAAGGGCTATGGCTTTGTTAGCTTCAAGGACCCCAACGACTATGTACGCGCAATGAGGGAGATGAATGGTGAGGAGGTTTTTCTGGGTCTTTCTTTCCCTCGCTTATTATTAGTTTTCTGTTATATGAATGAGCCTTTAAGTAAGATGGTGTTTTCGAATTTCCCACTGATTTTTTGCTTGATTGTTTCATGTACACGCAGTCCTTGGGTTAAGAACGTCCATCTTACCGACAATTTGTACTTGGGAACGGACTACTATAATGGAATGGATCTCGTTCGTGACCTGTGGACTGCCTGTACTGTACTTTAACCCTCACTTCTCCAGGGATGCAAACTTGTCACCTTTTGGCCAAATTCACCATTCACCAAACCGAAATAGGTCATTTTGTGAATGTTTTTGATCCAATGAGTTTTTAAACTGGGGGGGAGGTGGTCTGTGAGGACGGAGTCGTGGGTAGAGGTGCACCAATGCCATTATTTAGATCGGTATAGGCAGCGATCCATACCTAATTAGACGGCTCGGGTATCAGCCGTATGTGACCGATCCACGTCTGATACTTTAGTTTTCGGCAGTCTGTAACAAGATAGCTCCTATTTCATGGTAAATCGATTTATACATCAACTCTATGATGACTCTTTTTTTTTTTTTTGTTATGTTATGTTTTTGTGGTGTTCAAGATGCAAGCTAACGCTGCCGCTCAGTCTATTTGGGACTTAGTGGGTTTGAGCGCAGTGGCTTCTGCCTGCTGTGACGACATGTCTTATTTTATTCTATTTTGTATAACTCATATTCACAACATTACATGTGCATACTCTTTGCAGTAGGAAGAGAACATCCGATAAGCGGGTGATGATCTGTTAGTATTTTATGCTTGAAACAACTAGTAGCACAGCTATTTGCAATGTTTGTAAAAACAAATTTTTGAGAGGTAGACTTAGTGTTTAGTGAAAAATCCCGCTACACAAAGTGCACGCAATTACACACGACATGAGTAATATGTAAAAAGCAAATGGATGATTTGAGTCATTAGCTTGTGGCACACTAGGCTGTTTTCCCACACTTGCTATAGCTTGTGATATACAAGATGCTGCTATCACAGTGAAGTGTATGTGTCTGATTGCATTTTCAGTATTCTTAATTAAGAAGAGCGAGATCTCTGTGTGGAAGCCTGCGTGTGAGGGATGGGGCAGTGCTCTCGCTCTCTCATGCAGTAACGGAGACCCTTAAGGTGATGGTGGCGTAGAGAGCTAAGCGTTCAGTTGTAATTACAGTTCATTAGAGTCAATGCTAACAATGCCCAAGTAACAAGTCTTTTTGCATATATGGACAGAAACACAAGCAATCTGTCAAAACATCTAGTGATAATCCATCACATGTATTCAGAAAAATGCTCAGTTTTTGACTGACTAGCCCGTAGTTTACCTGTCATTGCACCAGATATATGTTTGATTGCAGCCGGAAGCCCACACACGGTGTTAACTAAATTATAACAATATGAATTAATGATTAAAAGTAACTATTAGCCAGCTGATTGTCAATAATAAATAATTGTCTTACAAAGTTATAAAAACCATATCTAAGTAGTTAACCGTGATGTTTCCGTAAACATAATATAAACATCCTCACAGTGAGACCTACATCTTATTAATTAAACGGTGGTATCGGATCAGTACTCAGGATTAGCCAATACACAAAACCCAGGTATTGGTATCAGTATTGGAACTGAAAAGGTCAGATCTGTGCATCCCTAGTCATTCCCTGGGGGAAGACAAAACTTCTGGCTTCAGACCGGCACTTGCAACTGCAGTGCGACTGAAGAGAGTTGAGGTTAGGGATGAAATGATTACCTGTTTCATGATAAACCATGATAAAATGCCCAATGGATAATTTACCATCAAATTTTAATTATTAAAAGCATGGTTGATTGTCGTTTTGAAGTATTCACATTAAATACTGTCCAGCATTAACCAAAGGTAGCAACAGTCTCCCAGATGCAGGTGCGCAGGTGAAGCATGCAACTTTGGTTTGTTTTGTGTCAGTGGAAATATGCGATAAGCCAGTTACAGCACTGCAAAGATTTTTCAGCCTGATAAGAGGACTAAGTCTAATGTGCTCGTATTTTGGTTTTCATCTTCAAGACCAGCATCCACTACTTTATAGTAAATGCAAGGTAAGTTAACTTTTAGCCCAATGCTTGACGATGGAACTTCGGAATGGGGGGAAAGAGTCACAATTTGTGTTTAACTTGCTGATAGCTTGTCGGTAACGGTAACTGAAGCTTTCAGTGTTAGCTACTCTTGTTAAACACTACATGTTGCCAGTTGTGTAGTGGATCTGGCACTATTTTGCTTCAGCCTCAAAGCTAGCTGAATGCTTATTTGCTGGTGATGACCATCCTATGAACCATTTCTACATCCTATGAACCATTTCTGTTTTTTTGACCCCCACTACATGATGCTCTTGGTTTGCTTTGGATTCTTTTATGAACAGAGCACCATCTTGTGGGGTCATAAAATATGGCAAATTGAAATCCTTTAAGTTGTATCCTTGTCAACTTTTTCACCCCAATGAGTTTGTATCCTTGCTTCGCGTTTACCCTTTTCCTTCTGCTATCACTTCAACAGTGTACCATATACATGCATGCATGTGTGTATAAATAAAGACATTAAATGTCAGTAAATTCAACTGATAAGAATAAATTCAAATATCTCCTAGAAGCAGTTTCTCCCAAGGTCAGTTATAGGATGCTGAGCCCTATCTGTAGATCAGAAACCAAGTTCATTGCTCTGACAGCTGTTTCTCCATCCTCTCCTCCTCTCCAGGAAAATACGTGGGAAGTCGTCCCATTAAGCTGAGGAAAAGCATGTGGAAGGATAGGAATCTGGAGGTGGTGCGAAAGAAACAGAAAGAGAAGAAGAAACTTGGGCTCAGATAGGCTTGTTTGTTGCAGAGATTGTGTGTGTGTGTGCGTGTGTAATTTCATCTCTAGGGTGCAGGACCAGACCTGTATCAAGTTGTTGAAAATATCTCT
This sequence comes from Gnathonemus echidnorhynchus, assembly GCA_026776725.1. Taxonomy (NCBI): domain Eukaryota; kingdom Metazoa; phylum Chordata; class Actinopteri; order Osteoglossiformes; family Mormyridae; genus Gnathonemus; species Gnathonemus echidnorhynchus. The sequence continues at coordinate 10,744 of JAODJU010004349.1, read as the reverse complement.
TCACTGACCTAATATTACTTTTCCGTCATCTATGACTATAGATATTAAATTCTTTTAGGATCTCCTTTGTAAAGTCATTGTGAATTTGTTCATTGATCTTCCCCTGCATTGAATGAATACATTTTATGTAATCTTGACTTTTTTTTATCTCTATGAATAAGGCTTCCCCCCCCCCCCCCCCCCCCCCCACATTTCAGAACTTCACTCCTATAATAACGATTTCTGTTTGCTCCCATTTAAAGTTTATTTTTGCATTACTGTCAATACATTTATTTGCCCTGTAATTATTTTCAGTATGAAGAAAGCTTGGTTATGTTTTACTTTAGATGAGATTGGTTGCATTACCTGTTGTTAAAACGTGAAAGAAGTTACTTTTACATAGTTACATAGACAATGAATACTTGGCAAATTAATAAGCCTTTTTGTTTTTCTATTTTGCATTTGAAGTTGATAGAAAGACCCCAAAAACAAGCCAATAAAACTGAATGTTTTTAATATCGTTCTTTCTTAAGAATTATCCCAAGAGTGATTCATTTACACAGATCAATACTCTGAAAACCGGTATAGGTAATGTAAGTATTCCCACGTTCTCTGTTTTGTTAAATCCAAGATACTCATTGAATATTATTTTAATTTGGTTTTACTGTATATGCAGGTCAGCTCTTCAGTCTATAGTTTCATTTCCACATAGATAAGTACAGCTAATCCATAATAAGTGTTTAAGTTATTTGTTGCTGATTGGAAAACTCTCAGTTAATAAATAAATACAAAAAATAGGGGGAATTTAAAACTTTGGTTAAGACCAACAATGATTCTAAGGAGTAAGAATCGCAAGCTCTTTAAGTTTTAAAGAGAGCTCCAATATTTAGCATAGTCGCCATCCTAAAAAAATACAGCTTAAATGAAATGTAAAAGAATCGACGCTAATTGTAAAAATCAGTATCGCGTTAGTGCTAGTGTTTTTGAAATGTTTGCTTGCGTATTTAAATAAACCCAAGCAAATGCTGTTGTGTAAGTTTTTAGAAGGGGATTTTTCGGGGCAAGAACATTTTCCGGTTAACGATGGTGGCTGATCTCTGGTCGAGACCACAAAGAGAAGTGGAGTCTGGACACTTCTGCAGACGAAGTGGGCTGTTCACGCAACAGTTATCGGAATTAAGACGCTATGAAACGCGGGGGTTCGGGTAAGTAATGCAAAGTGTGTCATAAAATTTCAATTAGTATGCTTTTCATTATTAAACTGTTCCTGTTGTATCAATCTATGTCGGGATTTTTAATGTGCAGATTTCATGAACTAGCTCCTTGAGAATCCTATGTTGAATGTATTATTGACCATTAGCCCATGAGCTAAAGATTAGTTCTAAATCTTTTTTGCGTATAGTTTATTAGTGTGTGTATGTGTGTACACACATTTTATTCATAGATATATACACACAAACGCGCGCCCGCAAACAACTGAATGTATTCGTTACGTGTCATTTTTGTCTTAACCTAACAATTGTGTATTGATCGTAGTCAGCAATAACGGCTTATCGAAGAAAAACATAATTTAAAATAATTTGTCATACTAAAAGAGTATGACATTGCAATTTTGGTAAGAACCCAGTATTGGGTTTGCTATTTAGTCATTTATCTTAACACTAACGTTAATATCCTGCACATATGTTCACCACTAGCTTTACGCTACCTAAATGGAATTGAGCAGATCTCATAATTCCCACATCCAAAGGTGAATTGCTAGACATGTATTACACTAAGAGTAACATCAGGTTCTGTACGGTATGTTATTGTCGAAGATTTTATTTTTGTTATACATTTATAATTATCTTTCGATGACGTAACTATCCAGATTCACGTTGGCACCCCCATAGAGCAGTGCTAAGGTGGCGGAAAGGGTGTGAACACCTTTTTCAATGGTTTTAATTAACGATGGCAATGCGATTTTCTAACTCACATGGCGATACGACTGGAAAGTCGATGGCCGTACAAGTTACTCATCACTGCCCAAATGAAGGGCGAACCACACTGGTTTTTTTTTTTTAACTGAGCGTTCCCCATAACGTTTAACGTGTCTGCTTGTGGGTGTGTGTACCCAAACTATACAACCAAACCGGTACCTGTAAGTGGAGAAATCGGTCAGGGTTTACTGAGCATCTAGAATCTAGATGGAAACTGAGCACACAGCCCTCCCCGTCTCATCTTTCTCCTCCCTCCCTCCGTCCCTCCCTTCGTCTTCCTAGGGTCTACAGATCAGTCCCCGTTGTTCCGATCTTGTCTTGTGCTCGTCTCGTTTTTCTATCCAGTCATATGGTGACGAATGCCGCCAGCATGTGAGAATAAAGGACACGTCGGTAGTTTATCGAAACACTAAACTCTGAAGGCGGATTAGATAATTCGATAACAAGAAATATACCGTGAAAATACTTAAAAAAATAGCTTGGATTTGAAAACGGGGGGCTCGACGATCCCCATCTCACCCCTGCAAACTGGATATCGGAATGGTGGTGAGTTTACAAAAATGTTTCCCCCCTTTTGAAACCATATTATGACATAAAAGGAGAGAAAAACGGGAAATGCAAAATAAGGGTTTTGGTTAACTCTTTGTGGTCGAAGCCGATGATATGCTAGCCAGGCACACAAACTACGCGTAGATGCGGGTGTTGCTATTAGTTACAGGCGTTACTGGGCGAGGATCCTCCGTGCGGTTCATGAAAATTTGAAGAAACGCCGTAGCAATTCCTCGATTGTTTATTTGATGCAGAATATATATAATTGCATATTGGTTTCCCACATGTGGTGCCCCTCCCTCAAAACGCGCATACAATATGAAATGATTGTGCTGAACACGGATAGCAAATGCCGGTCTTCGTGGTTCATCGCGTCTATGGAATACTTAATGTTCACGTTACCATATTAACATTTAAGTATTTGTTTCTCAATAAGCAGCAATGTCTGATTATTTTGTAAATACGTTTTTAGCTACTTGCTACCGCACAGCTTTTCTTTACCAAGCAGTTTAGCGTGGCGTCATATGAGAAACAGTGTTTGTTGTGATGGTGGTTGTTTTAAGTGGTGGAAATGGTGCCGATTTTATTAATGTCTGGGAACAGGTGCTGCTTTAGTTTCCAGCCGCCCATTTTTTTACCGCCTTGTATTTAATTTCCTCGTTTAACTTTTTATAATTGTATCCATATTACATGAAAAAAACACGAATCTGTATATCTACTTTGATGTCTGATAAAGAGGTAATTATATTACACGCGATGGATTTTATATCGTAATATATGAGAAACAACTAAGAAAAAATCAGTAACCTGGATGCGTTGCTTTAGGTGTGAAACCTTTGTAATGCAGTTATGTACTAACGTGATAAATTTTATCTCACAGTAATTTGACCATAAGTAACAGTTCTGTTCTCAGAAGCATGGGATTCTGATATTTTATATTAAATGTGTTCATCAGTGAAGTGTTAAAATTATTGGTTTAGATACTCAGGCTTTATTGATAGTATTGATAGATCGCTGCTCCGGGGTTCAAGGTGGCCCCGTTTGTGTAGTTTTGCATGTTCTTCCATCTTGTGTAGTTTAACAACTGCATTCAAAATACACACTGTTTGGGTCAATCATTAGTTGTCTTTAGTGTATTTCTGTGGAGGTGATTTAAAAGGCCAAACTAGAATTTCATATTCAGATATTTATTTTGATGGTCGCAGATTGAAATAACTAGAGACTATTTCTCATTATTTCAAGGAAATCCAAGCAGTGAGTTTTGTTCTGCTGGCATATCAGCCTATTTATACTATTTCTGATTAATAACGGTTTTATATTTATACCATTGTATAAAACTTATAAGGTCATTATTATTTTGCTTATTCTTTGACCGGCCATTTCACGTTTTTTTTAATGATTCCACTGACAATTGTTTTGCAGCCAATTTCTAAACTGCTTAGTTATTTACCAACTGTTTACATAGGTAGTATAAGGAACCTGCCCCCCAAGCAAATAAATATAAATAACTTAGTAGATGAGTTTCACATTACTTGCTGTGTGTTCGTGTAATATGTTACGTAGTAGACCTTTCAGCATGTAGACACTTAATCTATTTTCTGAATGCTTAATCAGGTGAAATAAAAACCGTTATTTAAAGGGAGGATTGCTTATTTTAATTCTTAATGTTCTGAAAGTAATATTTTGTGGAAATTAGTTCGTTTTTGAAAGTGATTATAGCTTTCAGCCTTAGAGGCAAAAAAGAATGGCTGCCTTCTACTTTCTTTATGGGGTTTTGATTCTTTGTTAGTAAGAATATTATGGACATGGTGCAGGTGCATGCCTGTGGGTGAGCAAGGTGTTTAATTATTGACCCAGAATCAGTGCCAGCAATGGCATTTGAATGTGTGACCTGATAGACCACAGCAGCTTAGCAGACTCACACCATCTCTTGTATGGACAGAAATAAGTAACTGCATCACTTTTCCTGCATCAATGTTTACTTTAATTTGGTAGTCATTAAAGAAAGAAAGAAGTTAGTATAATTATTTTGCCTTGAGTCTAGGAAAGGCCTCCTTGTCATAGTTAGCCAGAGTGCAGTTTGAAATCACTTTAACTCTGAAATAACTCTGAAATGCTTATTGTGGATTTAATTCACCAATAATCCAAATTTACAAAGTGTGGTCTGAGATGTTGCATTTTTTTTTTACTTTGATTTTGAGATGCCTGTTTTGTGTTGTCAGTGAGAGGACAATCGTGAACCTCTGAAATAATTCAGGTCCTTAAGGGCTTGATCCTATATGTGCCACATATTCTTAACTAAATGATATAATGCCTAAGTTGGAAATAAAATTTATGAGAAGAAATGTGTTGATGTTGAAAATCCATTAATCTATTCCTGTCACGTTTTTTCTCATTTGCTTGCTCATTTTCTGAGTTGTTGCTATTTTTAAAAAGGAGAACATTCTTGCAAAACTGAGTTGACCCCATCTCTACAAATTCCCATATCCAAGAGGAAAATAGGTTACGGGTGGTGTTGGCAATGCTGATGGGGTGTATCATTTTAAGAAATACACATTCCCTAGAGGGAGCATGGTTTTTACTCTTACTTGTTACATTTACAGCATTTGGCAGTCGAACTTAGCCAGAGCAACTTATACAAGTGCTTAAAAGTCTCATCAGTGAATATATTCTGATGCTGGTTCAATAGAACCCAGCTAAGAATACTGTCACTCTAAAACTCTGTTGGCAAATCATACTTTTTTCTTAAAAAAAAAAAAAAAGTATAATCCTGGATGTACTTATCCAAGTGGTTCAGAAACATGTAGGTTTGTAAGAATCTAGGTGCATATCTTATTTGATCCTTGAGAGATAGTGGGACCAGTTGAGCGGTGCTGCAGGCTCGGAGAGAGTGTGGTGCAGTGTGGGGTGAGAAAAGTTGTTTTAGGTAGGAGGGTACTTGTGAATGAAACCTGTGTATTTCCACAGATGGCTCAGGTCAGCTCTTTGTGAATGACGGGATCTGCACATAGTTCTGCCGTTTTGTACCCCTTTCAATGTTTGTAGTGGTATGTGGACGACTGATTTGAAAATAAGGTGAACTCTGACTCTAGTGTTTCCTTTTGAGAGTGCATGTCATTCTATATATATTAGCCTAAATAGGTTTGTAGTCATTCACAGTGAACATAATAAAGCTAATTACTGGTACCAGTTGAAATGATGTTATTAGAAAGTTTTGTACTGGGTATGTCACCCATTGATTCAGTCTTTGCTATTGGCAGCACTGGATCTTTTTTCTTTAGAGCAGTCTAGGTTCATTGATTCTTGTACCAAAAAAGGGGAAGATGCTCTTGTAGCTTATTACTCTGCCAGTGCATAGTGCAGGTTTCAGACCATCCCATCTCCAACACTTTTTCAGCCCTTTAGGCTCCTTCTCTTGGTTTTCTGAGGCTTTCTAACCCAACCTTGGGTACAGGTGAGATCTTGTTTGGACAGGAATATGCCCCTGAAAAGCCACACCCTCCAAGTCATCCCCACTGACAAGCCACACCTCTGACCTTACTCCCTCGACTGACCTTTGGTCCTGAGTAGGGATGGACATTTCTCTGTTCTACTTTTGCATTGCTCAGTAAATTCACTTCAGGGTCACTCCATGTCAAATCATCACACTTTCGGACCTCATCGTCACGGATTTTAACGAAATTTGGCATGCTGATTTGGTCACATGAGTAACTCATGAATCTGAAATTGGGCATGTCTGGGATCAGTATTGAGGGAGATTTAAGCAAACTTCAGATACACACTTCAGATAAGTAAACATATCTCAGCAACAACTCAAAAACCAAAGACCAAATTTTCTGAAGCTCAGTCTCAACTCTCCAGTGCTGGGCATAGTTTCTTCAACACATCCTAGCCACCAATTATCATCATATGCAGCCACAACATAACCTTTGATGCTTGCAAAGTCGAGTGATTCCCTAAGTGTGCACTTACACTGGACCGATTTGTACACCTCACTCACCTCTGATGAATGCATTTATTAGCCATATTTACTAGCCATGTGGGCCTTTTTAGTAGTATGGCAAGTACAGGTGTCTGCAATGACATTAATGAAGCTTCCATTAAATTTCATTGTAGCATATTTGTAAGTTTTGTAACCTTAATTAATGTTATTACTTACACCTGTGCTTGTTATGCTATTTCATGTCAGGTTGGCTGCCATTAAAAAGGCCCATTAGTGATATGAAGCCATGTGACGTTACCTTTAAGTCAAGATAACCATTAAACCTACCTAAAACAACTTTTCTCACCCCACACTGCACCACACTCTCTCCGATCCTGCAGCACCACTCGACTGGTCCCACCATCTCTCAAGGAGCATCCAGTAAAAACTGATTAATTTTGAAATATAGGCTTTTTGGTTATTCAATTTTTAATATTTTAATCAGTTATTACATAGTAATTATTCAAATGAGGATGGCATATTATTTGTTCAATCTATAGAGCTGGACAATAGCTTTAAAACAATAAAGGGACCACTTCTGTGCAGCTTACATTATGGTAAATATAGCTAGTCAAAGTCATTGCCCCCCCCCAAAACAAAAACTTTGTTTGCTTAAATCTCCGTCAATATTGATCCCAGACAAACCCAATTTAAGTTTCAGTGAGTTACTCATGTGATCAAATCAGCATGCCAAGTTTCGTTAAAATCCGTGACGATGAGGTCCTAAAGTGTGATGATTTGACATGGAATGACTCTTCATTCAGGGTGATACATAGCGGAAACTGGAACCTGCTGTTTGTTTTCATACCTGCTGAAGGACAATCATTAGCTTTGCCTGGTCATTCACGGCCCCAGCGTTTGTATTCGGTGCATCTGTCTATGAGCATCTGTCTGTGTGTGTGTGTGTATTTATATACACACACACACACACACACACACACACACACACACACATATATATATATATATATATATATATATATAGAGAGAGAGAGAGAGAGAGAGAGCATCTGGTCTAAACACTGCTGGGGATAGAAGACTTCACACTTCCCTTTTGCACTTCACATGGTTTCACACTCCCCTCTGCATTTTCTTCACGTGGTGCAGCCGAGATCCAGACAGAGTGTTTAGTATGCTGTGTGCAACTGTGCTTTTCCTGCTGCTTGGAAGAGAAAAGGCTGAGCATGGAGCAGAGGACAGATCACTGAAGGGACACGGTTTCCTAGGCACCCACCACTGGAATGCTGATGATAAAACTGACCTTTGCTATTACGCTCCCTGACCTTCCGGGGTTTCTTGGCGTATCTCGTTACTAGGCTAGTGCCATAGCTAAAGTGCTGGTGGAGGGGCTGCTAAACAGTCTTAAGTAGTGCAGGAACAAGGGCTGGGAACTAGGAGATGTGTGAATAAGGTTCTTTGTTGCCACAGAGAGCGAGGCTCCATAGGGTTAAACTTTATGATGCTTTTAGAAGCTATCTCTGAAGATTCTGAGAGTTCACTGTGACACCTGAAAGCAGCAGTGGGACTTCTCAGAGTAACATGTACTCAGAGGACCTAATTCCCTGTGAGTGTGGAGGAGGACAGAGATACCTGGAGTCCTAAGGAAGGAATGATGTGTTTTAGGTTAGTGTATTGTGTGAGGGATTTGCATCATCCTGGCTCTGAATAGCAGTTTTGAAATTGCATTTCAGTTGTCTCTTAGTAAATACTTTGTTATAAAGTATTGCATTTTGAGAAGACTTTTGAGCATTTGCTGAGTTTTACATTTTTTTTATGTTAGTGCTGGTGAGTTTTGTCAGTTGTACTGCCTTGTACATCACTTTGAACATGAGCATCTCATTAATAAAGCAATGTATGTAATGCAATGCTCATTCCTTCATGTCTGATAAATTTTTGTTCCATGATACCTGTATTTTTTCTGCTGAAGATTTTGCAGGGAACACTTCTGCTCCTTGTTATGTTTTGCATTGGTAGTTTGCATTAGTAGTGTGACTTTAACGGCTCAAACAACCGATAGCCTGTCTCTGCCTCTGCCTCCCCCACTACAGGCAGCCCACAGTGCCACACTGCCTCATTCACACTCTATTAGCCAATGCTACAATGCAGTCACAATAAGGCAGCATTTGTTATGGCATTTCTTTGTATATTCCAGCTACCATCATTCATTCAGGGAGAAAGGAGGCTGACACAAGGATTGCACTACCGATCTGCAAGACAGAAAGAGAATGGACACTCTTTCCTCAGACTATCCTCTTTTTTAAGATATGAGCAAAGAGAGCAAGGAAGAGGATGGGCTGTGCTTGTGGCCCACATTCATACTCAGGCTGAAGCAAATGAAATTCAGTTCCATTTTTTGTTGTATAGCGCCTTTCACAACAGAGATAACCCAACTGTCACCAATATGTCATATCTGGGTATATTTGTATTGTTGACATAAATACCACGTTAACAAAGGCACTTTGAGCGTCACCGTCTGAGTTTGCCGTGGCTCTGTGAGCACCACTCTCTGTGTTTACAGTGAAATTGTGAGCGCTGCTTTCCATGTTTACAGCGGCTTTGTGAGTACCACTCTCCATGTTTATGGAGGCACTGTGAGTGCCACTCTGTGTTTACGGTGGCTTTGTGAGCAGCACTCTCTGATTATAGAGGCACTTTGAGTGCTGCTCTCCATGTTTATAGAGGCACTATAACCACCACTCTCCATATTTATGGTGGCACTGTGAGTCCTGTAAGGACCGCACCTCTCTCTGGGCTCTATTTTCCATCTGCGCAAACCATTTTGCTAGTTTTGTACCAGCGCATTGCTCATTTTCACAATGCACGCGTGTCGTCAAATTAGTAAATGATTTTGCACCTGCTTTCCGCCTGTAGGAGTGGTGTGTTGTAAATGAGGCATGGCCGGGCATGTTGTTGGTGTGATTGTAATGAAAATAAAGATGATTGTAATGGCAAAACAAATATATAAAAAATAATTTATTTGCCATAAATTAAGTTTATGATATTTGAAGAAATGTGTGATCATGTCCCACTCAGTGAAAGTGTGTGTCCTACCCCTGGGCTCCAGAGGGTTAAACAATGAAAAAGAATACAGGAAGTCAAAAAGAAAACTAAACTAAAGTGGTGCTGGCTGCCCGAAAAACAAATATCATGGACTTCGTGTTTGGAAACAGACCTGCTCACCAGGGGGGTGTTTTTCATACGTGGATTACTTGTTTAGCCGGATGTAATTGTTGACAATTTGGCATGATCCTGGATCTGTCGGTTTTTCGAAACACTTGCTGGATATGTTGTCATAGCAGCACATCTAAATCCTCAAACCTGGGGCCTGTTTCACAAAGCAGGATTACTTGCTTAGTCAGATAACTTGCCAGAGGTAGTCTGGACTAAATAGACCTTATTTTCATCAACTTACATTTAGCCCAGACTACCTTAAATCTGGCAAGTCATCTGGTCTTCAGTCATGGCCTCGTCATTCATGGATGAGCGACCAATTGCAATCGGTGCACAAATAATAAGAAGGGAATTTCAAATTGAGAGGGTTTTGCTCGATCGGCAATATCCTTTATTGTTGCCGGATGATATTCTTTTCGAAAGATACAGCTTCAGCTGAGATGAAATGTTATATCTTAAAGATTTATTAGCTCTGTATAGTAGAAGTCCAACTAGGTAAAATCGGGTTCTTACAGCCACACAGACAATATGCATTGCCTTGAGATATTTTGGAAGTGGCACTTTTTTGTATACTGTAGGCAATGAGGAAAATATATCAGAGTACAGTTTGCCAGGCAATTCGCAAAGTCTGTTTGGGCCTCAAATAATTTGCCTTCGGAACTCGTAATCCGAGTCGGATTCCGAGTTTTGAAGCCGGAAGTGACGACATGTGCGCTCCCGTTTGTCGGAGAGCCGAGAAATATCTTGGAGCAACACAGAGGATCCTGAGTTCAGAATCCAAGATGGCTGCGCCCTTTATCAACAGAAGGGAAAGTTGTAGTTTTAAACTGTTTAAGCACTACTTCTCATTTGTGGCTCATTAAATCGGTTGCACACACTATACCGTCCAACTTAGCTGTGGACGTGTTGCTACGGAGTTTTATACATAAAGCACCATACGTAATGTGTTAACTAGGGGTGGCACGGTTCACAAAACCCACGGTTCGGTTTGTATCACGGTTTTAGGGTCACGGTTTTCGGTTCTGTACGGTTCTTGTTATTTTTTCTTTTAATCTTTAACACTCCAGAAATGTACTTCAGCATA
>JAODJU010004348.1:0-14921 GCA_026776725.1 Gnathonemus echidnorhynchus | reverse complement strand
AGACAGATTTGTGAACAATATTTGAGAGAAATGGGTATTTTGTGTATGTAGAAAAATTTTCCGATGTTTGAGTTCAGTTCATGAAAAATGGGAGCAAAAACAAGAGTGTTGCGTTTATATTTTTGTTCAGTGTACATATCTTCATTTCTTATTCACATTTTGTGAAATACCCCCCAGCATCAACTTCCAGCTGCCTGATCAGTACAGGGTATCAGTTACTGGAAAAGTACAATACTGAGTAGAAGTCTCAGGTGCCTAAAGAAATTTATGTTTAAGCGTATGATTAAGTAAGTGTATATTGCAAGCAACAAAAAGAAAAATTTCTCATTATTCAGCCAGATACTGAAATCTTGCCGGATGGCTAGAAGAACACTGCTTTGGTTCCCAAACCTCTCCCCAGGGGCACCCTAGCCATTCTATTGATTCATTAAATTTCACCGTTGCCTCACTTAAGTAATTAACTTAATAACTCGATAAACTTCTGGAGGTACAGATCAGCCAAAAAATGTGTACAGGTCCTAGAGTTCAACTAATATAAAGCTACAGTGGATAGATAGCGCAAATACTCTGGTGATTTGAGAAAGACACTGACAGGCACAAAATCATAGTTTTATACCAACATAAATATAATATAGACATAATTATTTTTGGCAGCCTATGACTTTTACACAGTATTGTATATAATTTCTAAGAATGATCACTGTAAGTCAATAAAAGCAATAAATAAATAAAAACCTAGTTCGAAGTACATACTAATTACCAAGTATTTGAGCAAAATTTGGAAAAAAAAATGTGGAAGGCAGGATACCTGCAGAAATGTAAAATGCGATATGTGGTGTCAAATATCATTTTAAAGTACTGACTGTTGTGTGCAGGCATCGTTCCTTTTCCCTAATGGCTCGGTTAGAACTGGAGTGTATTCCAGGAAGGACAGGGTATGGGACACGTTCACATACAAAGAGCAATTTAGCGGCCTCAATTCACAAAACTATGGGAGGAAACCCACCTTGGGGAGAACTTCCCCAGTTCTGCACATAGAGAACCAGGGTCAGGAATGAAACCCACAGCCCTTGAGGGTGGGGAATATTTAAGAACAGGCCAGAGAGCCCCAATGACACTGACCCCTATGTAGCAGCACTGTTTGTACAGTAATTGATTGCTGTAACCACACATGTAATAACAATAACTTGACAAAATGTAATAAATTTTAACTTCATTATGTAATAGCACCAAATTTTGTGCCTGTCTGCCACATTTTGTAATAGACAGCTTGAACAATATGTCATAAATTTCCCCATATTTAGTAATAATTTTTTACATATTCTGGTAGTTACTAAAAAATGTGGAATTTGCACTTTTTCATGATGAAAATATAATGATACAATGCATTTTGTAATAAACAAGCAAAATAGATGTGATCATTCACACTTTGTCAAGTTATTACATAATGCGGTCTTACAATTGCTTTTAGGGGTAGTACGCACGCCTTGGGGGCAGAGGTGGGGTGGGGGGTTTGCATCTATGTGTTTTCTCAGTCAGTTGTACAATTCTGGTTCTGAGAAGATTGCATTGCTATTTGGTGTGTCTTATATTTTACAGTATATTTCACCTCTCTCCTACAATGATCGAGATACTTCCAAATTTATTTATGTCCTCACTTCCTGGATGAGATGGAGACATATGTTGATGGGTACTTTATTACGATTTTGCACATACATTACAGTCTTATACTTTCTGTCTGAAACAGGCTGAAAATAATTTAAAGGTTTAGTATTTTATAGATGCTCATGGGGCATAGTGTGTGGCTCAGCAGTTTAGGCCTCTGTGCCTAAGATTGGAAGGTTGCTGATATGAGCCTTGGCAGAAAGAATATCTGTCCATTGAGCTACAGTATGTGTATATGTCTCAAAGGAGAGCCACATGGGATATATGAAAAGATGGGTTCCAATATACTTGTATGAATGGCAAAGAAAGGATTATTTCATTAAAACTCATATTATTCTGTTTCATCAACTGTATTAATATTTAGTATTTCTAATAAAACTTCATAGATTTTAAATGGACATAAAAATAGATTAGAAAAACACAGAAATGAGGTAACTCACAGAAACCAACAGTGGAGCATGGAGCAAAAAAAATGCTAGGGATGTAAAAGAATAACGGGAAGAATAGAGGCATCAGCTTTTTTCTTTTCTGCTAGCTTTAAAAGTGCACGCTCCCCTATAATGAGGGAAAATGAGCCAGAGATGATAATCACTTTTGATAGCAGGCCCCAGTGGACAGTCTGGGTGTCCACAGACTGTGTTTAGGGACCTGCCATTGATATACTATCAGCACGGAGGTGGTGGGAAGGGCTGACTGGAGGTGTGGCAGGCTGTTGAGATCAGACAAGTAGCACAGGGTTCATGCTGGGTGGTAGACCACATAAAAGCGTATTTGCAGGGGACTTCCCTATTTTGCGACGATGTCAGCCTGCGCCCCACCCCAATGTGTTTCTTATATAATTATACTGGTCGTTGTTCATCCCATCTGGCATGTTCTATTTTCAAGTTAGTATTTTTAGGTGATTGGTGCAATGGACTTCTTGTTCTGTAACATGAAAATGCCAAAAGAATTTTAATTTCAAGTAGTATGACACTATAACATGCCTCCCAGCCCTGAAACTGCTCACATCATTGGTTTACACTTTTCTGTCTTTATAATAATGACCAGTCAGTGACAACGCTGAAATAGCCCTATGACTAGGGCTAAACGATACTAGAAACAATTCACACTGTAATATTTGACATATTTGCAATAAATATTGTGATATTTCTAAAATAAAAAGTAGCTGAAAATGTACCAGAAATTAACTATAGCTGTTGTTACTATATACCGAGTCTGTCAAATAAGTTGGTGGTGTCGCCACAAGTTACAAAGTGCTGAAAAATCACTTGCTTTTACTCATCATCTCTATGGAATCCGAAATATTTCCATACAGCACATGAAGAATGACTTTTAGTGACCAGTTATTGTTCACTTTTCTCCTCTTCACTCATTTTTGTTAAATTTCTCACAAATGCGTCACACTGCCTACACATATGTCACACAGCAAGGACAAGGACGACTATGATCGGATCAGAGAGCACATGCAGAGCTCATGCAAATTCAAGGGTTTTGCATGTCAGCGGCAGTAAATTTTAGACTAATTTTTATAGACACTTGATAATGCTGAAAAGTAACCATCAGTAAATTGCAGAACTTGCTGTTTTGTTTCCTATGAAAAAAAAAATGTCTCAATCTAGCTGACCATCACATTCCTTGCAGTATGATGACTGCATGTGCGCAACATCAAATGCCGATGTGCAGCCCTACCCATGATTCATTTAGTCGCCTTGCTTGAGCCTTCTGGCATTTCTGGAAGTGTTGACAGAGGTCAAGGAAATTATTAGCATCAACTTAGGTTATCTGGGTTTGGATAATAGCCCAGAAATTTTGTTTGAATGAAAGAGCAAGTTTCCAAAACCAACACTCTGTCCCCCGGCCCTGAAACTATGCTTGACAGCCTTATGACCATAATGGTTCTTTATAGTATCTTGCATATGTTCCAGGGCTTTCTTATCAATAACACAGGCAGCATGTAAACGTTCACAAAAGTCAGAAACATAAAGTAGATTTTGCTTCACTGGAGGAATACACAACAATTGTTCTTTCAACAATTTCAAAGGACCACGCACTGTATGCCCAAACACAAGTTCTGTTGGCCTAAAACAGGGATGGGCAACTTTAATGATGGTGAGGGCCACAATTTTTCTTCATCGGTACAAGAGGGCCTCATAAGACTGTGCACTTCCACTAATTGGATAGGAGAAGGCTACCAATTTAAACAACACCAAAATATGTGTATATATATGTCCGTATGTTTATTGAACCAACATACAGCACAATAACTCCATATATTTCATGCTCAAATGTATTTCAGAAGGATTGAAGAAACAAAAATGATCACATCCCTGAGGTTTTTTTTAGTGCAAAGGCTCTCAAATCAAAATCATGAAGGCACAGAACTGCAAAACAGCACCCAAATATTAAGTGCAACTAATAAATTGTTAATTTCAGTATGCTACCTCACCCACAGCTTTCAGTAGGACCTGGCTCTCTCAGTGAGATACTTGAGACACTGGTGCACAATAGACTGAATGTCAATGTTAAACTCTTTGCATCCAATCAGATGAAAAAGCGTGTCATCCGTGAGGTTTCTTTCTTTTGACTTGATGTGCTTCATTGTTGAAAAACTGCTTTCACAAATGTATGTGCTCCCAAATATACTGATCATTGAGAGAACAAAATCTCTGAGGAGGGGAAAACGGGACTCTGGTAGCAGCTTCCAAAGTGAATTCCCCTTCTCATTGCGCCTTGCTTGAAAAAACGGGTCTGACTGCAGATCACAGAGTTCAAGCTGCAATTCTGAGGGTTGCTCGCTAACAGCGGCATAGAAGGGGTCCACGAAGAGTGCTATTCGTAGCTGCATCACATGAAAATCTTGGAAACGATGCTTGAACTCTTTCTGCAATTTCTCGATGTCAGCCTTATATTTGTGAAGTAATTCCTCAAGTGGGAAAATGTGTCAAATTTAGACAACAGGATGAAAATCCTTCTTTGAACAGGTCTAGTTTACACTGAAATGCGATCATGTGTGCATACAGGTCACACACAGTTTGGTGTTCCCCTGTAAATTTGTGTTCAAGTGATTTAGATGTGAGGTAATGTCTGTAAGGAAGGCCATATCGCAAAGAAACACAGTGTCTTTCAGTTTCCTGCAGTAGGCACTAGTATCACTACAAACGTTGTCCTCCAAAAAAACGCTCAAGACATTTCCCTCGACTCATCCATCGGATATCAGTGTGCATTTCTAAATCCCCATACTCGGCATCCACTTCATCCAAAAAGGCTATAAATCTCCTGTGACTGAGGGGCCTGTTCCCACCACGGATGAGATTTGTTATTTTAGTCACTAAATCCATAACATGGTTAAAGTCTAGTGTCCTCGCACAGAGGGCCTCCTGTGGAGATAAATGAAATTGCATTTACCCTTTAAAATTAGCCTGTGTTTGTCTTTCATGTTAAATAATATCCCAAAATTAATACAGTCGGCCCTCGTTTATCGCGGCTAATTAGTTCCAGACTCTACCGCGATAAGTGAATTTCCGCAAAGTAGGATTCTTTATTTATAAATCAAATATTTTTGTAGTTAGAGCATAGAAAAACTTCTAAATACGGTTTTTAACATTATTAGAGCCCTCTAGACATGAAATAACACCCTTTAGTCACCATAACTGTTATGACTGCCGGACACGAAAGCAGGAACGGGGAGATGAGGAATCAGGATCGAAGGGTTTATTTGGAATCACTCCAAATGCAGGACACAGAAAGATGTAACATCAAAACGTCAATGACAGACCTGGGGTTACAGACTCTGATGTGGACTTACACCAGATGAATCAAGCTGACAGAAAACAGCTGGTCACAATCGGGGTTGCACACATGGTTAATAAGGGGCACACAGGAGGATCGTACAGGCAGGTCATGACAATTACACTCGTACTGTATTACCCAATATATTAGAAAAAATTAGAGAAAATAAGACATATTAGATGTTACAAATATCATATTATTACTGTACATTTAATTACGAAGAGCAAAGATGCTTCCGATATGTATTGCGATGTATCATTTTTTACTGTCTTGATCAACTTTTTAATGAATATACAAAAAAACGCGATAAAGCCGCGAAAGTCAAAGCACGAAGTGGCGAGGGACAACTGTATTACTAACCTGGTGTATGATACAGTGCAGTATAGGGCAGTTCACCCCGCTCTGTTGGAGGAGCCCTGCAAAACCAGCGTGTCTCCCCTGCATCGCGGGTGCGCCATCCCTAACAACCGCTGACAGCTTGTCAAAGCCAACATATGCACTGGCAACATTATTAATGGCATTGAAAATGTCCGTGCCCCTAGTAGTGTCATACAACGACACCAATTTTAGTAACTCCTTATGCACTTCAAATGAAATGTCAATAGTTGTTGTAAAAATCAGTAGCTAGCTAACGTCCATCACATCAGTACTCTCATCCCAAGGCCAAGGAGAAGTACTTGCAGTCATGCAGAACTTGTTTTCATCTTTCCCTTGACGTGATCATGAATATCAAAAACTCTGCGAGTCACCAAAAACAGCTCACTGGAAGTGGCTACTGAAGGGTTTGTTGCCCACAAGTTCTCTTGCCCTTTACAAGCATTTAGACTAGGGCTGTCAAAATTAACGGGTTAATGCGGATTAATCCATCATCATGATTAATCTGATTAAAATTTTTAACGCAATTAACCCATCTGCAGTGCAGAATGACTCAAAATCCCTGAAATGTCTCTGTCAACTCATTTCGGGAAGTTTTGGTGCGTTCCATTTGCCCTCGGAACTCATATTCTGAGTCGATTCTGAGTTTTGATGCCAGAAGTGACAACATGCGCGCTCCTGTTTCTCGGAGATCCGAGAAATATCTTGGAGCAGCACAGAAGATCCCGAGTTCAGAATCTAAGATGGCTGTGCCCTTTATCAACAGAAGGAGAAGTTGTAGTTTTATATTGTTTAGGCACTACTTCGCATTTGTGGCTCATTAAATCGGTCGCACACACGTACTATACTGTCCAACTTATCTCTGGACGTGTTGCTACGGAG
Source organism: Gnathonemus echidnorhynchus (assembly GCA_026776725.1). Taxonomy (NCBI): domain Eukaryota; kingdom Metazoa; phylum Chordata; class Actinopteri; order Osteoglossiformes; family Mormyridae; genus Gnathonemus; species Gnathonemus echidnorhynchus. Next base: position 8,210 of record JAODJU010004348.1, on the reverse strand, counting down.
TTTTATACGTAAAGCACCCTGCATAATGTGTTATCGACTGATATTGCCAACAATGGCAATTAACTGGGCTAGAACTGGATTTCATGATTAGTTGGATTATTTGTCCGATTTACGGTAGTTCAGGCTAATTGTAAGTGAACTAAGATAAAGACCATTTAAACTGATGTACCTTAAATCCGACAAGTTGTCCGACTTAGCAAAAAATCTTGCTTTTTGATATGGGTCCATGGTATTGCACTTCTGTGGCAGATGGAATGCATCCGACTCGTGTTCAGGATGTTCAATAAACATGTTAAGTGCATATATGTTAACTTTTTTCTTGAGTCTGTTTGCTAATGCAAAATGAGATGCGATTAATATAGATTAAAAATGAACGATATTTAATTGTGAATAATCCGAAATTAATCCACAGCAACCCTGTGATTAATCTGATTAAAAAATTTTAATCATTTGACAGCAGGGTTGGGGCCATTCTGGAATGCATTTATCAATTCCAGTCCAAATCAGGAAATGGAACTGGAGTTAAAACTATGGAGAACTGAATTGGAAATGAATTTGAATTTCAGGAAGATCTCCAGTTCTATTTCTTGATTTGGACTGGAATTGATGATGCATTCTGGAATCTGCTTGGTGTTTTCACATTGCACATTTGTTGTTTAATTCTCATATTAACTCCTTGTATAGGATGTGCTTCTAACCCTTCAAGCTATGGAGAAATAAATACATGCATTTATGAAACTGAGGTTTTCCTCCATTTTCTTTTGATTTTCTTTTCTTTTTTTTTTTTTTTGCTCTATTTGCTACCGCTACTTAAAAGTGCTGTTTCTCAAAAAGTGATATTTGTTTGATTATTTGTTGTAAAAGGTAAAATATAAAAAATAATATCGCAACCATTTTGTGTTTTAAATGATTGCTGAATAATTCATAAAATCAAACTAGTTGTGGTATGTTTGGTTGTGGTATGAATGTATGAAGTGTGTAATTGGAGTAATAGGAACTAATGTTTAGTTACAGAAGGCTCCAATAATACCATAAAAATAAAGATTAAAAGACAAACAAACAAACAAGACACGGTGAATAAAATAAGTCCTGCGGAGTGCATTTCTGCTTAGGTATAGATTATTTTGCAAGTATTAAAATTCAAATATCTGCATACAGTTTTTAAAGCATAGAAAATGATACTTCTGAGTCCCTCACAAAAGCTGTTGTACACAGGATAATTCAAAATATTCTGCTGTCTTGGTGAATTCATAGTTAAATCACAACCTTTGTTAGCAGTAGACTTGAATACAAGAACATTGCGCAAAATTAATTAACCTGACAGTGAATACGGCTATTTATTTTATTTAAATAAAAGGCCACATATCTGTTTAAAGATATAAGCAAAAAGTGACATGGTAAGAATACTAATACACTTAAAAGAGTGGTATAGAAATGTATTGCATCACGCGATAAAATTACCAGTTTTGTTTCAATAGTGATTGTTTTCACATTAGAGCTACACCATGTTAAATTAATTCTGCAAATTTTATTGTGGAACAACAGATTGTCCAGAACAGTTGCTCTGGAAATAGCCAGAAAATGCAAATTTCCCTAATAAGAAAACACACATTGTGCATGCACAAGAAGTGTCATTATTGTTGAAAGTACTAGTTTAAATAATAAGCAATTTTATCATTTTGTTTAAAAGAGTAAATGTTTTTCAGTTATAATAAGTAAAATTATAGCTGAAATTGGACAAGATCCCCCTGATATGTAGATGGTTCTTGGAACAGCTTCTCTGAAAAAGCTTTTAGTTTTCCAACTATACTCTGATCTAAATCATGGATGTAACAGAGTAAAAAAATGCTTGGAAACTGACATCCTATTGTTCAATCTTAATATGAAAATGAATGTGCAAAATAAGCACAACGTTGCAAGACTTGAATGACTGAGGAATGTCAATCTCTGTCCCATCCAGCATTTTCCATATGATTTTCCTGAACAGCATAGCAGAGAGTCTGAAGCACAAATCAAAGGCAAGAGAATGGGATGGCAATATCTTTACATCACTAATTATTTTATTCAGTCTATGCAAAATGGAACACGGAAAGAGGTTTTATATTTTCGTATTCGTATTTTCAATCGTATTTTTATATGATTAGCAAATACATATTCATTTGTAAATGTTATTCTTTATTTGAAAACTGTTGTTTAGTCTATCACAATGGGCACCAAGAAAAGTCACTAAGAAACTAGCTTTCAGGAGAAAAATGGATCGTGCAGAAATAAATAAATAAATAGCTCAGACCTAGTCCCAAAGGAGAGTAAAGATCCTTTCATCTGCTTAGTGGGATGTGGGGGTGCCTTCCAGGGGAGTGTCCTTTTGTGGTCATATTCATGGTGGCTGATTTGAACCAAAAACCTGCTGGAGAGGGAGCTGTTTTGGGGGAAGGACGTGCAGAGATTTTGTAGATTGCTGAGTTCCTCTCTGCCTTTTGCGTCCCTCTTTTATGCCTATAAAAGCACAGGGCACAAGCCAGTAACCTTATTATTCTTGAGTGCAGCAAATAGCAAAAGAATCCAAAGGAGAAACAAGAATGATTTGGGGAATATGTATCGTTTTACTGCTAGCCCCAGTACTGACAGGTAAATCTACTTACGTGAGTTATTTAAAATATTATATTTATTGGTTTTGGAAATGTATAATGAGAATTACTCTGCATGTGAATGTGTGTGTATATAGTACTGTGCACGTCATTGGCAATCAAGTAAAGAAAATGCGGGTAGTAAGTATATATTTGCTCTGATAGGGTTTAACATTAGAATATATTATATATCAATACAAAACAGTGACACAGTAAATATTAACAACAATTTCTCCAAAAGGTTGCTGATGTCTTGATAAGGCTAGTTGAACACCACATCACTTCCCACACTTCTCTGCAGAGCAACTCAGCTATTCTATGTATTTATTAAATTTCACCACCTGCTTACTTAATTTATTAGTTAAATAACTCAATGAGTTACTGATTAGCCAAATATGATGTGCTAGTGGTGGACTAGTGGTCAAGTCAAGAATTTTTGTGTATTGCATGGGGTGACATTGGGAGAGTAAGCTGACACACTTTGACAGATTTACACCAACTTTGACAGATTTAAACCACCAATCATTTAAACATATTTTTTGACTGCATAAGACTTTTGCACAATACTGTATACATTTACATCTTACATAAAAAAGCAATCCTTGCCAAATTCTTTTACGTTCTTCTCAAATTAAAAGCAGCATGTATGTAAGACACGAATATCCCCATATCTCCCAGATGCCCAAATTAATATCCATGCTACCTCTCAGGACTATGAAGTGGGAAGTACGATACAACTGCTCTGTAAAGGTTGGTGTATGCCATGCACAGTAACTTTAAAAATGATGCTTACAACTTACAACTACTGCAATCATGATTATTAATGTTATCTTTTCTTTATTTTTGTTGCACAGTGAAAGTGTTACATCACTGATTAGTTTTTAAACTGCAAAATCAGTTCTCTTACACAAAAGCTCTATGTAATCTATGAAATATTATTTTGTTAAGTTTATATGTTAACATTTTTCAAATTTATAATTAAAATCATTCAGTTTAAAATGACTGAAAACACAATATTAGTATACTATCTATGAAGGACTGATAAATAAGAATCATATCTATTTTCATAAATTACTTGTTTCCATACATTTACCAAATATTCATGGAAGTAGGTGTAATTTAGACAATTAAAAGTTATACTTGGTTGAAGTCTCAGCACCTTAACATATATCATTTGTGAATTCTGCAGTTTTGCACAGTATTATTTTCCAGTTGAGTCATTGTAACTGTGGTGACATTTTTCAGTCAATACTGAAGCAGAATGTATATGGCTGAAGGATGAAGAGGAGATAGATGAAGATTGGGTGGAAAGTAAAAAAGTGGATGAAACTTTATATCAACTGACCATCATATCTGCTACAATGGATGACGTGGGCCGCTACACTTGTAACTGTAAATTTGATTCTGGACTGAAGAACAGCACAGACTTGATGATCTATGTCTACCGTAAGGCTATTGTAACACCTCATTTCCTGCTTACTACTTGCTAATAGATATTTTTTTTGCTTTATTCTGAATTGTTGAAGCAGGGTCCTAAACCAAGTTTCCCAACATACTGCAAACCCTGCATTGTGTGAGGCGTTAGTTGTTGGTATTGTTGTTATCTGGCTAATTGGCCAGTGTATGTGCTTAGCCCCGCTTTACCATCATCAGCTTCACCCAGTAATTTTTTTTTTGTACAGAGCGGCCCAGATTTGTTAAAACAGCAACTTACTATGAGTTTTTGGAGGGAGACGTGGCTGTTGTCCCCTGTATTGTGACAGGGCAGCCACAGGTTGAAGTGAAGTGGAAAAAGAATATGGCTGAAATTAATGTTACCACTGACTCTGATGGTAAGTGGGTCTTTCAACTTTGAAACAAAGCAGGGTGAAATGATATTTAGTCATTACACTCCCAGTTGTTGGAACCTCCTTCCAGTGAAGATAAAAAATATTTTTGAAGTTTTACTCTGTCTTGCTTTCACATAATTGATGTGACCAGCACTTCGTCATTTTTTAATATCGGTTCTTAGATGTTTTATGTTCTTTAAATTTTTGTATTTATTCTTATGCTTTTACTTATGTCTGTTTGTACTTTATGCACTTTATCTCATTTTCTGTAAAACCCTTTAAATGACCGTTTATACAAATAAACTTGATCTATCAAGGTCCGCAAACATATTGTTTCACATTGCAATGCAGGCCTGTAGCCAGAAATGAATTTCGAGGTGGGTCCAGCAAATTTAGAGGGGGGTTCTAGTTAATTATTTTACTGTCTGGCTACATGCCTGTTGGGGAGCAATCAAATTTTGGGGGGGGGGGGGTTCAAACCTGTAGGTTTACTATGTGGCTCTGTGCCTGTTGCAATGGATGAGTGAGACCTGCATAAGCACCAACAAAGATGTCCCTATACCAATCCATGATCATTGTAAAGAGGTTATATAATTCATACATTTCCAACACTTTTGAACCCTGTAGCTCGAATAAAAGTCCTGGAGAACAGCAGCTTACAAATCAATGGCGTTCAACGGGAAGACCATGGAGCTTACAGTTGTGTGGCCAGAATTCCAGGTCGCCCCATCTCTGAGACCCTTGTCATCTCTGTTGTTGTCACTGGTGAGCTGAGAATAGTCTGCTTTAAAGAACATTTTATGGTTCCAGATGAGTAATTAGGGTATTGTGTTTGTTTTAAAAAGCAACAAATTTGCTAATTTAAACATGACTAGAGCTAGATGCTGGTGGTGATGATAAATCTAAACTTTCCAATTTCTTAAAATTTTTCAAAGCGAGTGTTCTTCATTAGTTCTACAGTGTAATGAATTAGTCTAAAGATCCTGATTTGTACAGAACAGTAATAAAGATCATCAAAACCAAAATATAATCCACAATCTTTACTCCAATGGACAGGCTACAATCAGAACACAGAGTTTTATTTGCTGCTGTTTATGGTCTTTCCTTCTAGCTTCTCCTAAAGTATGGATTCAAGAACGTGAGAAAAGTGTTTTGGAAGGAGCTGAAAATAATGTGTCCATTGTCTGTTTGGTGACCGGTGAACCAACTCCAAACATAACTTGGTCTAGGTAAGTGCATAAGCTATATATTACATACTCAATCGTTTTAGCATTATTATTCTGAGGTACATCTTTATAATTATATACAGTAGTGGTGTCCACCACTACTCAAAACACACATTTGCATGGGGTCCCTGTTTGGCCAGAAAAAGTCACTACACTAATAAATGACCACATTCCTTATTTAGCACATGCTGAAGTAGCATGTTCTGCTAACAAGATAACTAGGTACAATCTTCTGACTGTATTCACTAGCTATTTATTTCATTTTTGAAATATCAAAGTGACTGTGAGTGGGGCCCCAGAAACAAGAAATCCGCCCTGATCACATGCAGTATGTGTCTAATGTGATGATTTGCATTTTTGCTAGTCGAAGCACAGTGTCATTTTTACATATATAGCATGTCCCCTTACCACACATTAATCTGAGATACTGTACATTCCTCATCCATTTATAACTTTATAACTCTTGTTGTCCTTATTAATAAAAAAAAATAATTGCCTTTTTTAGCCCAATGTTGTCAAACACCAGCCGCTACATATTCAATTCAGACAAGAGCGAGTTGACCATCACTTCTGTGGACTTCAGCGACAATGGAGAGTACATATGTACTGCTAGAAATAAAATCGGAGCACAAAACGGCAGCTTCAAGCTAAATGTCTTAGGTAAGGCACATCAAACACTGAATGAACACTGCAATTCCCAATCTCTTAGCCCCATTTTCAGTCACATTCAATCACTATAATTGATATAATTGTGTTGGTTTGACTTATTTCTCATCCCTACCCTAATGTGCATTTCAGTCTTTGAAAAAGTTAACAGTTAGCTGTAGAATGCGCCAAAACCATGTTAGATTCGTTAGCTTTAAATATGAAATATATTTGTCCCTCATTTTTTTTAGTACATCCTATTATAAACCTGACTACAGAGAATATGGAAGTGAAGCCCGGACACCCTGCCTCTGTGACTTGTCAAGTTACTGGACAACCAACTCCCACAATTACCTGGATAAAGAAAAACACTTGTGAGAAACTGGTAAGAGGCAATGTTTATTTTATTTTTTAATTATCATCATGGCCAAAGAACCAGTGACTTTAGTGTTCATTTCGTGTCTACCTGTATGGGATGGTATGAATTCAGACCACCACCAGTGGCCGGGTCAAAGCTGTGGGATCCACACTGCGGATTGAGAAGGTGGAACCCTCAGATGGAGGCTTGTACACCTGCATGGCCCACAACACTGCTGGGAATGACAGCAAAGATTTCAGCTTAGAGAGTAAGATCTCTCTTTGCATACCCTGATAGTAAGACCTTATTTTAGCAGTATTCTGAAATTAAGTGTACATCAAATATTTAATTTATTTTTTGTTAGTCCAACCTAGTTTTTTTCTTCCCATTTATAAAAGGCAGTTTATAAAAACTAACTGAATTGAATTGCATATATATTCTGTTTCAGAACTTCTTAAACAAATAATGAAGTGTTATTGACATATTAATCTTTAGTCAGTAGTGCTTTTTCAATTCTGTTCTTTTACTCATAGTTTTCTTTGTATAGTTTTCCCTCTCCCTTTCTTTTTCTATTTCCCCTAGAAAGATAACTATATAGAGTAAAGTTTTTTTTTCTTATTTTCCCCAAATCACATGGTTCTGGGTTAGATGTGTTTAGATCCCTCTGCTACAGTCCGTATAATCTTCATTCCCATTCATCTGAATATTGCCTTTTCAGCTTGGCCAGACATCCCTGCTCAGATCACTATCACTGCAGGCACCACATCAGTTACATTTTCCCCAGCAGTCCCTGTAGTAAATGGAGGATCATCAATCACCAACTACATCTTAGAATGGAAAAAGGAGGGTGCAGATGAATGGACCCGGACATTAGCCCCATTTGAAGGTGGGAGTCTTATTTCAGCTATCCTATGCATCCTGGATTCTCAAGGACTTTTGTTTCACCTTGTGGTCCACAGTGTCATCTGACTGATTTTCATGGTGTATGTTCAATATTCAGAAACCGTGTCCATCACTTCTCTGAAGCCAAGCACTTCCTACTCTGTTCGAATGGCTGCCCATAACCGCATTGGCCAGGGGGAATTCTCCTCAGAGTATTCCATACAAACGCTACCCGATGGTGAGTGTCTTGCCAAAAACCATCAGTCTCCTTTCCACTTGGTTTCAATTTGTTCCAGTTCACTGTATCCTTGTTGTGAATGGAGCAACTAGATATCCTTAGCAGGTGCATATGTTTCATTTTCTATATTATTCTCAGTTCTAAGACAAATATACTTAGTTTGGCTGAATTTAGGAGGTCAGAACTATATGTTTTTTATTGAGTTTGTAATAGGTTTCATTTGTGGTTTTAAAATAATGATTAGCATTTTTAATCTAGTGGCCATCCACATAGCAACTACCATTCTCCCTACTTCCAGCACTCACCCTTGACATTGCCGACACTGGGGCTCATTCACCAATATTTTCTTAAGAATTCTCTTAAATTTGTTCCTACGAAATTTGTTAAGAACAACCTACGTCGGAT
>JAODJU010004347.1:0-14923 GCA_026776725.1 Gnathonemus echidnorhynchus | reverse complement strand
ACATACTGTTGTACTTAAATTATTAAGCTGCATTCCCCTCAATGTCGAACTCTCCCCTACACCACTGCATGTGCTAATCCCCTGATTAAAAATGAATGGCTTTGGGGGAAAAGCATTACTCACTACTGCTTCTTTCAGTAGTAAAAAAGCAAGACCTCATGCGTGCCCCCTTCCTCCCCCGAGTACCCAACCATTTTATCAATTAGAAGACCAAACCGTGAACCTCATCTTCTGTTTGTTGCCACGAGCAACTAATGCCCGGCCATTTATAGACTGGGGGGGGGTGGGTAATGGTGAGGATGAGGTAATTTCCCCGTCAGACAATCGCCTTGGTAAAAGCATGAGTCACACGAGCAGATTCAAGTGGAAAAGCCTTTCGGGGGTCATAGGTAATGACAGAATCGCCTCAGATAGACTTTACAAAATCTTACGAAACAGTTCAGATTTGAGCAGATGCACGACTCCGTCTCCGAGCACAGGGTGCAGGGATTTCGGTCTGGATGTCAGCTCTTCCTGCCTGGTGAGAAGGTCTGCAGGGAGAGTAAGGCCGGGTGCTGCACGTACACCATGCCATCTTCCACTTTGACACGGTGCACCTGTTGCTGTGAAGGAACAGGTGATGTAACAAACAAATCCCTGATGGGTAACTTCAGTGTTGCCGCAGAGAGACTGACCAGTCCATCACATTCACGGAGAACATAAAGTACCAAACATGCAATCTATTTTTAGCACAATAATATGCACAGAACCAATGCCAAGGACTGACATTGAGCCAAATTTTCCTTTTGTCAGTGGACTTAATTTAAAGGTACATTAATTTAATTAATAACCAGTAAATTAAATTAATATGCCACGGCTTCGGATACAAGCTTCTTTTATGGAGATACAATGAAAACTAAATTTTGTATTAAACAACAGAATTTAGAGAGTTTGACTTTAGCACGTGTATAGATGACGTGTGCAGATCAAGGCACGCGTTTGTTACGTAAGCAAAAGCATATATAAACAGGTGAAAAGAGCAGGGGGACCTGGAGAGTATCGTTATACACACCTGTAATCCGGTCTGTGACGCCCCAGTACGAATATTAAAGTCATAATCATGCCAGGGACAGTAAACCCGGAGAATACCATCAGCATCCTCTATATCACCGTCACACAACGGTCCCCCTATGAAATACATAAAGCGATTAACGATCGGGAGCCACATAAACGTTATTTCACGGTTATTCCAGCAGGACGGCTTTTAAAGGTGCTACTTAAACTTGCGTGACCAAGCAAGATCAAAACAGACAGAATTTTTTACACCGATCACTGGTTCGGACTGCATAAAAGAAAAAAAAACAAGACACGTTTAATGTTAATACAGTGCCCGTATTATATATGGACATTCTGATTTAACAGGGACTGGCCATTTTAACGACGTGTTGGTCCGTGTAAATGGAAATGTTTAAAACGGATACGCCGTATAATCCAAATTGTAACACTGAACCTGTGCCTCATGCATCTGTTCTGCATTATAGCTAATATACACCGTGAACCGACACTAATCGTGCACAGCGTATACATTTAAAGGTGAACTTGGCTGGGACGCACACAATTAAGTGCAATTTTTAGTGTTACTAAACGATGTTAGTTCTCAACTACGTATGCCTCGATCTGGGTTAAACAGACGTACTTTAAGTATTATCTAAATTCTGCCGAATTGCAAATCGGATTTAATATGGTGCACATTGTGCAATTCGCCTACCCGAGTGCGCGCAGCGGGCATCCATGGCGAAAAACTCGCCTTTCACATGGAAAAGACAAATATCCGAGTGGCCGCCGAGAGACGAATATATCAGGCGGCACCTTTTCCCGGAGAGCTCGCCGGCCGGGCCGATCAACCTCCATGAATCAGCCTCCAAGCTGCTCTCCTTCGCTTCATCCGCATCCATAAACGCGATATATTAGCCACGTCCTCGCTTGATATCAAGGTTTTGCACATTCAGTGAGTTAAATAAAAAAAAATCCGGAATATTTTGCGGTGACTTATTACAGGATCAGGAGAACAGAGCACAGCATTGAACATCTATCATAATAAGATCTGTGACAATTTTAATCATAAAAGAACGTGCTGTGGTATTGACCTTTTAAATGTAGGCTTATTTCCATGGACGGAGTATCGGTTTAATGTAAATTTAGATTTCGTCAAAAAAATTAGCTAACTCGGGTTTGGTAAAACCGGATTCGACGTTAAATGCTTTTTCTTCTATATTTTTTCATATAAAAGGGGGCTTTTAAATTCTTGATCATTGGTACTTTGAGAAAAAAAATCGTATTTTTTGATGTCTTTTACTGCCACGTCGCAATAACTACATTCAGAGTGACAACCAAGAGGACGGCCAAAAACCATATCACACTGCAACGACGAAAGTCAATTAAAACTATATATACCACTGAATGTACCAGCAGCTAATGGAAGGATGCCTATTTATACAGTACTCTATAATCTTGTACTTTTCCCCCAGGTTGGCCCGTACACCATCGCGTTTCATTTGCGTCCATAGCTTAAAATAGAGCTTCTTTCCATTCGTCCTCATGACCAATTGTGTCCCTATGAAAGCAAGTAGCCTAAGCCAGCTTAATATTATGTTGTGTTGTTATCCTTTACAAATATAGCCGGAGGAGACGTTCGAGAGGGTATAATGTTTGTATGACAAATATAACAAATGAATACTAAATAAGATTAACAATGTCAGCATTCATTTTGACATTACTAATGAAAACCGCATTTTACCATATTAGAGATGTTTTCATATGTTTAATGAAATAACTTTTTCCAAATCAAGATCCAGCACTGACAATTTTCGAAAACAATGTTATCCATCACAGGGTGCCAAGCAGGGGGGGGGGAGGCATATTTGAACAAAATAATGTAAAACAGAAGTAAACATTTAATAAGATAACAAGCTATTCATGACTTATGTAAATGTTTGTGTTTTAATTAGTGGCTCGTTGACTACTGCAGGTTATATTCACCCACCCATCCATCCATCTGACTGCTTCCTCAACAGGGTCACATGGATCTGACTCCAGGAGGCACACAGCACAAATCGGACACACATACACACATCTGTAACCGTATCTTTGTGGGGACTGTCCAATCATTTCTATGGGAGAACCCTAATCCCAGCAATGACACCCTTGACCCCCACCCAGCCCTAACCTTAACCATAAGTAACTGACCCAAATACAAGACATTTCTAGTTTTTTTATTGTCAGATTTTTCTAAAATTCCCCACAACATTAGAATAACAGGTTTTTATCACTTTGCGGGGACATTTTGTTGCCACATGTAATATAAACCTAATCCACACACACACACACACCAAATACCCCAAAGTAACTGCACTGGTTTGTAGGGCCATTACTTCACTTTGGTTAATGGTGTTAACCATGCTGAAGTTATAATAATTATTTTAATTATTAATTTTATTAAAAATTCAATTATCCAGGGATGGAGGTTTGATTCCTGTTTGTGGGGTTTCTTGCTTGTTCTCCACATTTGGGGTGTTTCCAAAAACATGGACTTAGCTAAACTGGAATCTGGTCATCTGTATTAGATAACCAAAAATATAAGCTTCTCCCTTGTTTTTTAGCCAAACCTTGCAGTTCCTTCTGCAGATGCAAGTCCCATCATATTTTCTGGCAGTGGCCTGTTCACTAAGCACAAAATGCCTGTTTTGTATTTGTATTTTGTTTGTATTTGATTCATAACCCCAAAAACCCTAATAACATTCTTATTTTGTCCTCCCTTTTGAAGACAGTCCATCCATCCATCCATCCATCTTCTGTACCCACTTGTCCTATGCAGGGTCGTGGGGGTCCGGAGTCTATCCAGGAAGCTCCAGGCGCAAAGCAGGGAATAACCCAGGATGGGGCGCCAACCCGTCGCAGTTGAAGTCTTAGCCTATTGTATAATTCTTATTTTATGCCTAGTGCAACACCAACATGATTTCTTTAACATCCTTTTTTTTTTAAATATACACTTGAGGACATTTGTAAAAAGCACTGAACACTGAAGATAGTCGTACCTTATTACTACTATGAGGAAAATGGGGAATCGTGCTGATGTCAGGACTTTTGACTTGGATGTCAGCGTAAGCCAGTTCTTTGTTTAACTGGTGGGAAAATTATAACGAATGGAAGGAATTCACCAGTTACCGCTCTCAAATTCATGTATGTTTAATAGCTTTAATACCACTCTAGTCCACTCGTTTTGGCTTTTTATTCAATTACAAAGTGGCTCTGATTTACTAGGTACAAGGAATATTCCAGAGGCCAGATAGACAGACTTTTCATATTTCTCACATCCTATAATAATGACCATCCACTCTTGAGCTCCAGTCAATGCCAACAGGCAACAGGCCAGAAATGGACCTAGATTTAATATAAATGGTGAATCATTTTAAGAGAGGAGATGTTTCACTGCATTAAGTTTAATTAAAGTACTGTACACATGTGTAACAGGCTACAGACCAAAGCTGAAGTTGGTCCAGTGATGCCTAGATATATAAATCATCTTTTTTCATAAGATGTTTAATCAATTTCAGTGGCAGTGAAAAAAAGATAAATCTACAGATCTAGAGGTACTGTGTCAGGTTTTATAATAGACTTTGTAAGAACAGCAAATCTGTGTCCAATATCTAACCCGTGACATAAATTGGAAAGACTAGGAATCATAACAACCAGACTACTAAAAAGTGAGGGGTCCATCACCTTATGGACTGCGTGCCAGTAGGATGGACATTGTTGCCAGCAGAAAAATGTGAGCATCAACTGTAGGTGAATACGGCCTAATTGTAGGAAGCATTACTACTGGAAATTCTGTAACTCAAAGGTAGGGCAGAACATCTTGAAAACACAATCATGTTCTAGCTATTCTGGCAGTTGTGGTCAAGTGGAGACTTATTTTCATGAAAGTTCTTCCCCTGGAAAAGCTGAGTGCTCTGCTGCCACGACATGAACGTTTTGAAAAGATTTCTGGCTACCAAGAAGACCTGGGCTCATTCATCACCCGCTTCCTTAGGTTACCCAGAACACAACCGACTTCCCAGGAACCATCCTCCAAGGGCCTCTAACTCACTTGACAATTGTAGACAAAAGGACCATCCAGAAATGTGGTTTTCATTAAAACAGGAATAAAGACCAGGTAAATGCTTATATCAGCACCTATCGCCCTCCAACAAGGCAAGGATCCCACCCTGTTTTATACTTTTCCTCGTTCAGCATAGGTGAGAAAAGCAGCCGTAGAATAGCCTGACTTTAACAAAACATGTTTATGAGCTGCCCTTCCATAGCAGCATGATTAGAGGAACACGCTCTAATCCTTCTACACCACTTGCATCATTCCCGAATTCTCCCAGAATCCCCTTGGATGCAGAGAAAACACGAGAGGAAAGGAAGCCCAGCGTGAAACTCTCCGTAAACTACGGCCCTCCCTTTGAAAACACATCACACATGGACGAGGGTTCAGTCTCTTCTGTCCAGTCGTGCTCTTTTGATTTAAAGTTTCAATTTGTTTTGGATGAAAATACCATTAAGGGATTAAATCATGGGCCCTCCACTGTTTATAGACACGCATGTGCTACAATTTACTTCAATCCACAGTTTAATGTAACCCTAACTGTTTACAGAGCTGAGTGACAATAAAGTTTCCTTTGAGGCAGCGTCATAGCTCACCACACCGTATACGTTACGGATCTTTGGCGGCAAAGGATTTATAGTGTAAAGCATGTTTTAATTTTAGTAATGATTTTACTCTCTCCCATTTATGGTGTCCATGTAGGTCTAATAAACTTGGAAAAACTGATTTTTGAAAGCCCGGGGCAACAAAATTCGGATAGTTTATATGTTATTTTAGAAATCACGCAATAAATGGCCCAGCACTGTTTAAAAATCAGTGATAAATATGTGGCTGTGATGATTTACCTTGAAGTAGTCATAAAAAATAAATACATACAATTAATATCTGGAGAAATTGCAGCGCCAAATGTACAACATCCATCCAAGCACTTATCCAGTATATGTTTGTAAGGAGCCTGAATAATTTTATTTATATTGAAATTATATTAAAAAATGACAGACATCAATCACACTTAGCCCAGAGCAAACCCAGACAAAGTATGAGGCTTCAGCTCTGGGGTTGAGTCCCAAAGGAGCCAATCAGCAACTCGTCAGGCTATCTGCTCAAAGTCAGCAGAGCAACGATCTGAAAGACCGGCCTCATCACAATAAGCAGAAGTGTTACAGGGGAAATAAAACAGCCCTCTTTGTCTAAATTATAGACATTTATAATAAACCCGTTCATTAAAGTCCACATATTGCATGTTTCTGTTAGGTGTCCAAATAAAAGATTCTAACAGTATATTCATTTATCATGATGCTTAGGTACATAGTTCCCAGACACCATTGTCCAAAGTGACTGCCTTACTGAAGGGTCCAACCATGACATCATTATACCACTGGCTATGGGATTTGAACCCACAACCTTCTGGCCATAGACACCAAGCCCTAACCAACTGAACTACAATCCACCCCCACTTATATGACCATTCATTTTGGTTTTGAGAAATCCGGCTCACAGTCTGATGAGTTTAGTTGTATGTGAGGTAACAGCGATACCTAATGAATAACCCTGAAATACTATAATATTATTTGTTTTAATAAAATAATAATTTACAGTACTGTGCAAAACTCTTTCAAAGAAAATGATGTTTAAATAATCTTCCTGTTGGTATAAAATTATGATTTTTATGTCTGTCAAAGTGTGTCAGCTTAGTCATTTGAAAACCTCTCCTAAAATCACCCCAGAATTTGCAGAAACCATCTAATGTGCCAGTATTTCTTTTTATTCTCAACCACTAGCATACCATATTGGGCTAATCAATCCCTCATCGAGTAATTTAACTAATTAAAATAATGAATTAATTGAGCTGGTGGTAAAATTTAACAAACACATGGGATGGCTGAGGTGCCCCTGAGGTTTGGGAACTGAAGCTGTGTTCGTCTAGCCATCCGACAAGATTCCGGTGACGTTTTGGAGAACAGAAGAAATTCCTGTTAGTTTCTATTGTGCTGTTAATTTGCGTATGTTCTGATGTTAAATTGTGTTTTTCCTGAGCCAATATACACTTACAACCTAAATAAATAGCTTTAAACTCTTTATTTGACTACCTACGACTTACACAGTTATGTATAATAGAAGGAAAAGTGGTGGGAAGTAAATGTACTTTTTAACTTTAGAAATTCCAAAAACTGACGTGATTAGAAAAATGAGCTTTTGGATGAGAGGCTCCTGTAGAGGCTGGGAAGATGGTACCTGCAGTAACGTAATAAGCGTCCACATCTTTCGTGGCAGCTCTGCTGAAGTGATCAGACGTGAGCACATTCCTGATTCATCGTCTCATCACTCATAATTACCTCCAGACCCAAGGCCGTGAGTTCTGCCCAGCAGCGCGATCTGGCCCGTCTCCCGCTCAGCTGAGGGTCTTGGCCGGATCCTCTGGTGAGGGACTCTGTCTGTGCCGTGGAAACAGGAAAACACTGGGCTACAAACGGAGCTGGAGAGTAGGCAGGCTGGCAAGCGGAGTCTCGGGATCCGATACCAAACGACATTCACATCCGTCTCACTAATCACTGGCCACCAAAGCCTTTCTGTGGCAGGTTCTGCGGTGACGGCTGCCTTCCTGCCTGCCCTGGATTAATGTGTGGTGACAGGGGAATCCGTACATCTTTCTCCAATCTAACACTATTATTTAAATAGAAATTTAAAAAAGGGATTTATTTCCACCCCTCCTGTATTTTTGTGTGTGTCTGGGTGGGGGGAGATCGCATGTTCTCCCTGAGTGGTGCAAGATTCCTCTTGCAGTCAAACATGCAGTTTTGGTGTCTGAATTTCTATGAGCGCATGTGTGTATCCCCTAACGGAGTGACATTCCGTCCAGTGCCCTATTCTGCCTCGGATGGCCTCCAGCCCCCCCCCCGAACTGGATAAGCAGTTGGATGATGGATGGATTTCCGATCTGAAACAGATTAAGGGCCCACGGGCGCCTCTGTTACAACCTTATACAGATCAGTGGAAAAAGCTGAGAAAAAGTGCCCAACTTGTACAAGACTGTAATTTGCTCATAGATCAAATGAATGAACGTGGTTGTGATGTGATGCACCAGCATCCATCCAACTATCCATCTACCAGCCGATTATCCTGGTCAGGGTTGCAGGGGCCTGGAGCCAATACCCAGCAGGCCAGGGCACAAGACTGGGGAACACCCTGCACGGGATGCCAGTGTAAGACAGGATGTCACTCAATCCGAAATATGGTGTTTGTCAGTGAAATATTAATTATTAATTCATTAATATGTAGAAATGCTGAACACTGGAAGGACACTGGAATAGAAATGCATGAATTTACAAAATACCTCCATTGTGTGAAGCAATGGTAAATCAGCGACATAATTTCTCATTAGACTAAGCAGGATAGCGTTACTAATTAGCCCTGTCTTTAAGGATACAGCTGTTTTCATTAACACACAAGGATTTTGTGGGTCTTACTTTGCGTTTAGGTGGGAGTATGTTAGAATACCATAGGGTGTTAAGCCAATTGTGGCTTCTCAAAATTTCCATGTGATTTCACAGCCTCATTGCAGCAGGACGATTTAGAGAAGCATGGAGACACTTAAAAATCATTATCTTCTGTCCAGGCTCACTGGCAGCACAGTTGGGAGGTCAGTCCTCAGCCAGCTCACACATAAAAAAATTTCTATGATACCAAACCACAGAACAATAATAGTTTACCTTCTCGAGCATAAACCCCCTTCTAATGTTGGCCCTTTGCTCTCAGAACAGCCAGAATTCCATGTGGCACGGATCCAACAAGGTGCTAGTAATATTCTGTAGAGATTCTGGTCTATGTTGACATTGATTACATCACATAATTGCAGCAGATCTGTCGACTGCACATTCATGCAGCGAGTCACTCATTGCACCACATCACAAAGATTCTCTATTGGATTCAGATCTGGAGACTGAGGAGGACATCGAAGAGCGAGATCGTTGTCAAGCTCGGGGAACCAGCGTGAGATGACTTGAGCTTTGTGACACGCCGCATTATCCTACTCGAAGTAGCCATGCATGTGGTCAGCGACAATATTTAGAGATTTAAATGATGCTCAGTTGGTATCAGGGGGCCCAGTGTGTGCCAAGAAAAAAACTCCCCAAATCATTACATCATCACCACAAGCCTCAGCTGTTGACACAATGCAGGATAGATCCATGCTGACATGTGGTTTTCACCAAATTCTGACCCGACAGTCTGCACGTAGAAGCAGAATTTGAGATTCAGCAGACCACGCAACGTCTGTCCAATCTTCACGTGTGCGGTTCTGGTGAGCCCGTGCCCCACTGTAGACTCAGTTTTCTGTTTTTAGCTGAAAGAAGTGGATCCTGATATGAACTTCTGTTCTGCTGTTGTCGTCCATCCATCTCAAGGTTCAATGGTGAGCTTTTCTGCTCACCATTGTTGTAAAGAATGGTTATTCGAGTCACCATAGATTTCTTACAGCCCCAACCAGCCTTGTTTGTAACATGTCATTGTTTTTGTGCTACATTGTGGGTAGATTTACATCGAGGAAGTCTCACTACCTTGCAGCTGGAACATAGATGTTGACCCTCTTGGCACCAGATTCCTGAAAGCCTCTGCTGTGACCATGTCATGCCTCTTCTGTAAAAAACCTGAAGATCAAAGAAACCTGGCAATAAAGTATAGTCCTGTGTGGAACAAATTAAAAAAAGAAACACAGAAGCATAAAACTGGCTCAGTGAAGTCAAACCAATCTGCTCCTCAGACGTTCAGCTGATCTCCACAGCTGCTGATCCACCTGCTCTTTCTCGCTACTGATAATTGCTCCATAAGACGCCTGTAACCTCAGGCATGCACCTCAAACAAGCCCCAGGAGGCACCTTACACCCCTCCTGATCTAAGCGCCAGAAGAAGGATCCTTTTATTTCTGGCTTTTATGAAAAGTCAACAAGTGTTAACAATGCCCCGTCTATGCTGGAGATACATTGGTCTGATGCAATGTGCTTCATCCTTCCATGCATCAATTGATCCATCCATCTTCTACGCATTATCTTGGTCAAGGTCTAAAGGTGATGTGCTTTATGTGTGCCCTAAATCTATCATCTCAAAGCACATAAAAGGCAACATTTATACTCAAAACGGTTCTCAAGACAGGACAAAGGCTGTTGGAGGTGCGACAGATGGCAGAGCAATGCTCATTTTAATATGTTTTCCTCCAGTTAATTTATAATTCCTTACCGCGTCCATGCCATAACTCAGAGACAGAGTAATGCACTATGCCTGAAGTCAGCAGATGGATTGGGAGAGCATGAGGGGTCATGAGGTCGCTGGAAGGGGGTGTGTGGCCCTCCTGATATCTCTGTAAGAGGATGAAGGTCCAAGCCTTTAAAGTGCAGGTTCTCCCTTGCTTGCTGTATGGCTGTGAGACATGGGCGCTATCCAGTGAACTGAGACGAACACTGGATTCCAGTGCTGTGTCTCTTCTGAAAATCCTTGGGTACCGCTGGTTTGACGTTGTACCCCGAATGAGGCACATTACCTGCATTGTGAGGGAGCGTCAGTTACGGCGCTACGGCCATGTGGCGCGTTTCCCTGACGGTGATCCGGCTCCGAGTGACTGGACCAGGCCGTGGGGACGCCCACGTAACACCTGGCTGCGGCAGATGGATGGACATTTCTGGAAGGTGGGACTGGATGTATGTCTGCCTGGGGGGTCGCCAGTCGGGATCCTGAGGAGTTTCGCTGTGCGGTGGGTGTGGCAACGCGCTGCAACCGTGCATGTTCCCCAACCTGACCTGACCTGACCTGATGATATAACACACACAGCCAAGACAGCCAGTGAGGGATCAGCCTGCATTTACACACTTGTAGAAGGACAGGAACCTTGTTTGTGAAATGAAGCAGTTGTCTGGTGTTGCATCTGTTTCATAGAGTAGGAATTCCCAACCTGTTGATGCCCACAGACCGGTTTACGTTGGGGATTACCAAAGGGATTACCGACGAATATGGGGGAATGCCGGCGGATATGGGGGAATGCCGGCGGATATGGGGGAATGCCGGCGGATATGGGGGATTGCCGGCGGATATGGGGGATTGCCGGCGGATATGGGGGAGTGCCGGCGGATATGGGGGAATGCCGGCGGATATGGGAGAATGCCGGTGGATATGGGGGAATGCCGGCGGATATGGGGGAGTGACGGCGGATATGGGGGAGTGACGGTGGATATGGGGGAGTGACGGTGGATATGGGGGAACTTCAGTCAGCTGACCTGTTTCCTCAAGCGCAGTACTACATACCTGCAGAGATACACAGCTGACAGTCAAGGGCGTGAAATCTAACATGACATTTGACCTTTTGACCTTTTTGCGAGCTACAGAAAGGGTATTAGCGATCTCCAGCAATCCTCTGCTCCTTTCAAAACAACTGCATCACTCACACTACCCCTTTGTCTGTTTATTACCTGTTAATATTGTGTTCCATAACATTTTAGTCAGTAGGACTAAATGCCTTTTTTCCTCTCAAGACACAGGCTTTTGCATTCGAGTTCAGTCGAGATATCAGTTTATGCGTGTTTATATATATACTGTATATAAATAAGATAAAACTGGGACTGGAGTTGATTCCTGTCATGTTCAATCAGTTCTGCTCTCATCTCAGATTTTTAGATTTTTCTATCAGGATGGGAGAGTATTATTCTACTTGTCGACGTGATTTGTGGTCCACAGGAAAATCCCAAACTAGTTTTCCTTTGAAAAATCCTCCAAACGTTCTCCTGCACTGCATGCTGGGTAACATAAAGCATGTTGTCTGCTCCCCGGCAGGGAGAGGGATCACCGCAGACGCCGGGGCAGAGCGGCCCCAAGGTGCACAGCTGATTAGGTGATAATCTTGTTTGCAGCCAGCAGGGTGCAGGATCCAGTCTGGTTACATGCAGCGCAGAGTCTGGCAGGGAAAGAACACAGTGCTGGTCCAGTGCTCACTTGACCAGAGTTTTCTGCGTTCATCCCTGACAGAGGAAGCAGAAGATGCTGAGATCTGTTCTGTTAAAAGTGTTACAATATTCTTCCGCGCGCACGCACACACACACACACACACACACACACACACACACACACACACACACCACAAGCCCACATAGCCAGTATAGAAGATAGATGGGTAAAGTGATGGATGGATGTATATTAGTAAAAATAAATCTTGGAATCATTCAGGTTTCCAGCAACATGAAGCACGTTAAATTTAAATCAATATCATGCAATTAAATATATTATTATTTCAACAACAGAAACAACATCATCCGGCCATCAGTACAAAATGATTGAGAACACAAACAAATAAAATCAAGCGAGATGCAGCAGCTGGCAGATAAAGCACGAAGAAAGACAAGAAAATATAACTAACATTAAAAAGTTTTTTTTGGTCAAAGAGTAGCACAATTCTGCTGATTACTGTTAACTTTTAGAGCAACATAATAAGCAAACATGAAGAAAATATTCAATACAGGCCCTTTCACTGAAATGCAATCTTTTATTCTCCCATATACGGCAATAGGCTGACATAATCGTTATCTTAATTTTCAGCACAAAATAATTAACTTGAACAGAGAAGAGTGGCTTCTGCTGATAATTTTGCTGTTAGCGGATTGATCGGTACTAACTGTAGCAGCCTTCCAGAAGTTTATGTTTTCTAAATATAACATTCTTGTCATAAAAATATATATCAGGGAGTTATTCTGTCATTCAGCCCAAACGCTGTCACTGTCACCATCACTGGTAGAACACGCTGGAAGGCTTTACTGTCTTCTCCCAATAATCTATAAGGGACTCCACTACTCACTACTGACAGGTGTCTTATTAAATACTACTTTTCGTTTTTTAAGAAGTTTTTCTTAAAGGTAAAGTGTGAATGCAAACTCACACCCCTTACCCCCACTGCCAAGACAGTGACTGTTTCCTGTATCTCACTGTATCTCACTGTGACCTTCTCAGTCTGCTAGAGTTTTGTTACATCAGAGTCTTATGGGAGTGCAATGCAGAGCCAGGAATTTCAGCAAATACGCAAAAACATAACGATAGCAGTAATAAAAGCCCCACAGATAACATGTTCCCCTTCCAGGTTTCAATGTCTTTACCATAAATATTCTCAAAGACAATTTGTTCCTGACTTTCTGTGTTTTCAGAGTTTGTAGAGGAGTTGAAGTATTGGTCGGGGGGGTGGGGATTGTTGGAGTCCTTCACCTTCTTAAGAAATTATACAGGGAAATTTACTTATATTCAATAACAGTGAATCAGCTCAAAGACTAACCTCAAGGTCTTGTCAAGGGATTGTATTACCCAGTACAAACAGGTGAACTCTGAATTTATGCTCTCAAATCCAGGTTTGCTTATTTTAACTCGCTTGGAAAACTAAAACTGGGTGGGGATTATGGTAGCACTGTTAGCTCACACTTCCAGGGTCACGGGTTTGAATCCCACCTCCGTTCTGTATGTGAGTGTTTATTTTGCATGCTTTTCTCATGTTGCATGGGTTTCCGCCCCCCAGTCCAAAAACATGTCCTTAGGTGAACTGGAATCTCTAAATTGCCCTGTGATAGACTGGCATCCCGTGCAGGGTGCCCCCCTGCCTGGTACGCCCCACGGAGGGTGACACGGCTACCTGCTAGCAACACGGCCTACGTGACTCACGAGTCATGCTGCTATTGCAGCTGAGATACTGCTGGAGGTAGTAATCATTGGATCATTTCCCATTCTGACCAAATGTGAACTAAAACACATTAGTTGCAGCCGGTGTTCCTGATTAGGATGCAATGCTGCCCAAGGATCTTCATGATACGCTAATGTGAATAACACCTCTGAAAAATGGTAGCGCTGGTCCTTATGACTGGCTCTCTGGGACCGGAGTAGACTCCACATTCTTTGGTAGCCTTCCCTGTTTCTCTGCATATCCATCTGCTTGTATTTCACAATAAGCGATCGGCCTCATCAGGCTCCGGGGGGAAACGCGACGGGGAGGAGATGGAAGCCAGAGGTGGGGGGACAGAGAGGACAAGGGAAAGCAAAGCTCCAGGAAAGGAGTCTTCTGGTGGATAAAGGAGGCTACGCATGGAGAGATACTCGTCCAGGTGGCCAACCACAGTCATGTGAATGGACGGGCAGATAGACCATCACTGCTTTGGTATGCTTTCCGCGCCTGACTAGCAACAGCATCGAGTGAAAAACAAAACCTCAGTCCTCGTGATCATCAACAGACCAAGCTGACATGCGCCTTCCTCTTTTATTAAGCTTTGACTCTCCGTAACAGAGCCAAGGATCACTGCAGTCACCAAGTTGTCTTCTGATGAGCCAACTTCCAAAATCATTAGTTATTAATGACGTGCGGAAAAAGTACGTTTGTCACAATGCCCAAAGGGATTAATAACCGTTTTGTAATCAATAGGTCTCTGGTCAGTGCCAAAGGGAGTAGCCTGTCTGCCAGTGCGGGGAGGACAGAACGGCAAACCGAACTTTCACCGGCCTTGGAAAGCGCCTGTCGCCCGAGAGCCAGGACTCGGCGACGGGTAAAGTTTTCCAGTGCGCCGCATGTGACAGTTATGTAATTCACCTGAAGCTGCAGTGAGAAAGATGTGCTTTAACTGTGCACACTGTGTTCTCGTTGCCCCACCTTCAATAGGCTGTTTTTAGAAGAACTCCAACCACCGCCTGTTTTGTCCATCCCCCGAATCCCTCTAACGACCTACGCAGACTGTCTGCCTGCCGCTGCTCCCCGTCCCTGAGCACCCCCCTCTCCCCCCCCCCCCCCCCAAA
>JAODJU010004346.1:0-14940 GCA_026776725.1 Gnathonemus echidnorhynchus | reverse complement strand
AACAATGTGGCATCCTTTCATTCCTAACACATTACCTAGTCCATATCAGTATAGATATCCAGCATGATTTTTTTCCCGTTGAGATCTGATGTGTTTTCAAAGTGTTCCTTTAATTTTTTTGAGCAGTGTATTTCAGTGTTAAATATATAATTACTACCCAGATAAATACTTTTAAATATTTTCATTCACTGCCCAAGACTTTCTGAGTCATTTTTAAAATACATTTTTTTTGTAGTATAACAGTTTACATGTGTTGATTGTAAATGGTGTAAAGGTAATATTGAGTCAGGCCACTCATTTATTTCTACAGCAAACGGGATCTGGCTCTGAGGGCTCAGGCCAGCCTCTTCAATCTCCTGGTTCCTGCCTGGAAAAATTCTATAAAGTCCCCTTTATCGAATGCCATGGCCGCGGCACCTGTAACTACTACAGTGATTCCTACAGCTATTGGCTGGCTGCGCTTAACTCTGACAGCATGTTCCAGTAAGCTATTTGAAGTGCTCTTTCCACCGCTTACCTAGCAGTCTGCAAAATCCTGATCCATTCTGCATACTGCTTGTCTGTCACCTGTCACACTGGGAACTGCCCCATGGTAACTGTTGACAACCAGTGAGTCTTATATGTTAATGATATCTGTATGGAGGACGAAACGTGACACATAATCATAAATAAATAAATCAGTTGAGGTTTATAGAAAAACTAATGTATTTTATTTATTCCAAAGATTTTTTTTGAATTGCTTTTTTTATTTCAAAGATTTTTTTATTCATCTGTATGTAAATGAGTTGGGCTGTCCTAACCCTTTTTCTAAAGCACTACTTGCCAGGGGGACTTTGCTGATCTGCATTCCATTACCTTGGCCTTGCTTGGATGAGAAGAAATGCGTTCATGTTAGTAATGCTAAGTTCACACGACATGACTTTCCATATCATCAGATTGCTAAACCGTTCATATGTATGGGGTTCAGTTTATGCCAAAAATATGTTGATATGCACACTGTCTATGTCTGTTGAATATGTAACAATACATTTGCCTGTCAGTTCAACTTTAAACTGTACTTAGTCATCTTAGCACATGATGTGTCATCCTTGTTGTCTGACTGCTGTCCTGCATGTCGTTTTGATGTCATTCTCCTTGTCATTTGACTGCATCATTATCCATGTTGTCCTGTGATGTTTGTCTGTGTTTTTTTGCTTCTTATCCATCATTATGCAGAAGGATGAGGTAAAATAATGAGGATAACGACACATCATGATGACGTGTTGACATATTTGGTCAACATGTAACACGATAGGGAGTACTAAGACGACAAAGTGCAGTTTAAAGTTGAACTGTTTTGTCAGATGTGCAATCAACAGAGACAATCTCATCATCAAAATAGATTTGTCACAGCTGAAGTACAGTTCAAAACTGAATAGACAAAGACAATGAGCTATTGACATATTTTTGGCACAAATGGGAACTCCATATGCATGTCGACATGTTTCTGGCACGAATGGAACCCCATACATATAAGTGGCTTAGCAATCTGACGAATTGGACAGTGATCCAAGCAAGGTCAAGGTAATGGAGCCCAGATCAGCAAAGCTCCCCTGGCCAGTGGTGCTTTAGAAAATGGGTTAGGGCTGCCCAACTCGTTTACATACATATGAATAAAAAAATAACAAAAATATATATAAATCTGTGGAATAGAAAATTACATTTATTTTTCTATAAATCTGTGGAATGAAAAATTAAATACATTTGTTTTTCTAATGATTTATTTATTTATGATTGTGTCATGCTTTGTCCTCATCTGCATTTTACTTGCAATTAAGCATTTTAAGCAGAGTATAACATTTTTATATAAATATCATTTGACATAGACTACTGATACTACGGTTTTGCAGTGGAGTGATTAAGCCCCATTCTTTGTAAAAGCCGCCATTTGTTTTACACAAACACTTTTACAATAGCTATCACCATATAAAGAAGGATGACGATTTCTGGGCAAAGCCCCAGACATCCTCTGACCTTAGAGCTGTTCCCTGCAGTATAATACAGAATAATTAACTAAACTGCATGCTTCTATATGTTACATTACTTATTACAGATAGGTAGTGTAGTTTTAGGAGATTTTTGGACATTGTCCTTAAATTGACTTCACAGTTAAGTCTAATGTTGCTTATTTTACAGGAAGCCAGCAGGCCGGACGATAAAATCAGACTTTCCAGGAAGCCTCATCAGCCGTTGTCGAGTTTGTATGAAGCAATAACCGTTATAAGCTGTACTTATGGCAATACTGGGGTGCGTTCTCTGATAAGTGTCTCTTAGCATATTACTAAGACTTGAAAGGTATACTTTACTCAAGTTGTTTATTGTTCTACATCTGTTCTCCAAACTGTCCCTAAGAATTTGCCAATGGATAGTTTCTTAAATGTGATGTATTTACGCACCCTCCATAGGGATGGTGCCAGATTGGTTGACATTGTTGACTCAAGAATCAATTATTCCTTTCATGCATCAACTGCTTGACTGTGGCATGAGAGAAAGAGGTGTTCTTTATAAATATAACACAGCAGGACTGCTTCAGAATATTACATTAATCAGAACTGAGAAATTTAAAATAAAGTACAAAATTAACAAATTAAATCATCTAACTGTAAATGTGATTTTTGCCAATTGGGTGCAGGAACCCACCTCCTCAAATCTATTTTGACACCATTTAATTTTTGTTTGTTCTATAAAACATCTGTGTTCACCAATATGTGTGTATGTCATTGATACTGGGACAAGCAATGGCACAATATCCAAAAGAAATGTTGCGTTACTGCCTTATAAGAGAATGTCCAGTGTGCTACAATGACTAATGACTATTCCAGGGTGTTTTTGAGGAAAAATACATTGGACTTGTATCTGTATGAACCTGCAGTGTCAACTCATTAAAATCATGAACCAAAGTTGTGATATATTATGACTTTCCCACAGTAGAGAAGTATGTCTATTGCAAAAATAGGGGGGACACCCCCCTCCATAAACAAACAAACAATAAATAAATAAACAAACAAACAAATGAATGAATTTTCAGCTGATATCATTTTTGGAAAATATCTTTGAAAAGGCAATTACACTACTAGTCAAAAGTTTTTGCACACGCTGATATTTTCTACATTTGCATGTTACTTTTAACATTTACAAAAATACACTCAGTTTTCTTTGCTAAGAAATAAATTTACCATATGTTCACCATTTGAGTACCTTTATTAGCAAGAAAATGTCATCGTTCATTCATCAAAGTAACCTTCTTTAGCAGTTATAACAGCAGAGAAAATCTGAGGCATTCTTTCTAGAAGGGTCATTGCATGCTACTCTGTTTCATAGGATGAAGCAGTTAACTAGTGCATTTAAAGCATAAGCCAGTCTGATTTTAAGAATTTCCACGGGGTGCTATGGGACCGTGGAGACCGACAAATACTTTTGGTGGTACTGTCACACAGCTCCTCAGTGGGATTCTTGTTCTTGATTGCTTCTATGAGATGGCAGACATCTTGGTTGGGTATGAGGGTGCAAGGTATGTTGAGTCTTGCCAATCCTTGTAGAAACTCACCCCATCCCACAGGTCTCGCATCACCCCCACATTACGAGGGTTGGTAATGTTTTTAAGCAAATCGAGCATTTGCGACCCCGCGATAGTCTTTCCATTAAAAACAAACTCCCCGCGCGGGTTCCACGCAGTGATGGCAGAGTTTTCAAGCATTTTACCCATCATATATTCAACCTTTTTCTTGTTACGCGGTGCTGCATTTTTTATAATATCATCCATGATGGTGTCCCCAGCATCAACAGTAGCATCAGCAACAGTGGCGCATGCCACCCCTGCATTATTCACTACGGTCTCTTCAGTGGGAAGTGTCAAAGATAAGGTCTCATTATCACCTTGCCTGGCCAGAGTCAAATATCTCTGTAGCACCTCTGTGTACAAGCATACCTTTTCGTGGTCAGCAACATCCGTTCTTGATAAAATGTTGCGTATTGAAATGTCCAGCTCGCTTTCGGCAGTCTGCCTTATCGTGTCTTTAGGAGATGTTGCATTATGCAGTTTTTCAAGTTGTGATTTCGGCACCAGATACATTTTCCTAGCGTATTCCATTTTACGTAGCCCCAATGAAAAAGACTGGTGAAAAACGGTATAGTGACGCTTAGCAGGGGTAGAATTAAGCCCCCACTGGTTTGGTTAATAGCCGCCTTCTTTCTTTTTAACGATGCCCGTTTGCTAGCCAGCAGTTTATGTCTTACAATCTGTGATTTGGTTAGCGGGATGTTGCCGCACAGTATGTTCAAAGCTATTTCACAAAGAGTGTTCAGCAAACCTGGCGAGGCCGTCTTTAAAATTTTCTTTCTCTGTCTAGCGTTACAGTCAAATAAAGCTGTCAGGGCACTCAGTTTCTTTTTATACACGCCGATATCATTAATATTTTTTCTTGAGCACGTAAGCAGCCGGCCACTCGGGTGGAAGCATTCCAGTTCTGAGCCTACAGTCCACGGGTGTCACAGCTTTTAAATCCATGAGCAGGTACCCGTAAAGGACTTTTGTGGCATCTTCGAAAGCTTCTAGAAAAAATTTTGAATGCTGTGGGTACATCTGACGTGCCAATAGACTTGTCTGTAATTTATCTTTGTGGTTTTTAAATAATACGATGTAATTGGCGTTAAGATTGATGGTCCAACTTTTCTTACCTTGGAATATATAACGCTTAGATTTCTGTGATGCGTGTACTTGGTGAAAGCTTTTTCGACTTTGTTATTGTCGCAGGCTTTTTCCATAAGATCATCAATGATAATTAGGTTGATTTTATTTGGAGGCAAAAGTTCATCGTCACACAGAGACTCCGGAATTCCTTCCACAAATTTAATGTTTTTTATTTTGCACAGCAATTCATCATACAGTACTTGCCAGCAAGAATAGCACCATACAACATTTTCAGGCATTCTGGATAATGTACAATCTACATTTTCCAACCGTCTTTTAATGAAATATGACTTGCCAGAGTTACTTGGTCCCGATATAATACAAGAGAATGAAGTCTATTGTCGAACCCGTCACTAGTATCCATAAGGTAAGGTCGTGTAATCAGACTGAAGTTGTCGCTTGGTGTACACAACCTTGAAACACTTGCTGACTATCTTATTTTTCAAATGGAAGCCCCTTTTTATCCGGCACAATCTGCTGCGTGGATGTCCTGATCTCTCTAGGGGGATCACGTGGGCTACTCACATAGCCATGAACCAATCCTGTGAGGGATTCAAAGTTGACAACTTTTGAATTGGTGTTATGCAACATGATTCCCTGTACTTTCATGTTTGTTTTGCCACTTGCCGCTCAGGCTGGCTAGGAATTACGACAGGGAGACCAAAGAAGCACCAGAGTTTAACAAAGATCAACAAAACATTAGACAGAAACCAACAGAAGACTCTGACATAAATAGGGTGCTAAACAGGTGGATCACATGAGGACTAATTAAGGGAAACATAATGGGGAAATATACTGGGTGAGAGTGAAAACTGCATGGGCTAGAAGAATTGTGCCAGCCTGACACACACAACTGCCGGTGACAATTGACATCTACAATCAACAATTTAACCAATAATAGTAGCTTTTCAGGCTTCATGAAGGTAGATAGAGTAAAAAGTAAAGAAACTCATTTCAAACACTATTTTTTATTATTTTATTTACTTACATGTAACAAAATAAAATAAAAACAGGTCCATAACCTTTAGAATAACATTTGAAAGACATTCACGCCTGTCGGGGGCGGCTAGAGCCGATCCACACGCCAGTAAGCCAGAACGACTGCATACACCTCACTCATGTGTGTGGCAGATGGTCGCGACAGAGGAGACAGACCCCGGAATGCAGTGTGCAACTGGTTTAATATCCAAACAGGCAGCAATCAAAGTTAGAGGGAGCAGGCGAGATCGTGGTCTTAGATCAGGCAAATGGTCGATGTCCAGAGAAGTCTGTCCTACACGGAGTGACGGGACAAGACGCCGAGGGGAAGGGACACACGAAGCTGATGGAGGAGCAGGGCAGGATGGAGCAGGCAGGTAGGAGAAGGTGGGTGGATGAAACAGCAGGGCAGGACATAGCAGGCAGGGCGTTTGGGGAAGACAAGAGACAGAGAATTGCTTAGTATGGCACATTAGAACAATGGCAACAATATTTCGCAATGAGCCTGGTCATAGACAGCTTTAAGAAGTGGAGAATATTCTGCCCACAGAAGGTGGGTAGCCCATTCGGTGGGTCTTTACAAAGCAACCACAGAGCTTTGGAGACCTCCTGATTAGTCCTTTCAGCCAGACCGTTACATTGGGGATGGTAGGCGGAGGTCAGACTGAGGGAGGTGTTCAATTTAGCACAGAAAGCGTGAAACACCTGAGAAGAAAACTGGGGACCTCAGTCTGAAACCACATCCTCCGGCAACCCGTAATACTCAGCTAGGTCCGCTGCGTTGGGGAGCTTAGGCAGAGCGATGAGTCAGCACATCTTCGTGAAGCGATCGACAATGATGAGAATTACGGTGTTCCCTTTCGAGAAGGGAAGGTCGGTTATGAAATCCATGGCAATGTGTGACCAGGGTCGCGAAGGGATTGGTAGAGGATGAAGCAACCCAGCGGGTGGTTGGTGTGAAGCCTTGAGTTGAGCACATTCCGGACACGAGGCCACATATTGCTCCACCTCCCTCCTCCATCTGGGCCACCAGCTGGAGGGTAGTGGCGTCCCCTGGGTGACCTGTACTGCGAGATGTATGCACCCACCTTATTACAGCTGACCAATGGGGCCCAGGTACATACAGTCTTCCTGGGGGGCATCCGAGAGGAGGAGTGGAATGCTTATTCGTAGTGCGAAGGGTCTCCTCTAGGGACCATGAGATGGGGGCCATGAAGCAAGATGAGGCCAGGATGGAGGTGGTTCGATCTACTGTCGCTGGGGGTTCGTACTGCCGGGAAAGGGCATCCACCTTCACATTTTTTGATCCTGGGAGGTAGGTGACCGTAAAATGAAAACGGGCAAAAAACATGGCCCACTGGGCCTGTCTGGGGTTAAGCCTTTTTGCCTTCTATAAGTATTCAAGATTCGGGTGGTCGGTGAAGACCTGGAAAGGGTGTTTAGCCCCCTCTAACCAGTGTCTCCACTCCTCCAATGCCAATTTGATGGCTAGAAGTTCCCGGTCTCCTACATCGTAGTTACATTCAGCTGGGGTAAGTTTTTTGGAGTAATTGGTGCAAGGGTGTCTGCGACTGGTTACCGGGTCTCTCTGTATGAGCACGGCTCCGACTCCAGCCTCCGACGCGTCGACCTCCACTTCAAAGGGGTCCTCGGGATGTGGTTGCTGGAGGACAGGGGCAGAACAGAAGGTCTGCTTCAGCTTCTGGAAGGCAATGTCAGCTCAGGAGTCCACTGGAGACGAGTACCCTTTCCGCGGGTAAGGGAGGTGAGAGGCGCAGCAATCCGGCTGAAAGACCTTATGAACCGGCGGTAGAAATTGGCGAATCCCAGAAACCGTTGCAGTTCTTTGATGGTGCAAGGCCGTAACCATTCCTGGATGGTGACCACCTTACGTTCGTCCATCACTACAGCCCCCGGCCTGATGACATACCCCAGGAACTGTACCTGATTTTGATGAAACTCACACTTCGCCCCCTTCACGAACAGCCGGTATTCGCGAAGCCGCTGAAGAACCCGACGAACGTGGTTTATATGCTGGGAGAGAGAAGACGAGTACATCAAAATATCATCTATATATATGATGACAATCTGATTTACCATGTCTCGAAAGACAGTATACATAAATGCCTGGAAGATTGACGGGCTATTAGCCAAACCATAAGGCATAACCAGATATTCATATTGACCTGTGTCAATGAAACAGCAGGGCAGGACACAGCAGGCAGGGCGTTCGGGGAAGACAAGAGACAGAGAAGTGCGTAGTATGGCACATTAGAACAATGGCAACAATACTTCGCAATGAGCCTGGTCATGGACAGCTTTAAGAAGTGGAGAAATTAGCAACCGATTGCATGCCGGTGCTCGGTCCTGCCCTCGTGGGCGTGACAGTGTGATGAGGGTCTATAACATCACGCATTAGCCCATCCAGCGTGCTGCGTATATCGCTAACATATTTCAGCTTGTTTACAATGGTATCAATAGCCCTTTGAACATTTCCGGTGGGTTGCGGATTTGGGTTAAACACCGTGATACTGTTTGCTATTATATCCGCCAACCATGGCGTGCACAGTTTTTTTGCAACCCTTTCAAAATTATAAAGCAGATATGCTAAACGTGTTTTATGTCAGGTGGTATTGCTTATTTTACATGCACAGAGATTTACAGAAACACTGAAAAACAATAGCAAATTCTACATAGTGATATTGTCAGTTGTGGATTATTAAATTTAAAACAAGTGTAAAAACTGACAGACAAATGATGTTTCATGAAGCTGGATATTAATATTGTAATATCTTTTAAATAAAAGCAGCACAAATGATTGACCTTTTGCGGCACAAATGCAGCACTGACAAACAAGCCCGGTTTCACGTCCAAACGCCTTTGAGGGGGGCTGGCTGAACTTTTGACCTTTACAAAAAACCTTTAATATCTCATAAAGTAAAACGAGCACAAACGATCCG
This sequence comes from Gnathonemus echidnorhynchus, assembly GCA_026776725.1. NCBI lineage: Eukaryota > Metazoa > Chordata > Actinopteri > Osteoglossiformes > Mormyridae > Gnathonemus > Gnathonemus echidnorhynchus. Next base: position 6,273 of record JAODJU010004346.1, on the reverse strand, counting down.
TTTGGTTTCATGTCCATATGCTGTTGTAGGGGGACTGGGTTACATAATCGTCTAGAAAAAATAATAGCTATTGTCTTTAAAACAAAAGCAGCACAATCTTAATTTTTGCAGCACAAACGGACACAAATGTAGCACTAACCAAATACGATGGAATTTTTATTAGTGCCGATTGTAAGGGGGCCAGTTTCACGGAGCTATTGTATGGAAGTTCAATAATAAATGACATCATATTTCAAAGCACCCACTAAGTGTCATAAATTTCTACGATACTGTCATCCAAAGCTTTTTGCCTGAATGTTGACAGTTTTGGAGGCAGTTACATCCTTTATGCTTACTGATGTAAGTATGTCAACTTTTTGGAAATACCTGGTTTTCTGCATTATGGGTCATAAAATCTGATCTGATCTTCATCTAAATTACAACAATGCAGAAGCACAATCTGTTCTAACTAATAACACAAATTACTATAAGACTCTTGTACATACTGAATACATCATTCAAACATTCACAGTCTAGGCTGGAAAACGTATGTGACTTCAACAAACATAACAACAAACATGCTTTATTTGCCATTTGCACCAGTACAAGTACAGGTACATTGGAATGCTTCTCTTTGCTGACCCCATCTTGCTCTCCATAGCTTGGGAGTCACAGCACAGGGTCAGTTAAAGCGTATCTTCCCTGGAGCTGGAGGTTAAGGGCCTTCCTCAAGGGCCCATTGGTGACTGTTCTGCTGAGGCTGGGGCTCGAACCAGTGATCTTCCTGGATAATGACTTCAACAAAAGCTAAATGGAGTCAGGAGTTAGAAAACCTGGAGTCCCATCAATGAAATGAGACTGGAGGCATGTGTTACAGCTAAAAAAACACTCAAACAATTTGAGTTTGCTGTTCATAAGAAGCACCTCTTGATGTGAACCATGTCTCGCAAAAATCTGACAGCCTATCAAAAAAAGCTGATTTGCTTAAAGGTGGAAAGGGTTATAAAGTCACCTCAAAAGGTTTAGGTAGTCTATCTGTAGACTGATGAATAATTGTCTATAAATGGACACAGTTTGGTACCATGGCTACTCTCCCTAGAAGTGGGCACCCAGCCAAGATGACTCAATTTAGACACAATTTAGAATGCTCAGTGAGGTAAAGAACCATAAAGTTACGACTAAAGACCTGGCAAAAAATAGCCTTTCAAATTTAAGATAAATTGTTTCTGTTTTGAGACAAGATGGCCTAAACCTAGCAAAATTATCTACCGGGGCAGTAAGAAAATTGTACTTGATAAGATTTACTAAAACAAGACTATGCCTAAATGTCATGAAAAATTCTTAATGCTTAAAATGAGAGAAAATGTTCAATTTTAAGTAATATCAGTTCATATTTAACGAATCATTATCATGCAACAATATTATGAAAATTAAATATGTTAATTTTAAAAGCCATTCAAAACTCAGTCATCAACAACATAAGGGATTAAGTTCCCATGCATAGGCAGATGAACTTGAAGACAACAGAAAAAGCAGGACTCAATATATTTTTCATTGTATATGTTGCATGAAAAGAAAATCCTGAGCACATATTACCCAATTAACTTCTTCCACAACAAAATCTTTCAAATACAAAATAATCAAATACTACTAAGACTGACATGCCCACATGGGCGGGGCTGAACACCGGCAGGTGATCGGCAGCTGATCACGGCATTACTTAACATTGGTTGTCCTGAAATTTACTCGCGAAGAATTGTTGCCATTTTCTGAATGAGCCTTACCGAGCATTCTCCTTGTCTCTTATTCTGCCTGTTCCTCCTGCCCGCTGTGTCCGCCTTCCTGCCTTCTCTGTCCCACCCCGTTGCCTTGCCAACCCTGCTCCTTCCTGCCTCTCGTCTCTTCGTCACGTCCTTCGGTGTAGGACTGATCTTCCTGGAACTCGACCTTTGCCCGTGACCTGACTGCCCGATTGGATTGCCCCTCCGGATTTGTTTGCGCCTGGTCTGTTTAATAAAACCGCTTGCTCCCGCATATTGGGGTCTGCCTGCTCCATTCTTGCCGAGTGTCACAAAGACAAAAATCTACCCTGAAAGAGTGCCTTAAATATCCATGTAAATGAACAGATTAGCCAATAAACTTCTTCCATTCGGCCAGTGATTTTCTGTGGGAAGGAATTGTGTCTCTTACATGTATGGCATCTTGAAGTACCTCGGATTGTAAAATGAACAGAAGGGTAGAGATACAGTTTGGGTACATCTTATACAGGGTATAATAATATTCCATTACCTACAGGGCACCCTCATGTAGCTGATTCTTGGAAAATGTTGTTACTAGATTAGTTTCGACAGCAATTGTGCAGTTTTGTTCATCCACAAGCAGGACAGGGCAGAACAGTCGCCTTCTCTGGAGATAAACATCTGGGTCTTCAGAGGACTAATGAGAAAGCAAGGATTTCATAAAATATGAATAAAATGTTATAGGCACAAATAAATTCAAATGTGAAACTGTAATTTATAAACAAATAAAACAGCTTCAGTTCAATTTTGTGGGCATAACATTAATAAATTAAAGAAAATGATATATGAACAAAACAGAGCTGAAATTGATTAAATCATGTGATAATCAATGAACATAAAATTTACTTTATACTGATGCTCATATCGCGCTACCTTATCTATGGACATCGAAAATGTCAGGCTTGAATGTGTACAATGCCATTATTTTTATCATTAGTACATGAAGCAATGCTTCACTCTCATTTCCCAGCTTTTTTGGTGGTGCTGTTCCAGAAGGAAACATGACTGGTAAGGCTTTCAGCAGACTAATGGCCTGTTCATCTGAGTAATAGAAAAGTTAATTTGCGTTAGATTTTATTATTACCTTCACAATAAGAAATAACATTTTTCATCAAAAGTGCATGGAGCCAGGCCTGGGGGAGGGCCCGTTGAGGTCCACGAAATAGGTACACGGGACCCTCCCCAGGTGGGCCGACCACCTGCAAGGGGAATGTCATGGGTTCGGGGTGATGTGAATTGGGTGGCAGCCAAGGGAGACCCTGGCAGACCGATCCCTGGCTGACTAAATTGGCATGTCACCTCTCTGGTGGAGAAGGAGCCTGAGCCTGAGCTTGTGCATGAGGTTGAGAGATACTGGCTAGATATAGTCGGGCTCACCTCAACACATAGTGTGGGCTCTGAAACCAATCTCCTAGAGAGGGGCTGGATACTCTTTTCTTCTGGAATTGTGGTGGGTAAGCAATGCTGGGCTGGGGTAGGGCTGGTGCATTACTGGTGGCCCTACAGCTCGGTGCATTAACATCAGAGTTTATCCCAGTGAATGAGAGGGCTGTCTCCCTGCACCTTCGGGTTGGGGAGAGGTCTCTGTCTTTTGTGCCTATGCAATAAATGACAGTTTGGAGTACCCAGCCTTCTTGGACTCCCTGAGTGGTGTGCTGGTTAGCGCACCACGAGGGGGTTCCATCGTTTTACTGGGGGACTTCAATGCTCACGTGGGCAACAACAGTGTGGCCTGGAGGGGGGTGATTGGGAGGGACTCCCTGATCTGAACCTGAGTGTTCCATTGTTGGATTTCTGTGCAATGCATGGTTTGTCTATAATGAACACCATGTTCAAGCATAAGGGTGTCCGTAAGTGGACATGGTATGAACATTCCTGGGGTTACAGGTCGATGATCAATTTTATAATCGTATCAGCTGATCTGCGGCATTCTGTCTTGGAGATTCGGGTAAAGAGAGGGGCAGAGCTGTCAACTGATGACTACCTGGTAGTGAGTTGGCTCAGGTGGCGGGGGAGGAAGCCGGTCAGACCTGGTAGGCCCAAACGTATAGTGAGGGTCTGCTGGGAACGTCTGGCAGAGGCTCCTGTTCACCAGATCTTCAACTCGCACCTCAGACAGAACTCTAACTGCGTACCAGGGGAGGTCGGGGACATTGAGTCTGAATGGACATTGTTCCGGACCTCCATTGTGGAAGCAGTCATACAGAGCTGTGGCTGCAGGGTGGTCAGTGCCAGTCGTGGTGGAAACCCCTGTACCCGATGGTGGACACTAGAGGTGAGGGGGGCTGTCAAGCTGAAGAAGGAGGCCTACCGGGAATTATTAGCCCAGGAGTCTCCAGAGGCAGCTGATGGGTACTGGCAGACCAGGTGGAACGCGGTTCAGGCAGTTGCAGAAGCAAAACCCTGGGCATGGGAGGAATTTGGTGAGGCCATGGAAAGTGACTTTCGGTCGGCCTCAAAAAGGTTCTGGCAAACTGTCCAGAATATCAGGAGGGGGAAGCAGCTCCTGGTTCCTACTGTTTACAGTGGGCAGGGGGTGCTGTTGACTTCACCTGGGGACATCACCCAGAGATGGAAGGAATACTTTGAGGACCACCTTAACCCTGCCTTAGATACTGTACATCAACGCACACCGCCTTTGAGACATCATTAACCATAACATTGGTGTAGACAGTAACTTGACAAGAAATGTAGCTGCCTTCCCCCTAAATATTCATGAGGGGGCCACCTGTCACAGGTATCTACTGTCTTTAAGCATGAAATCTACATGAGCATTCAGCAGTACTGTATCATGTTGGTTCTCAAACTAGTACACTGTAAACAGTACTTCTTAATAAAAGAAGTATTAATTAATAAATTTTTGAAGTCAAATTTGTGGAAATGAGTGAATCCAATTTTTAGGCAAAATTAAGTTCTATTAACTTCTTTTATTAAGAAGTACTATTAGGTTTTACAGTGCACAAAGGAATGTCAAGGTTGGATAAGGCATGCAAGAAGATTTTTCCCTCGGTGTATTGCAAGAGAGGATATTTAATGTGATGTGGATAAAGCCATGTGGCCCCCTCATCAAGACAGAAGAGACTGAGTATCAATAGTGGCTATTTCTAATACTGTAATAGATTTTTATATTTTACTGTAATAGATTTTATTATATTTTCTTATACTCTGATAGATGTTATTTTGGTTTACATGTATTTTCTCTATTATTTACAGTATTTCAGTTTTCAGCCACAGTTTGAAAAAAAGAATGTCATGGAATCAAAATTTGCATCAAAGCATTTCTGATTCTGGATCCAATTCTTTGCAAGAAGCTAAATTTGACACAGCCTATGTAGAAAGATAACAGATGGCACTGGCATGAAAGCTATGTAATAGGCTACAATGACAAGCAATGGTGCACTGATTCGTGCTGTATTTTGTATTTTGTTGTCCATTGTGCAATGATTGATTGGAAGAGCTCATACACTTATTTGCATGTTGTGTTGTTTGAAGGCAAAATTTGCTTTTGTTTAATATTTTAAATGTTTTTGCAAACAAAATGTGTCACTTTGACCATGAGTGCAGACCTTACGTTTTAGATATAGTAGGCATTCCTTTATTGAAACTGGCAAATTATGTAGGAAATGTACCAAAATTTACAGCTAGGTTTCAACTGAGTGCAGATACAATTCTCCAGACACCGTAGTTTAAGATTAAAATTATTTAATGCATTATTTCATAATAGTATACTAACATTAGCAATAATAATGGTTCTTTTGTTGTAATTATATTAATAATACTAGGCTGGGGTGGCCAGTAGCTCCACCTCTGCAGTGACCTGTCTGAATGACTATCACCCAATTGCTTTAAACCTCATTATCAGTTTTGAAATATTGATTGTCCCACATCAAGGCTGCCATCCCTGCTGATCTCGATCAACATCATTTTGCCTATCAGACATAAAGGTCAACGGATGATGCAGTTATTTTCACACAGGTCTCACATCTTTAGCAGCAGAACGCATACAGTATGTCAGGGTGCTCTTTGTTGGTTTTAGTTCTACATTTAACAAAAAAACCATAGAAGGAAAAATCTGACTTCATCAGAATAAGGAGAGTTCATGTACATGTAACTGATATACCATGAAAACTCAAACACCATTGTTCCTGTTTTCGAATATAAATCAAGAGAGCCATGTGTGCACAGTTTCCACAAGTGCACCTGGTGAGGAAAAAAATATAAACCAGTTATTTATTACTAGTAGGCTAAGAAGGTAACTTCTATTTTCCTAGGCACCTATGTTTCCTAATAGCTCTTGTTAGCAACCGTTTAGTTGCATGGTCCAACTATGTAAGTTGCTAACTTTGTTAGCAACTATGCTTTTGGAAATGTACCTCAAGATAGCAGGGGAATAGTAAACAACATTATGGAGTTTGTGATAGACTTGTAGTCAAGACCACCTAAACCAAGACCAAGACACTACCAAGACCAGAGGGTATCGAGACCAAGACCAAGA
>JAODJU010004345.1:0-14959 GCA_026776725.1 Gnathonemus echidnorhynchus | reverse complement strand
TCGACCAATCAGAACAAAGGATACGCCCACCTCCCGCTTATGACGTCATAGATGGGGGGAGCTTTAAGCTCCGCCCATACCGCCAGGTAACCTTTTTTCTAGTGCGTTGCCAAGCTGATGACATGGAGAATGCAGAGCATGTGTATTTTTTACTTGATGGGCTACTGGTGCGTAAATGGGTGCAGCATGATGGGGAGTTAGATGTGTATGTTGTGCAAATTGTAATACCTGACTCTCTTAAAGCTGTAGTGTTAAACTGCTCATGGGGATATAGCTGGGCATTTTGGGGTTCATAAGACCTATAATCGTTTATTGCAGCATTTTTATTGGCACCATATAAAAAAGGATGTTGCAGCCTTTATTAAGACCTGTCACGTTTGTCAGATGGCCGGTAAGCCAAATCACTGCATTAAACCTGTACCCCTCCATCCAATCCCAGCCATGGGTCGGCCTTTTGAATATCTTTTGATTGATTGTGTTGGCCCACTGCCTCCATCGAAGACTGGCTGTGCGTATCTGACAGTTATGTGCCAGGCTCCTAGATACCCGGTAGCATACCCATTGAGATCCATCACCACCAGGTCCATTGTAAAAGCACTATCTCAGTTTATTTCCATCTTTGGAATTCCCAAAGTCATCCAAAGTGACAGAGGTAGTAATTTTACATCTTCTGTGTTTGATCAAGTGTTAAAACAACTACGTTAAACATAGTTTGAGCAGTGCGTATCACCCGCAGAGCCAAGGTGCTCTGGAGCGGTTTCATTCCACTCTTAAGTCCTTGTTGCGTGCTTATTGCATAGAGTTAAACCGTGATTGGGAGGAGGGACTTCCGTGGCTGTTGCTGGCAGCTCGGGAAGTCACCCAAGAGAGCACGGGATTTAGTCCTAATGACTTAGTTTTTGGACATAAGGTTCGTGGTCCGCTTTCAGTTTTAAAGGATTGTGCTAATGAAGCGGAGCCTCCGGTTAGCTTGCTTGATTATGTTCAGGGTTTCTGACGGAAATTTTCTTTCATGTGAATTAGCAAATAAAAACTTAAAAGCACAAGGAAAGATGAAAAGGCTGTTCGATCGTGGGGCAGGGAGCAGAGGTTTCAGTTCGGGTGATCGAGTATTGGTGTTGTTCCCCATGCAGGGTTCGCCCTTTAAAGCGAAGTACTCTGGCCCGTATTCCATTGTTCGTCAGGTCACGGAGCAGGATTATCTTGTTGCAACACCAAATCGGAAGAAATATGACAAAGTTGCAAGGATTAACATGCTAAAGCCTTATTACCTTCAGCATTTTAAATCAGAGCTGTCTGATGGTGAGGGTGTGTCGGCTGCGTTGACTGCAGGTGGGGTGCCGTTTGCGTCTTCTCAGGTGGTAGCTGGGGATGATGAATTCGCTCCTGACGATTCTGTGTTGTTGTCCAGGCTTAAAACTCAGAAATGCTCAAAGATTTGGACGCCCTGTTGATTCATATGTCGTGTGAACAGCGTGAAGAATTAAAATCAGCCCCATGTTTGCTTGTTGGAAAGCCAGACTGTACCTATCGGTTCTGTACTGATTATCGCAAGCTGAATATGGTGACTAAGCCTGACTCTTTCCCACTTCCCAGAATGGATGACTGTCAGAATGGTCCGTCAGTCCTGCCCACTTTTTAACCTGTCTTCTTGTCCCTGTTTGCGTAGGTGATCAGGTGCAGGTGTGCCGTGTGAAGCGTTAATTGGGAGGGGTATGAAGAGACCTGATGCTACTCTGGAGGGGGCCCCCTTTTCCCTCCTCTGGCATTTTGTTTGGTTATGTTTTTTGGACATTTCTAGACACATCTTGCAACACTTTTGCTTTACTTACATATTACTGACTTTGCATACACTTATTATTTCTTTAAATAAATACTTTGATTATTTGATTGCGTGTGGTTTCCTTTTATGTTGTGCTGCCGTTGAGCCAGGCGGTCGTAACACTAGCTAGATGTTCTACATATTCTACATAACTATCTTCTACCCAATACTAAATTTAAAATGTTAAGGTGAATGTTTAAGTTATACAGTCACAGCCTAAGCTAACCAAGCTAACCAACATATCCAACTTGAAAACCCTTGGCATATCATATCGAGTCCCTAACACAGGGCAATCCAGTTACAGTATGTTGCAAATTTTTAGGACCCCCTGTTCATTACAGGGCATGAGGCAGGGAACACCCTGGACAGGATGCCATCCCATCACACACACAATCACACACTATGGAGAAGTTAGATGTAAAAATCTGCTTGACTGCAGGAACGGCAATACCCAGTAGAAACCAGAGGTGGACACTTCAGGTCCAGAAAGTAAAAATCTAAACCAGGATTTTGTTTCAACCATCCAGTTGAATATATAGAGTCACAGTCACAGAGTACGCAACTGGTTGGTTGAAACAAAATCCTGGTTTGGATTTATACTTTCTGGACCTGAAATGTCCGCCTCTGGTAGAAACGCATATGGTGCAGGGAAACCATGTAAACCCCACACATGGCATGGTGGTGGAACTCAAACCCCTAAGGTTTATAGCAGTGGTGCTGCTCGCTGAGCCAGTGTCACCCAGAGAAAGCATGAAACATCAACCAATTCATATTCTGACATATTCTGTTTATCATAAACAAATGTATAAGTTATGTCAAGAAATGTTCACTATAATCATTTACCAAAATGCATTTGGAATAAATGAGAAGAGTCTGTTAAAAAGTTTCTTAGGGCAAAGATAAATTAAATTGGACTTACTTTATTCAGGGAAACACATGAATAGCCAAAGAGGGTATTAGAATCCCTTGCCATCTCAGAGGACTGTATCACAATGCAGGATTTCTTGTTTAGCCATTTAACTTGTTAGATTTAAGGTGGTCTGGGTTAAATGTATGTGAACGAGTCAATTTAAACTGGAGTACCTTAAATTTGACAAGTTATCAGATTAAACCAAAAATCCAGCTTTGTGATACAAGTCCCAGGTCAATACATTGTGCAGAACAATGTTAGACTGAACATACAACATCAGCTTTTAAAAGCTGACAGTTAAAAAGTTAAACATAGAAAATGGATCTAAAGGAGTAAAGACCTGAAGAATGAATATAAATATAATTATGGTAAACGGATTAAAAGTAAACAGGGAACCTAGCTGAAACTGGCCACATAGACTCAATGGCCACTTTATTAGGTACACCTTGCTAGTTTTGGATTAGACCCCCTTTTTGCCTTCAGAACTGCCTTAATTCTTTGTGGCACAGATTCAACAAGGTGCTTGAAACATTTCTCAGAAGCTTTGGTCCATATTGACAAGATAGCATCACAGAGTTGCTGCAGATTTGTCAGTTGCGCCTTCATGGTGTAAATCTCCTGTTCTACCACATCCCATAGGTGCTCTATTGGATTGAGATCTGGTGATTGTGGAGGCCATTTGAGTACAGTGTCATGTTCAAGAAACCAGTCTGATTTGAGCTTTGTAACATGGTGCATTATTCTGCTGGAAGTAACCAATGGAAGCTGTGTACACTGTGGTCATAAAGGGATGGACATGGTCAGCAACAATACTCAGGTAGGCTGTGGCATTTAAAAAATGCTCAATTGGTACTAAGGGGGCCAAAGCTTGCCAAGAAAATATCCCTCACACCAAAACACCATCATAACCAGACTGAATTGTCAGTACAAGGCCGGATGGATCTATGCTTTCATGTTGATTATGCCAAATTCTGACCCCCAAATCTGAATGTTGCAGCATTAATCAAGATTCATTTGACCATGCAATGTTTCTTCAATCTTCCATTGCCCAGTTTTGGTAAGCCTGTGCCCACTGCTTGAGTTTCCTATTGTTTGCTGACAGGAGTGGCACCCAGTGTGATCTGCTGCTGTAGCGTATTTGCTTCAAGGTTTGACATGTTGTGTGTCTGCATACCTTGTTTGTAATGAGTGGCTATTTGGGTTATTGTTGCCTTTCTATCAACTTAAACCAGTCAGACCATTCTTCTCTGGCTTCACCCATCAAGAAAACATTTTCACCCAGAGAACCGCCACTCAATTTTTTTTCTTTATCGGCTCATTTTCTGTAAACCCTAGAGATGGTGGATCTCCGTTCTGGGGTTTGATGTGAACATTAACTGAAGCTCCTGACCTGTATCGACATGATTTTATGGACATTGTGCTGCTAATTAGATATTTGCTTCAACGAGCAGTTGAACAGGTGTACCTAATAGTGGCCAAGGACTGTTCACTTATGACATCTATCAACTGTTTTTGTTGTTGTTTTGTTTTTGTTTGGAAACTGAGAAATTCTCCCAAATCAGAGGCTCAGACAATAAAACTGAAATGCGTGTTAAAATTAATTTATTAAAGTGTTTCATGTTGACAGATTTTACATAACATTGCAGTAAAAAAAAAGCTGTGACAGACATTTTAAAGCATGGAATGTAGATTTGAAATTAACTGGTCTCTGCAACTGGTAATGGTCCCATATAAAAGTATACTACTAATACATTCATAAAGTCAGAAGAACCTGTTCATTAATCTTACAGTCAAAGCCTATTTTTTACATGAATATGAAAAAAGCACGTTTAAGCATTATCGAGAATTTCTCACTCATTTCAGTAACTCATAGCCAAGCTAGCTGCTGGTTTAGGAGGGATTCCCTCAGAGGACTTACGATGCAGCCACTGGTCTTTGCTAGAAAAAGTATCTCTATAGAAAGGAATGTGTGAAGTTTAGATAGGCCTTAAAGACACACAACCTACTTGGGAAAGACTGTGACAACATCAAAGCCCTCAGGTGGGGTCACATGCTCACGGGCATGCTTCTCGCAGAAGATCTTGTCCCCCACAAAGAAGTGGCCTTTGTGCTTGAGGTTGACGTCACAGTCGGCACAGACGTAACACTCTGGGTGCCTTAGCTTGTCCCTCAGCTTCACCACCATGCCCCTTGACCAGGGACACACAGGTTATGCTTAACTCTCAGGATAACTCAATGGTGCCCCAACACACACAGGCAAGGAAATATGATTCTGAATCCTACATTCAACCACAACTCAAATTCATTAATTCAACTGGAATTTTGGGGCCATTCTCAATTATGCACAGCCCTGCTGAAAATCCTCAATACCCAGGCAGGTGTAAATACTTGACTTTCTCCTGAGTTGTACTTTTCCAATACCCCTAGTAATTATTGAGTCACGCCACTCATTTTTGCCTCAGCATGTTCTGAAACATTCAGACTATTTTCTGAGGAGTAGAAAGACTGGAGCACTTTGTCCTCCTATACTGAGACTGATTGCTTTTTTCAGGTTCCCCCCCCCCCCCCCCAATTTCATGATAGTAAAAATTATACTTACACAATTCCTGATCCACATTTATCACATATGGGCAACTTTTCTGCATTACCAATGGAGGAGCCAATCTTGGTAGTTGGGGCTTTAACACTCCTGAATCCAGCTGGTTTATCAGAGTCTCCTATAGGGAGAGACGAGCAAGGTTAATGTGAGGGCTAATGCTAACAATAAATGTAAAGAATAATCATAATGCTAATGGTATATGTAAAGGACAGTCATAAAGTTAAAAGTAAAGAATACTTGTAAGGCTAATGGTCAGGGGTAAGAGTCTTTTATTACGGGTTTTTATTGCAGTAATAATAAGCTGACCCTAACCCTACAGAAAACATGGGCCTGAGCTTCTCCAGGACCCTGCCATATGGTTCATTCAGACGACTGACATCCTGTTCCTCCTGTTCTGGTAACAGGTCCCTGTGTAGCGCCATTGGTACCAGTTTCCAGAATCTCCTGCAGGACATTGAAGGATGCGGACTGCCGAGGTGGTTCTTTGGACTCCTGATTCTCCTGGAGCATTTTGTAAACCTCCGAATCCGTGGAGATCGCTGGCCGTTCAGCCATTGGCTTGGTAGAGTCAAGCCTGTTGGATACGCATTTGTAATGTGTCAATGAATGGTGCATCCATACACTTCTGGTCCAGTTTTGTTCTAACACTTTCAGACACATAGTAAAATGCAGAGTTAAAATAAAGAATTTGACATGTAAGCAACGTCAAATTACTGAATTGGCCACTAGAGGGCGACAGAAATATGTTCAAAGTTTAGCATAGATCCTGTATAGGTAAACATACACTGTTGTAAAAGGATGATTAGTGGAAATCATAAAATACATAATGCAGTCTATGTAACAATTCTGAGGTAATCGTTTTACAATTTATAGACAACGTTAAGGGATTTTTTAAAATAATAAATGTATAGATTCAGTAAGTGCTGGAATGATGAGTGCCAATGAGTTCCATTGCCAACATAGAAGACAAAGTTGTCCTGTTACTGTGTTTCTTGAGCAGATATTGGACCCAATCTCACTTTCCAAAAAGGAGCCCAGCAATTCCTTCCTGCATATTACGTGTTTAGCTCTGGATAATAGGTCACATCCTCTTCCGGATTGTTCTGAGTCTGATTTCCAAAGCACTGTTTCAGGCACTCACTCACTCTGAGGCCAGGAATTCAGTCACATCCGTATGCTGTCAAACAATTTGTTTTGTCTCTTGCATAAAAGCTCTTTAGACTTCCAACTGATCCATAGCATCTCCATGAAGAGATCACTTGTTATTCCTGATTACAGGAAACTCTGCATCCATTTTTAGTACACCAGTAAGATTCAAGTTTAAGATACAGCAGTTTGGTTGGAGTTGGTAAATAAACCAAAAAGACAAACAAGAGCACTCACGGTGCAGGAAAGTTTAATCCCAGACAGACTGGCATAATAGTTTGGGTTAAGGATGGGGGAGCTGAGTGATCCTGCTTACAGTTTATCGTAGTCCACGGCCCCACTGCCACCGCCACTGCCGTTCTTCACCCCGTCCACAGCACTGTTGAAGCTCTTGATGTTGTCAGTGGAGTAAAGCTTGGCTGGGTTGTTGTATTGACTGGTTACCACCTTAGAACCAGAACCAGGGGCTGAGAATGGTGAAGCACTGCGATTGTGGGCAGACCCGATGTGACGAACTTCCTAGGGGGATGGGGGGGGGGAAGAGAGGAGACAGACAGACCACATAAAAGCCAGACTTGATTATTACAAATCAGAGTGGCAGCATCACCTGCAGCTTCTTCAAGTAAATCTGTACACTTTCACATGGAAAAGCAGTTCATGGACTGGGGCCCCCAAGTGCCGTATCAACAGGCAGGGGGTGAGCACTGACACTGGAAAGCATTTAGAATTTGAATGGGGTGACATGGGGTTATCCCATCCAAGCCTCTATACGACAAACACGAGAGCCCCTGTAGCCCTTTTCAAGATTAATGGCCTTACTCAAGGGCCCAACAGTGATATGAGCACTCTTGCGCTCACAGGATTTCAACTGATGACCTTTTGATTACAGGCACAGAGCCTTAAGATTCAGTCCCCATGTGGATGCCTGTGATAAATGAAATGGAGCACTCCACATTCCAAGCATACCATTCCCAACAGGAGACACAGCCTCCAAAGGAGAGCCGACCTTTAACACTTCACACACTTATAAGTATGACGACAGGGCATAGTTTCCAATATGAGGTCATCGTTTGCCAACTGAATCAAAAACCTAAAACGTAGAAATCAGAACCGTAAGTCTGCTTATTCATTTTTGTCAAATGTTTAGCTTAATCAGACTTAATCAAACTTCGCACATCGTCCCATCATGCACTGCACTCACACTTGAGGTGATAAAACACTGTTGCCCTGGAAACACACAGTTTTGGTGTAAACAGCACTCACAAGCCAACACTATTTGCACAGTGGTCAGGTGACTGCATTTATGATGAATTGCATAGCCTTTCCCATGTGACCTCATCACGTAAGAAATATTGAGCAGAGTTTGGAAAAACTTTTAGGTTCCGCCCGCTACCTGTGGTTCCGACGCCAGGTTCATCTTGTATGGGTTGCTCTTTCCCTCCTCAGATGCAAGTGGAGACCACATTTTAGATTCTGACCTAGTTAATGAAGGAAAAGCACTGTTAATCTGTTACCCGCTCTAGTGTACTTATGCAAGCAATCACTATCTTTAATGCTCAGATACTAGAAAAACAGAAGAGACACAGAAGCTGGTAGTACTGAGAGAGCAATAATTAATACAGACATCTTTGGTGTGCAGATCCCCCACAAACAGACACACACAAAAGGATTATTCACATAGTTAGAGGTCATCACAGTGGCAGTTAAACAGATCACTTTGATAACTGTTACAAAGTAAATGTGGGAGGAACAGTCTTTCAGTGACACTGTCAGTAGCATCACCTGCAAAACACATGTGACTGTCAGGGACACCAGCCAGGTGGCGGTGCACTGCACTCTTCAGGCTCTCTGAGGCAAACAGTCATGGCTGGGGAGGGTCAAGAGACTGAATGGAATGCCAGTCCATCACAGGGCACATACACGCACACATTTCAGCAAACACTAGAACTCAATTCCAAGGACAAGAAAGAATGTAAAAAACCTAGCTATGAGCTATGGAAATTCAAGCCCATAAAAGGGAAAATACAAAGAAATAGTGGAATCCAAATTACACAGTAAGGATATGCGCTACATATGACTGGGACACAGTGACCAGGGCCACTTTCCATTGCCCCCATAGCTGCTCTTACCCTGGGAAGTATATTCAATGCTGAGCCCCAGAAATGTTCGTAAAGCACCAGAGCAGATGACTTCTCAATCTGTGCAGAGTGCCTAGCAGAGGTGTTTGCAACCATCTTCAAGCTCGATCACAAAGGCCACCATCCCTATGTGCTTCCCATCAGCATCATCATCCCAGAAGAGACAGAATGACTATTGTATCGTAGGACTCCCAGTCTGACACACCCTACCCTCTCCGCACTCCACCCTGCCCGACACACCTGACCTTCTCCACACTGGACCCTGTCCAACGCGCCCAACCCTCTCTGCCCTCCACCCTACCCAACCTTCTCTGGCTCACATAAATACATCAGATGGACAGAAGAAAGTCTCACCATAGATGTCAGCAACACAAAGGAAATGATTGTTGGGGGATGCAGGAAGAAAAGGGGCTAGGGGGTGGGCACAGACCACGGGAAATGCTCACACATACCCACACACACTCAGACATAGTATCACACAGTCAAACACACACAGTGTGTTACACACATACACACACACACGCGCAAACCATGTGCACACAGTCTCACATAAAAACATAAGCAATTTACAAATGAGAGGAGGCCATTTGGCCCATTAAGCTTGTTTGGGGAGAACTCAAGTAATAGCTCAGAGTTGTTAAATCTTATCTAGCTCACACGCCATGCGCACACTCACAGTCTCACACATGCACGCTCACTTACATACACTCACACAGGGACAAATGAATCCACGATCACCTGATTAAGTAAAAAAGTGGAACGGTAACTCCTGTTACGGTAACAACAATCTACTAACTCCCCATTACGGCTGGTTCATACTTCTCCACATGTGAATTAGCGGACATGTCCACTCGAACATTTATGATGCGTTTGACTTCATTGTGCGCCTCCACAGACGGACACCTGCTGCACTCCAAATTTGTGTCCACACAGCTCTGGACACACTGCAGATGATCCATCTGCTAGCATCCACTATAAACACCAACATGGATGCTTTTGATGAGAGTTGGGCTAGTTCGCAAACCCCAAAATTTACAATAATGTTTACAAGCTAATAAAACTGTTACAGACATGTAAATGCGTGTGCATGAGTATGCAAACTTGTCTCGAACTGAAAATCTCACTCCAGCCAGCTGACCGAAGTTGGCAACCCTATGAGTTGGCTTTGTGAATTTGTAAAACATAGAGAACGGACACAAACCTCACTGTTGTGGTACGTGTGCAGGGAATATCAGAATAATAATTTATATTATTATCATTAAGAAAAATATAAATACAACATTTTGTGTGCATGCGCAAAGTACGCGGCTTGAACGTTTCCAAGTATACAAATGCAGAGTGGCTATGCGAGTGTTGCACTTGTGCAGAGAAATATGAACCAGCCTTTAGGTCATTTCATCACCTGCATTAAAAGGTGATTATTTTGTCCATGTAAGTTACAACGATGAAAGAAAGGAAGAGAAGACTGACAGTCCTAGGGTTGTAATTACTTTACTGATTTAATTAGTAAGCTGTTATGCAGTTACTATGGTGATGTGTGGCTACAGAATGCAGCAACGCCCATAAGAGTGGTTGACACCAGCATAACTGGAAGGTGGTACTAGAAACTGCTGTAATGTGTTATTTGAAAATAAAATTGCCATTTATTATTCTAATGATGAACATGACATCAGTGACACTCTCACTGTGAACAGAGGCCATTTTGTTCTCTGAATGACTGCTGTGTTCAAGGCCAGCAAGGTGGAGGTGCTGTAGTCACCTGAAGGCCGCCCCTGTCCCAGATCTCACATGGGCACTATGCTGGGATGGGTCAGGTGACGTGACAGGCATGGGTCAGTACTGGGAGGGCAGTAGCCTACCTGTCGATTGCCAGGACCATCTCCTCCATGCAGCCCTTGATTTTGTTTTGAGCCTCTAGGTGGGTCATGCTCTCGGTTGGCTCCCCGTCGATTGCCAGGATCATGTCGCCGACGCACAAGTTGGCCTGTGCGGCCTTGCTGCCAGGGGTCACCTGACAATCAAACAAAAGTGAAATGCCGGCTGTATTGTGGTCAAATGTCAGTGTGCGCACAGATAATAAGCAGACGGTAATTGTGCTGGTGGTGGTTTGGGAGGAGGGAGATAAGGCCACTTCCTGTTGTACACATGGTACCACTGCTGCCCCATGGCTCTGCACATGCCCTGACACTGCTGGGCCCCTGAGCAAGGCCCTTCAATGTCACTTCAATGTCACATGTCACTTTGGACGCAATCATCTGCTAAATAATTGTCACAGGGATGTCGCTGTGATTCTGCTGCTCCTTTCCAAGGCAGGCTGTTCCTGCTGCCTGAAGGTGCTGCTCTAGGCGTGACCAGCTCCTGTGGACTGCTCTTGCATTCCTGCTCTGCTTTGGCATGACATGCTACTGGGCGGAGTGCCCCCTGCTGCCATACACTGCTGATTACATGCCTTTCCTCAGAGACTGTGCTCAAAACACTTTTTTTCCCATAAAACTTTTTTTCATCATTCCTTCACAACATGACTCACAGGCATTTATGCTAAAAGTTAACCCTCAGCAGGTAATAATGAGGACATTTACAGAGGCTGCTAGCTAGGATGAGGTTCAGGTTTTACAAAACAGGCAATGGGTGAGGTTAAACTGAGCAAAAAAATAAAATTCCCATTTTTGGGGGGTGATTTATGGATATTTATTTTGTCCCCAGTATCCTATCAGGAAAAAGAGAATGGATCCAAGTTGAGGTTAAAAGGTCAGTGAGAACTTGTTGAGACATCTATCACAGGACCTGTTAGTGCAAGTTTACTTAAACGCTGGAGAGAGATAGTCCTCCTGAGAGGGAAAAGAGAGCAGATCTATGAATGTTTTACTTGTCTAAATCTGCCGTGTCTGAAACATCGCGCAGCACGTTACTTTAGTTTAGCATCACAGGACTCATTAGCACATAGTCACTCAGCAAAGATTAAAACACACACACAAAGTGAACATCAAGCACCACCATGAACTCATAAACCACCGCGAATGACCGCTCCCGATACAGCGCGATAGGGACTCAAAAGGGAATTAAGCCTAAATTATTTCATAACGGAAAAATGTTCAAATATCATGTTCACTGAGATCGAAGCTACGGTGCCCTGCGGGGGTTTAATGCTGCCCCGGTCCGACGCCCTGTGCAGGTTTCGAAACGCTGCTAGCTGCGCCAAGACGCCCAGCTGCAGTTTTTCTGCAATTTAAAAGTGTGTTAACTGAGGTTAAATGCAGAGCAGGCAGGAAGCACCTGTACTCACCCTGGATATAGTAAGTGGCTGCTCGAAGTCTTTTCCCCCGACCAGACGGAACCCCCACGGCCCTGGCCCCTTCATGGCGACTCGCAGCGGCATCTTTTCGGATGTTTCGGCAAGAAACGAATAATGTGCGCGAGGCTGGGTACAGAAAGTATCTGAGCGTAGAGAGAGAGAGAGTGGGTGGAGGGGGTTTCCACGCAGAAGCCGGGGGCGGATCCACATCTGCCTTCCCACCGCCTTCCCGGCCTGATAGGAGCTGTTTCCCTGTTTGCTCTGGGATGTCCCATGGCGTCCTTACCCTGCCGTCAAGTCATGTCGGAAAAATCGTAAATATGAGATGAGAGCACATGAGCCACTACAAAGTTGTATTTACCACTGGGAAACTAGGGATTTGGGGGCGTGTCATTACAACAATCATGGCGGAGGCCACGCATAGCTCCACTGTGAAAGGCAAATTATTTTGAAAGCAGTAAATTTTATGTCACATGTCATTGCAAAACTGAATTGTTTTGAATGTTGAGGAGATTATTAAATGGTGTACCGGGGAAAAATTGATAGGTGTTTGTCTCAATATTTGAAATTTAGCGGATCAACTACGTACTGTTTAAGCAAGCGGATTACAAAAAGTTCAGTTAACGCTACAAATGCGTTTTGGCGTTGGAGGAACGAAAACTACAGCAAAACAAGAAGTAGCTTTCTTATCGCCTCGATTTTGCTCCGACTTGAACACGCGTCACGTCGTAATTACGATTTCCCAAGTCCCTGGTCGGATCTTCCTAGTAGGACTTGAAAGCAGCATAAACTCACGGATTCTTCCTTATAAGGCAGATCGACTTTCCCGTCTGCGGAAGATGCCGCTCCCAGCGCCGGGGATCCTGGCGGTTTTCCGAGGGTGGAGGCCAGACATCGGGTGACGTGTTACGTGTGTCCCCGTATATGGCTGAATGTTACAATGTAACAATACAATAAAGTAACCGCGGAACAATATACTAATAAAACAAAGTGACAGCAGGAAAATTTGCTAATGTAACAATAAAGTAACCGCGGAACAATTTACTAATACAACAGTAAAGTAATTAGCGGAACAATTTACTAATGTAACAAAGTAACAGCGGAACAAATTTATTTATAAATCTATCGCAGAAAAAACACAATATCTAGATGGCATCAGCGAAATCAATGACATTATTCAACGTTTAACTAAAGTAACTTAATTAGAATAACTATAAACTCTGCATTTCTCCAATCATTCACTGGCTCCTGCTTTTAGACATTTTTAATCAGCTGCTGGTCCTGCCTCTCTCTCAGACCTGGCCCTTTAATAGGCAGTATTTTCTCACTAAAACAAAAATATTTATATCTGAGAATTCCTCTTAAATAAATTCAAAAGGTGTCACACAAATGCATAAACCATCCATCTAACAACCAGCTTACCAGGATGCCAGTCCACCAGAGGGCATGGTAAAGAGCACCCTAGACAGGATGCCAGTCCATCACAAGATGCAAGGAAGGGACCACCCTGTATAGGATGCTAGTCCATCACAAGGCATAAGAAGGGGACACCCTGGATAGGGTGCCAGTACATACAGGGCAGAGGGAGGGGACATCCTGGACTGGATGCCAATCCATCACAGGACACATACATTATGTGCAATTTAGAGACAGAAGTTAGCCTAACAACATGTTTTTACATTGCCATTATCATTACAGAAGGAACCCACACCACCTTACAACTATGAAATACAAAGAATAGGCTATCTATGAGTTCATATGCTGTAGTAAAATGTGAATACGCTTAATTTATCCATTCAGATACTACTGATGTACTTGACTACAGTTGATCACTGATCTTGGTAGACTGGAGACTATACACAGCTTTCCATTTCCCTTTAGCCGTTTGAATGAAATAACACATCATTAGGTGTCTGAAAAAGCTGGAAAATGTACGCATATACCAGCTCCGTCCCCACATTGGTACCCCATGTTTAAAATTGTCTCACATTTGGTAACTGAAATGAAAATGAATCAGTAATGCCCTCTAGTGTCTCAATTCTGTAAGGGGAGCACCTGTGAGATGTACTTTCTCTTCAACACTAAATCATAAACGTATTGAACATACAGGCTGCTGTAATAACATGAATTATTCCATTATTTTCAAAAAAGATTTCTCAGTAGCATAGTGAAGACATGACAGACACTAGTTCAGTTATATGCTTTAATACGGTTTATTAAATATTGCATAATACTGAAATCACAGCAACTTCTTATTTTAATTTAGTATTGTAACTGTAACAACACTGCAGATAGTAACAAACACATTAGCCCCTTTTCCAGGATGAGTATTACATCAATTACAAGATTATAACCCTCATAACATATTAGAGGCTTTATGTTATAATGTAATCCCCATACTGGTAATTATCATTCTCCTGTCACATACTTTAAAACAAAAGGAGTGACACCTTCTAATATGATGCAGGTACAAACTTATAATTAAGCAAAATGAACTGGGCTGACAATCGAATAAATGATGAAAAGGCATTTTTATAATCCCACAATGAAAGATAATGCAGATTGCATATAATAACACAGTGAAAGCTGGTGAAGATCACATGTAATCTTACAATGAAAAATGATGCAGAATGCATGTAATCCCACAAAAACATGATGCAGATTGTGTGTAATCCCAAAATGAAAAATAATGCAGACTGCATGTAATCCCACAATGAAAGGTGATGTAGATTGCATGTAATCCCACAATGAAAAATGCAGCGTAAATATAATCTGTGAGAAATGATGAGCCTTGCATGTAATCCCAAAATAAATTATCATAAGGCATACATGTAATCCATAATGCAAAGCATGCATGCAATCCCCCAATAAAAATAAGACGTATATGTAATAACATATGGTGTTTAAGATTCTAACGGGTCTGGATGCTGTTCAGCCAAATGGCTATTTCAATATTAGTCTAAATACTAGAACTCGGGGCCATAAGTGGAAATTAGCGGGAGAACATTTTAAAACAAATTTGAGGAAGCACTTCTTTACACAGCGTGTAGTT
>JAODJU010004344.1:0-14974 GCA_026776725.1 Gnathonemus echidnorhynchus | reverse complement strand
TATATGTATATGTGTATATATATATATATATATATATATATATATGTGTGTGTATATATATATGTATATATATATATATATATATTTATTTATTTATTTTTTATTTTTTATTTGTGAGTTAGTGTCATGTATAAGTGGCAAAATGAAGCCTTATTGTAAAGTAGTTCATACATTTCTGATAATTTAAAACTGTTTATTCATTTAAATTTTATATAGCACCCTTCCCATTAGTTTCCAAAAGCGGTAATAAATAAAGATTTAGCAAAAACAATGTAATCCAGAGCTATGATTACAGTGATTATAAAGCAAAGGGCCCAGTGCATTCATATCCATATGCTGATACTGTGTGTGGATGAAAACACAGCAAGGATTTTGTAAAAGAAAAGAGCCTCATTGCATACTGTAATGCCCTGGCTTCAGTTCATCTTCCCTGTCACCTTGCTTGTCATGGCTAGTGATTATTTATACAGCTGCCGGCTGCATTCTCATGTGTACTTTTAAATTTACTTTCTCATAAATCCAGTGGAAGAGGCTTTTATCCAAAGTGATGAAGAAAGGGCTTCTTCCTAAACCTGTGGTAGGCAGTTACTTAGCATGGGCAGTTACTGCTGACCTGATTCAAGGCAAATCAAAGCAAGATGAAAGTCTTATAATACATGACACATTTACAAAAACAAGTAAAATCCACACAGTTACAATAATTCGCTAACATTATTCATTTATAGGAGATCCAAACAGCCTAAAATACATATAATGTTCTTGCCGTATGTCTGCTAAACAAAGTTAATAAGTGTTATTATTTGAGCCAGGAACATACGATTTTTCAATAATTTATGATACTTATTCTGTTTATATATATTTTTTATTGTCATTGTAAACCCTTAGCGGTTATTTTCTCTTAAGCTACTTTGAAACTTAATTACTTTAAAAGAGTCACAGCAGAATTTACTGGAGATTATATAAACCAAAGGCAGTATTTTTGAAATAGCTCCTGTGGATTGAGCGCTCATAGGAGGCGTATTAAAAGCTGTTAATTTCTATTTGTCTTTATTTGACCATGCCTGACACGCCGGAGAAGCTTACGAAGACCTCAGACATTATGATTACTGAATAAGCACTTTGCTATTGAGGCATTTCCAGACAAAACTTTTGATTACATGCTTTGTGACTTGACCCTCTGGGTGGAAAAAAAAACATTCTTCAAATACATTCTGAAGAGCTTTTGATGAGACCTATAAATCTCAGCTAATTCAGCAAAATGAATCCTTATTCACAAAACTGTTAAAACTACAATGAAAGGATTTCTCATTTTACAGGGGCTGATTCTCTCTTTCATAACTTTAACAATTGCATTAGGAATAGTGGTCTAGGTCTGGTAAAAAGCTTGTGGTTTCAGACTTTATAAAACCCCAGATGAAGCCTGATTTAGTCTGGTAATCTGGTAATAAAAGAATCCTGATTATATCTGATCAATAAAAAAAGAAATAATACAGATTAAGAAACTACTGAGTAATGAGTAATTTTATATCAGTGCCTGTTATATATGCAGATGTTTCTTGTCTGAGAAGGGATTATTCTGCCTGTGTCCCCTGTAACCATAATTTCATGTGTATAACGACATTATATCGGCATTAAGGCCTTACCTAATGCAAACCACACGTGTTCCACACTTCGCATCCTCAGATGCATATCCCAGAACAGAGGTGATCTACACCTGGACTAAAGGACCAAAACATTCAGTTGAAGTGCCATCTGAGTCCTCCAGCCTGCTTCAGTACGATCTCGTTGGACAGACGGTCTCCAGTGAGACTGTAAAATCGATTACAGGTAGTCTGCTAGCCACACCTACATCACAGTGACAGCGCAACACACCTGGCCATATAATTTTATCGTTATATTCATCCTGTGTCATGATAGCTAGTTAGCCTGGCACATGCACCCAACCTGCTGTCAGTTAAAGTAGGAGCTGATTATAAGCAGAAGCTGATATTTGCCCTTTTTCAGATGCTAGCTTAATTGAGAATAATCTGGAAATTTGACAAGGGTGAGAGGTATAAAGTTTATTCAAATGAAAATGTATTTTTTTAAATAAACATGTGTTGAGTAATGAACGCAAACCAACCAATAGGTGTTAATATTTAAATAAATTAATATTTAGAGTTAGATTGTCATTAAATATTAGTCTGGTGGTTCAATAACTGCAAACTGAAATTCCAGGTTAAAAAAACCTTTTGTATTTTACAAATTTGCCTCAATATAGTACTAGATTTTTAAGACACTCGAATGATGTGCTGATGCATTTGAGGTCAAGACAACCTCTCTTTTTTTGTGTATTAGGAGAATATGTTGTCATGACGGTGTATTTTCACCTCAAGAGGAAAGTGGGGTACTTCATGATTCAGACATACATCCCGTGCATCATGACAGTGATTCTCTCCCAAGTGTCCTTCTGGATAAACAAGGAATCGGTTCCTGCAAGGACTATTTTTGGTACGTCTCCTTCCTTACTCATATGTGGGAAGCAGGAAAAAACATGAGTTTGATGGTTTTTTTAATTGTTTTCTGCATGCGATATGGCCTCCTACTCAGAATTTAATTAAAGGAATGACTTAATTACCTGCTCTATAATCAGCCCAGCATAGCAAAATGAAGTCTGTGAAGACCCACTGATCTCCACCTCTAATTTCCTCAGATGTGTGTTTCCATGACCGTTTTAAGAATGGCTGCTCCTTATTCAGTTGCTGGCTTTTCTGTCTGCCAATCCTCTGCCTGAGTAGCTTCTTGCTTTAATAGTCTCCTCCAGCCACGGACAGTTAAGGGTGGAGGGCGGGGCTGGCTGTCCAAAACGCCGGTACTTTGAGTGCTTAAGTTGCTCAAAAACATTCACTCTCACTTTCTTTGAGTCAACTCTGTGTAACATTACTTGCCGAAAGGCTGATTATGAGCAGTGTTGCATCAGTCCTCACAAACGTTCTAGTTCCCATACCTACTAAGCTATGTAATGTTTTTGGTCTACCTTACCTGATATTTTCGACCAGAAAGTTCTGTCTGGTTTGTTCTGCTTGCAGCCATTGGCCATATGACTGTGCTGACACTTTA
Source organism: Gnathonemus echidnorhynchus (assembly GCA_026776725.1). Classification (NCBI taxonomy): domain Eukaryota; kingdom Metazoa; phylum Chordata; class Actinopteri; order Osteoglossiformes; family Mormyridae; genus Gnathonemus; species Gnathonemus echidnorhynchus. The sequence continues at coordinate 11,875 of JAODJU010004344.1, read as the reverse complement.
GATTTCTGAAATGGTTTCTTGGTATTTTTTCTATTCATTCATCTATTTTCCTGTGAGATCATTATACTCAATCCATTCTCTCCTCCCTCTTTGTATCATATTTACATTATTACTGCTCTTAATCATTTGCATTAATCTTTTATTTTGTATGCAAATTTTGCATGCATTAAAAATAATTAGTGCTTAGCTATCAGCTCTCAATCACAGTCGAGTTTTCTAGTGAGTTAGGCTGATCAGCTGATTACTTTATTCTTAAAAATGGATACATAACAACACGACATTAGTGGATTCAGTGTGTTTGTGTGTGGGTTTCCAGTAGGTCTCGCTTGTTCCTCTGTCTGGATTACTTTTAGCCTGGTTTTGCTACCGCTAGCCTGTGTCATCAGGGATAAGCTGTAGGTCACGACAATGAAAATTGTGTGTTCAAGAGAAAAACAGCCAAAAGGCAGTTATTCAGTATTTTGGCTTAGAGAAGAGCCTTCAGATGCTAGTGCACCCACTGTATTTGTTTATGGTCTCGTTGTCTGACCACTTGCTATAGGCTTCAGGCTGCCAGTGAGTCCACCCCAGGAAGCACAGGATTGGACAGGATACCTGTCCATCACAAGGCTTACTCACGTACTATGGATAGGGCTGATATGAATGAGATATGAAATACTACATAGCAGCTTTCTATATTTTGAGAGATGTTTAAAAAACTCTAAATGGAACAGAGATTTACAAATGCAGAGTCACTGGAAACAAATTGTGAAAACTACTAAAGAAAGGCCAGAGGCTTGTATACCAAAATCTTTTTATTTGAGGAACACATGGGTATAGTTCCTTAAAACAAAACCAATCTGTCTCTTTTAAAGCAGAAAATATGGCTTCTGACTGAGAAGAATATCTGACAATAAAAATGTGCAAGTCTAAAACTCACATGATGTGTTTCAGAAGGACTTCAACTTAAAGATATTTGGCAAAATGTGAATTACAATCATTTTACTTGAGGAGCATTCCGGTATTGTTTCGGGCTGGGAATCGACCTTGACCTCACAATTCGATGCACAAGTGCCTGACTGGATTCCATTTAGTCTGTATTCAATCTATGTTTAAGACACATTAAATAATGTTCGATCAAAGCAGATACACGTCAATGGGCACAGTACTGTAGCGTTAATGCAAAGCAATGTAATTGTTTAAAATACATTACATGATGAAAATAAGAAAATTAAAGACAATAAATAGTAATAAGCACATTTATTCTTGTACTTGCCCATGAATGCACCATAATATTTCATCCACACTTTCCCCTCTGCAGTTCTTGTACTTGGCCAGAAATAAATAAATTACACCTGCAGACGTTTAGTCACCTCCATCTGCTTCAGTGTTACCCACAATGTTTGAAAAACCGATAACTAACAATATTCTCATAACTGACAGCAAGTCACGTGAAATACTATCCGTTTTCTCTTTATGTTTGCTTTTATTTCATTTTATTTATTTTGCTTTTATATAACGTTATTTTGTGTCACCTCAAGAAGGGTACTGAGAATGATTGGTACAAGAATAAAAGCCTGGACTAGCTTGCATTCAGGTGCTTGGAATAACTCCATTACCGTGACTGACAATGTACCAAGGTGGCATTACGAGGCGATTGAGACTGTTTCAACCCTCCTAGAGGTAACAGAGAAATTAGCGCCATCTATACAATAAGAAGACCAATGCAAGTAAAAATCAGCTCATTTATTTTCAAAATCACGGGGAAAGCATTAATTAATTAGATCGATCTTGGGATTTTGTGAATCGATATTGAATCATCAAAACCAGGATCGTGATTAATCATAAAATCAATATTTTTTCTCACCCCTAACAATGGATAATTCAATATAGCCAAATTGCTTGCCTGCATGCCTTGGAGCACACAGGATACTCATACAGCTTACGGAGAACATGCACAATCGACACGCACAGAATCGGCTGGGATTCAAAGCTACAACCCAAGAGGTGTGAGGTGAACAATGCTACCTACTAAGTACCTGTGCCTCTCGTCGACGTGCAGAGTGTCTATTCAAGGGGTGCAGAAGTGTGTGACAGAGCCCAGTTAAAAGGAAGACAAGTCCTGTCAAAGTGACACTTCCACTGTACATCATAGAGTGCTGACATACAGCTAGAACAAGATGTTTTTATGTACATGTACAATATCATGTATTCTGCTTTCAAAACCATTTTTTGCTTAATTTTTACTATATTACTGCTTATTATACCAAATTACATACATTATGCCATCTGTTTTCTGCATTTTGTGTATCAGGTAACCTTTGATATTAATGTTCATTATTGTTGCGACATGAGGAACAGGGAAGGGCTTGGGTACATATATATTCTACTGTATATTTGGGTAAATAGTTGTAAAATAAACCACATTCATAAGATTAACCACATTCAAGAAGCAATTTTACCGTATCTTTACAGTATATTTTAACATATTAGGGTTAATATTATTTACAGCTCAATCTTTAGTTTCAAATCAAGGTAACAGTGTCTTGCAAAATGTAATTGTTATTGGTTCCAGCAAGAAATAAAGTGTATGCACAAGATTTGGAGGCAAAGAGATCCTGTGAGGGGAAAAGAATTTTTGCAGCTGCTGTAGTGATGTGCAGCTGCTGTAGTGATGTGCAGCTGCTGTAGTGATGGGAGAAATGCGACTCAGCAGGTGTACAGTTGGGCATAATCTCAGTCTAACCCTGGATGGAAACCAGTGGGGATTAAGATTTAACCAGTCAGGAAAGGGCAGAACCTCCGACTGTGATGGCATCAATGTCACCTTTCTCATTTTATTTCCCATTTCTTCCATCGCTGCTTTCAGGTACATCAACAGAACCAAACACCCTTTGAGGTGCCAGCAACAGCAAACAGGCAAAGCTTGTCTCTAGCTCTCCCACTCTTGTATATGTAATACAAAAAATGCCTTTCTCCCAGTCAGGCAGAGGTTCACTCGCAGTAATTTCACAATTTCCCTCGGCCCTGGGGGCTTGATACAGAACTCGTCACGGCTGACCTTGTGCAGCACTCAGTCTTTCTTCGGGGCTGTGAGTTCCCTATGAGTTGCCTCTTTTGAACCCAAATTAAAATTCCAGCACCCGAGGTGTGTGAAAGCAGTGGATGAGAAAGAGTCTGATGTTCGATGGTGTCCCTCCTGCTTCCTGTGCACTTTCATTTTCCGTTCACATCTCATCAGTGCGGAAACGCCCTGAACGTCAGCACCAAATAAGAGGCTGCTTAGGTGTGTTCACTAGTAACAAGGAACGTAGGAGCCCAGTTCACCAGTGGTACCATCTTATGATTCTATTTCCAGTTAGGCATTAAGCTTAGAAGTAAAGGCAATACCTGTATTATGATTTGTTGGTCTTGATCCCCTTCAGACAGTGAATGGTTCCGCCCCCCCCGCCTCTCTTTATATAGAAGAACAATTGAATATTTTCTCGTTCTTTACTCGTTCCAGACTCAGTAAATATCAGATGTGGAGTCTAGAAAAATATTTTCTCACAAATCCCGTTAATTTGTTAAACATTATCCATTGGCAGCAGCTTCTAGAAATGTATATTTGGAGTATAAGTAAGACAAGGTTCTTTTTTTTTCTTAAGTGAAGACATTATGTACCTTGTGATTTTTACATTGCCTCAGGATTGGGGCCGGTATAGAATATTAAGAACTTGAATGCAAATTTAGTCTTCAGAAAAAAATATTTAGTAATCCAGTCCAACATCCTGCATTCTGAACGAAAAGCATCATCGCCGGCTGATCAGGTAAGCACGTACCACTTTAAACGTGTACCAGGATCACATTTTCTGTGTTCCGCCTAAAGCTGACCTGAATTTAGATTAGAACCCATTTCTGACTGTGCCTTCAGTGGAGCCTGTGGTCTTGAAGGCACATTTCTAGGACTATAATGAATTAAACGATATCTCTTCAGTTTTCTGAGTGTGTAGAAAGCACTGGCTATTTCTTATAGCCATAATCTCCATGATTTTCTAAAAACAAGGCAGGTCTTTCCAAAAATATTTTTAAGCCGAAAACTAGACAATTTCTGTTTGATATGCTCAAACCTGGCATCAAAATATATTACTTTATCAAATTATGTGTTGTGTCAATGAAAACAGCAGAATAGATCATCTAGTTAATAGACAGCAGCATCCAGTAGGAATGGGAATTACAGGAGTCATTTAAGGTAACAGTGATAAAGCAAGGATTGTTTTTTTCTGATTAAGTTCACTGCAAGTATTTTCACCAGGTTCCTATTTATCAAATTGTGCCTGTCATTTTCTTGAATATTGTGGAACAATGTGAACAGTAAAGTACATAAGGGAATATGATACAGACATGCTCAGTATATGCTGGGCAAATGTATGTAACGTCAGTACTTGCATATTCCACGTTTCGAGCCATTTAAATCTCCCAGATAAGGCCTGGTTCTGAACCACTGATGTACATAATTAAAAACTCATTTGGTTTCTGCAGTCATTATAAGTTGTAAAAGCAATGCTATTTTGAAATTTAGTCTTGTTCTGCTTTGAGTAACGTTTATTCTGCTTATTAGGCAACAAATTGATATATTCAGCACAGCCCCACAGTGTTTTAGGTGGTCTGTCTTTTGCCTTTCTTTCGAAGTAATATTTTTTTCTGATGTTATTATTTTATCGAACTATAAAGGTATATGATCCCATTCCTACTGGATGCTGCTGTCTATTACTGTAACTAGATTATCTATTCTGCTGTTTTCATTGAGACAACACATAGTTTGATAAAATAATATATTTTGACGCCAGGTTTGAGCATATCAAACAGAAATTGTCTCGTTTTCGGCTTAAAATATTTTTGGAAAGACCTGCCTTGTTTTTAGAAAATCATAGCATGTGACGTAGCCATAGCTGTTTATCTGTAAATCTTTCAGGTGTGACCGATTCAGCATGAATGCTATAATGAATGCTGTAATGCTTAAAGAGTAACATTAGATGTCATGTTTGTTTGTAAGCTTCTCATAGGTAGTTCTCCAGGTGATTCATGGGTAATTAGCTAAGTTGGGGTGTCATGCCATTTAGGGAAATATTTGGGGAAGAATACAGTTGGTGTGACTGTGCAAATAAGACAATGTTAATTTGGTGGATGTATCATATACAGAATTTGTTTTGAGTGGTTGTAGTTTACATTAAGCTACATGTTTTGTATCTGTGGGCCATCTGTGGGCCTTATCTGCTGTTAATAAATGTTTGTGATGTTTGTCTGACTGGAAGCTCATGTAAACGTCCTTTGAGAAATTTATCAAGTATATAATCTAGATTATTCCTACTTTAACTGTGGTTGGCAGAGTGATTTCTGGTGGGGCCTTGAACAGGGTTCTAAGCCTTAACTGCTTCAGGGCCTGGCTGGCCCTGCTTTCTCAATTGTCTGTGGCTTTGGATATAAGCATCTACTAAATAAATGTTTACTTATTCAATAGTGGGAGGAGTGTCAGGTCATTTGAGTCACGTCCTTCTGCTTGCAGGGATCACTACAGTGCTGACCATGACCACGCTAAGCATCAGTGCCCGTCACTCGCTGCCCAAGGTCTCCTATGCCACCGCCATGGACTGGTTCATTGCTGTCTGCTTCGCCTTTGTCTTCTCCGCCCTTATTGAATTCGCTGCCGTCAACTATTTCACCAACGTGCGGATGGAGGCTGCCCGGATGAGGTCGGCCAGGATCCCCTGCCCAGGCGATGCCACCGACGCTGAAGAGGTGCTACATGTGAGCCAGCTGGTCGGCATTCGCCGCTCACACATAGGTCAAGGGCCCTCCTGCAGATACCGAAAGCCATTATGGTACAACTGTAGAGAGCAGCCCTCCACATTGCCCAGGGAGGCGAAACACTTGTCCTCTGCCCCGAGTTAAACTGAGGACCACTGAGATTTTACTTTCACTGGTTTATTCTCCTCACAAACTCTCTACCCAGAGAACACTCAATTTCCAGTGTAATTCTGCCTAGAGGTGTAAGGTTACCTTTTCTTGCGATAAGATGTTTGCTCAGGTGTACTAAGGGCTTAGATTTAAAATTTATTTCTAGTTTTTCTTGCAATTTCAGCCAACAACTATTGGTAAGTAAGCAGTTTATGGAAAGTATAAAGGTGTCCAGATACAGCAGCTATTTCTTACTCAAGGATTAAGTTAATTTTGCTTCGCAAGAATGTGGTATCACGTGTAAGGAAGTTCAACTTCGTTCAGAAAGTCTCAGTGCTGTTGTATGCATTCTATTTTATATGGTGGATCCAGTAGTACACCTCACTGTTTCAGGTTGAATCCTTGGTATGGTGAAAAGACTCAGTAATCCAGAGCAGGGCCAGCCCAGGGTAAAAGGGAGCCACCATCGGATCAGTCTGTCAGAATGGGGAGAAAGATGACGAATTACAGTTAGGCTAGTCAAAATGCGCTTAGACCGCCAAGAAAGGTTGGACCGGCCCTGGTCCATGTGATGGACATGATGTAGATTGTTAGCAGATTGTTTGACTTTTCCTAAACAGATTGGACAGCTGTTTCATCACAACAACATGCATGTCCAAGCAATAACTTTTAAATTAAGGACAATCAATGCCTCTGTCTCATCTGAGCCATCTAACACATGCAGCCTCACACAACTTAGTCTCTGTTATGCAGTTTTATACAACAGTGCAATGTGATTGTTTATTGCATCATAATTAAATAAGATTATGCAATCAGAGTGGACGTTACGGTAAGAATGTGTATGATTTGTGGAGTTTGGTTGGACTGTGGAACATGATTGGGTGATATTTTCCAATGTAGATGGGTACGGTCTTACAAAGGGCCCTGGTTATTTACTTATTTATTCCAAATCCCTCAGGCTGAGGTTATAAAAAAAAGTACTAGAAGCAGAATAACTAGTCTTTAATTAGATAAATTTGTCAATTGCCTCATTTTTCCATGCTTAGCTGGCTGTCCAGGCAGAGACCACTGAATGCACCCGTAATGGAAAATAAGAGTTTTAAGGTATATTTGTGCAAGTTAAATTAATTTTATAGTGTCCAATTGACTATCAGAGTATGCCTTCAGGAGTTTAAATTTAATTAATGCCGGCCTTCTGGAGTCTAATCGCAGAAAGGATCAGTAACACTGCCAGCCTGAAGAAATGGAAATCCCACTCTGCTTAAAGAAACATATAAAACAACTTCTTCAGAGTGGGTAGTACTGCCTGGAGGAGAAAAATCACAGAGATTTCAGATTAAACATTATTTTATAAGATTTAGGGGCAGCTTCAACCAGCCTTACAAATTACGAGGAAACCAAGTAAACAGGGATACGACGATGAGTTAATTTACAATGTTGCTAGATTCCCTGAAAGACTTTTGTCTTTTTCTAATTAAATATACTTGCAGACAGGTTAGGATAAGCTTTCATCCATGAAGCTGCATGACAAAAAAATACCTTGCATTTTAACCCATATGCCACAAATGAATACAGATTAAAATACATTATATTTTGTTTTCATAACAGCGCAAATGCACATAGAATAAGTACTGTACGCATTTGTGCTTTTACAAAGAATCGATTGTCGCATGTATCGTGCTTAAAGGTGAGTGCATACTTGCGTACCAGTTATGTGCACCCCTGACTATATTATCGATTCCATGAAAAATGAGTTTTATACACGACAGATCAAGACTTCTGCTACTTTCAATACTTTTGACAACACTATGTTGTGTACATAGGGTGACCATCAAAGGTGGAAAGTTCAGGTTCAGAAAGTACAAATCCAGACAAAGATTTTGTTTCAGCCGACCAATTGAGTATAAAGAATCATAGTCACAGGGCCTTCTTTTCCACCGATTCAAAGCGCGATGTAAAGTGTAAGGCAAAGTGGTTTGTTAGATTTGTACCAGCGCTGTCCCCTTTCCCAGCCGCTGTGCTCATTCAGCAACGAGCTTCTTTTCCCCGTCATCTGACATCATTGTAATAGCAATCCACTGTAGATCATGCATCGCTGCCTTTTAAAGGTGAGGTGACTCGCCATTCTGATTGGTTCATTGCATGTTGCGGCCAAAACATGCCTCTGAATAATTAAAAGAGTTAGGACAACCGTGTGCTTTGTGTTGGTGCAAAGTCTGGTTTTTCCGCTGTCAAAATAGTGAAATGGATCTGGACACGCCCATAAATGTTAGTTGCACTAACACACAGAGTGTTCAACTGATTGGTTGAAACAAAATCTTGGTCTGGATTTGTACTGTCTGAATTTGAACTTTCCACCTGGTGATTATTTGTCCTGATTTCAGGCGGACAGTCTGCTTTTCCCTGCTGCTACATGTCCTTTTTGCCCTTTTGTCTTCTTTTGACATCTTCTGTGCGCAGTAGGTTTCAGCATGTGTAAGTACTGATAATGATAATATGATAATGATAGCAATATTAATATTATGAGTCCTTTTAGCGCCAACATTGATGTGTAACTACCTGGAAAAAAAAAACAACACTTTTCAACCAAATCTCAACATTGCTCAGACATCTAGCAAAGCCGTCTGTTGAGCTAGTTTTTACTGAGTGGGTTGACTTGTCAGTGAGGGAAAGTGCTTTTGACCGATTATAAATTCAGGTTGTTTCTGCACATAATATCAGGGATGTATGGGTTTCATATAGCTCTAGTTATTCTGAGGTGCATGTATTCCTATGTTAATGCTTATCAATATACCGTATTGGCCTGAATATAAGACAACCCCGATTATATATTATTATATATTTATAAAGAAAAAACATTTTATTTGACAAGAACATACAAGTTAACCAGCAATCATTGCTTAAAAGGCAACCACAGGCAATAAGGTTCCAATAAGTGTATTAAACAGCAAATATTCCAGAAGACAAATGTTTTAATGGGGGGGGTCTGAAAATTACAAACTCCACAACCCTTGAGGGTGCAGAAAGTTTTAGATGCAGCAGAGAAAAAAAGCGTATTGTGGAGAAAGGTTGAGCCATATTAACAAATGATATGACAGCTCTTTTAAAGTGAATGTTACTATCAACAGCCACTATCAGTTTAATACTAGCAGCGGCTAGTATTTACACGACACTCAGGGATACGCGCTAAACACGCGCACAGCCAGGGAAGCCAGCGATTTACACGACACTCAGGGATACGCGCTAAACACGCGCACAGCCAGGGAAGCCAGCGATTTACACGACACTCAGGGATACGCGCTAAACACGCGCACAGCCAGGGAAGAGGTATGAGGCAACAGTGGTAACCACGGCATCCCCATGCGTCCCCCTCACTGATCATGTCAGTTGATATCAAAGGTCTCACAGCACCATGGCAGCATCTGTCTGTGGTTTTCTTGCATGCCAGTAGCCATTATGTTTACTGTTAACCCATACTGTAAGTCTGGGATGGGCTATTACTACAGTGAAAGCCTTAAATATTTGTCACAGGATTAGAACATATTTGGCTTCTCTAGCATTTTGGAGTTAAGAGAAATCAATAGACAGCAATCCCTTAAACCTAAACCCTTAATGTGTGTAGAATTTATTGAACCATCACCAAGATAATGATGGGGAAGTCAAGGCAGGGTAATAAAATCAAACATGTTGCTCATTTTTACTTTTTAACATAAATATTGACATTGGATAGTAAATATTTACTCATTGTCTACTTTATACTTGTATGTAAAGCTTTTTAGACTTGATTTTTATTGAAAAGCAAAGATTCCATGAAATTAATGGTTTTCTGTTAGCAAGCAAACTCACACTGAAGTATTATATATTCTTCTTTTGAATTATTATATTTTGCCTCTAAATTGTCTTTTGTGTTTTGCAGCAGAATGATGTACACAGCAGCCTGAGAAAGAGGGTGAATTATGTGAGCCAGGCGGCTTCAGGGAGCTGCCAAAGGTCTGATTCGGGCAGCAGCCTCAAGCTTATGGGAGGCGGAGCTTCCGCAGCAGCCCGGGCTCCGTCACCACCCACTGCACTGTACCCTTCCAGCCTGTCAGAATCCAGTCCCAACCCATTCAGCCAATTAAATGCAGCACAGATGCTGGCCCCCTGGAGCACACCTGTAGCCCCAAATTCAAACATACATACGGGCTCCCCTCCCCTCCAGAAAGTCAAGCCAGAGCCTGTGCAGGCGACAGGGGTCAAGACAGACCCCAAACGGACTACACACATGTCCCTGCTGCCGCCGATCTCCTCATCTTCACCCAGTTCAGGCATAACCAGCAAAATCGACAAATATGCCCGCATCCTATTCCCAGTCTCATTCGGAGCATTTAACATGGTTTACTGGGTGGTCTACTTGTCCAAGGATACAATGGAAACTAGTGATGGGTAGCCTCATAGTATCTTTGCTTTTACATCACTGGCAAAACAAAATAGAACAAATAATAGTGCGATTATCAGACACTCACTACAGTTACAAATCAATTACCTCAGCTATCGCCCACGTTGTGTGTGGTCTCCTTTAGCATAAGTGCTTTTGATATGTATTGCCTTGTGTTAATTAACTCAAGTTTTCTATTTTCACCACCTTAGCTGGGTAACTGTGGTAAGCAGCTATATGTGCTTCAGCAGTAAGAAGTAGCTTTATAGGGAAAGTGTCACTCGGGTGTTCGTAAGCAACGCATTTGTAATCCGTTATTATTGTTACCTCGATTTTTTAGGATATACAACAGCCGGTCATTTAGTCAATGACTTTTGGAGGATAATATATAATAAATTTTATGTATTTTTTCTCCGTTTGTATTTCTTTAAACAGTTCTGTGTGGCTTGAAGATCACGTTAGAGGTCCACTGCATCCATCCTGTTTTAAAAAAAAAAAACACAACAAAAAAACATTTTGGTAATATTTTCAATGAATGTCATGAACACATTAATACATGATAATGCATTCTTAAAGCATATTAAACATGGCTATAAATATTTATAAAAACGGTAAGACATTATAGTCACATTTATTATACATTTCAAATGTTTTATGAAGATCTCATCCGTAACACTCTATAGGTACCTTTTTAAGTCAGAACAGTCCATTCCATCCATCCATTTTGTATACCCGAGCTCTTCAAATCTGGACCTCAATTCCAAATCCAGGCCTTGTTTTCAGTTCTCCCAGGTAGTTAGTTTAATGATTACTGACTCTAATTGGCCAGAGGCTTCACATCCGGCTCACAGGTAAAGGAAGGCTGGAAAATCAGCAGGGCTCGGACCTTGAGGACCGTGATTTGAATATCCCTGTTCTATACCCTGAACCTCCGGATCAGGGTCACAGGGGGTCTGGAGCCTATCCCATAGGCTATAGGCACAAGTCAGGGAACAACCCATCACAGGGCACACTCACACATTATTCACACCTACAGGCAATATGGTAACCTCAGTATGTTTTTGGACTGCAAGGAGGAAAGTACAGTACTTGGAGGAAACCCCAAAAAGACACAGGGAAAACATCCAAACTCCACATGGAGCTATAGCAAAAACTTGAAACCTGGTCCCAAAATTGTGAGGCAACAGTACTAATCACTGTGCCATCAACTGCAGTACAAACAGGCCTAAATTCTTGTACCGATCATTATACAACAGTTGGTTCTGACTAAGAAATCTAATCGGACAAGAGGTGTTCTATGAGCGCTGTTAACAGTATAATCGCACTCGGACATTTCACATCAGATCTATCATTCCGTTTTACAGGTGTGCCTAAAAACTGTTGCTTAAATGTAACCCTCTGGAGTTGGCGATCCCCGCAGGATCAAACATATCTCGCCAAACCATCTGAAACACTCCACGAGTTTGTCACAGAAACATTAAAAACACCCCAGAAACCTTGAACAGTCTACTAAACATATATAGAACTCTCTCTCTCTCATAT
>JAODJU010004343.1:0-14975 GCA_026776725.1 Gnathonemus echidnorhynchus | reverse complement strand
ACTCTGGCCTTCCCTATTTACCCATGGTGCCCTGTTATGGTGCGTGTCTCTAATACTGGGCTAGAACCATCTGCGTCCTGCAGCCGGGACAGCGGAGCCATTATCCTGAGGGAAGCCACTCAAACTCCAGGATCAGAGCATGGGAGGGGTCCTGCAGTATCCTGCACGCTGCTCTTAGAGCTTGCTGCTCCCACAGGGATGAAAGTGCTCTGACCAGGAGTTTGATGATCTTAGAGCAGACTTTCACTGTGTTGTGCAGGCAGGTCCTGTGCTGCAGACTTGTGGAGTGATACCAGCAGGGGGACACTCAATGAATGAGTAGTAGAAGATTCTAAGCATGACCATGTTGACCCCAAACCTGTAGAGCTTCCTTAGGAGATATTGCCGCTTCTGACATCTCCTTAGAATGTCCTCGGTGTTGGAGGCAAACTTTAGGGTGCAGTCAAAGGTAGTACCCAGATATTTGTACTCCTCCACCACTTCCACTGTCTGCCCGTGGATTATGCTGACAGATCCTGTCGCCAGCTCCCTCTGTTTGTTAGAGAAGGTCACCACCATGTCCTTGGTCTTCTCCTATGGCCTATATTAATGGGGAAATTGATACTGTTTTTTAAAATTAGAAACATAGACTGCTACATGCGACTGAGCCCGATCAGCTGTGACTAGCCTGTCATGGTTTTTAGTTGTTTTTTAGGTGGTTTTTATGGAGTCTTTCATTGTAATAGCTTTGAAAAGTATATCAATATATCTCTTCATCTACTTTATAAATATTATAATTAAAAAAGAAGGAACACCCCGGGTCTTAATACGATTTTGACAAATATGTCCCTGTTTGCTTTCTGAAATGTAGTTTTATGAATAGAAATACCAAAAGATTAAAGTACTGTATACCAGACAATTAAACTATTCAATAATTTTTCTAATTTTCTGTATTGCACACAAGAATGCACCCATTAATCATTAAATTCTTTTTTTACTAACATACACATGGCCATCTATAATTTTTCTTTTTTTTGTGTTTGTTTTTTTACGTGAATTGCATTTCAGTATAATGCTAAGACCAGTGGACATGCCCTCGCTATTTTTAGTCGTATTCTTCACCTTTTCAACACTTCTGTTTGTTTGCACCTGTGGTGTTAGGTCTCCTTGTTTGTATCCTAGTTTGACGCATTTCTTCAGAGACTAGCCTTTACCCTGACCCCTCTCACTGTCTGACCTGTTGGAGTTTAACTTCTTGTTAAATTCACCATAGTGGCCTTTATCCACTGTCCAGTCATGTGATTCAGTGCTGCATATCATTTAAACTGGGGGACCTTAATACTGACAAGTTATCCGGCTAAGCAAAGAATCCTGCTTTCTGATACAGGCCTCATATTAATGAGATTTATATTTTGTAAACACAGTGCAACAAATACAGGTAGTTCTCGCTTTGTCATGGATCGGCCCAAGGGATCCCCAATGATGTCACATGGGTAGTCCCAGTTACTACGCCCACACCTCTGGGGGAATCCCAGTCTGTCAGGGTTGGCTGATTTTACCCTATCTACAGCTCTTCTAGCCAGTGTTTCTCCCAGCTGTTTGTTTGTTTTGTCTAATTGACTTGGTTACACATTGGCCAAATGCGAAATCTTCCTGGTTTTCCTGAGAATTTGAGTGTTCCTGTATCTGTCTGCCTGCCTACTGATCTCCTGACCCTGCCTTTAGATCCTGAGACCTGTCCAGCCCCTCCAGCCAGCCTTCACTCCTTGCCTGACCATCGCCTGTCCCTTGACTCCCGATACCCGTTTTGCCCCATGATCATTTCTGCACCTCACCTGACCTTCGCCTGCCTCACGACTTCAACTCTGTCTTGCGTTTTGGATCCCATTCTGACTCTCTCTGGTTTTTATCTGGACTGTTTTTGAATACAATCTGTCTTGAGCCTCATTAAACCCACTCACTTTACGACAAGGCACATTACTGGGACGTCAGCAGCTAGATATCAGCACCGTGGGGGAGTCCCTGGAATATCTCCATTTGGGGCTAACAGCACTGGCTTCGCAGGTACAGAGCATCCACTAATATCATGCTGCCGCTACACCAACTCCACTGGTCAGTGAACCACGGATTCCACCCCACGGGCTATACAACAGAGAACCAGGATCTTGCCAAGCCTATTTATCTCAGTGCTCTCTTGCCTTCAAGTTACAGCTGTCTGCTTTTCCTACTGAACGCTCTAAGGTTGCTTATATTATTACGGGTTTGACTGGCTCGGCTAGGGAATGGGTGATTATTGCCTGGGACTCTGGCGCATCACTTTGTAATACTCATAGGTTGTTTTATGAGGAAATGAAGTTTTTGATCGCTTGAAGAACAACAGGGAAGCTGTGTGCAAACTATTGCAGCTTCACCAGGCAAACCGGTCGGTGTTTGATTATATTATACAGTTTCAGATACTCTCCCTATCCTGTGGCTACAACGCATTTTACAATGGATTAGTGGAGGACATCAAGTATGAATTAATGGCTCATGAACTTCCTGAATCCCTGCAAGGACTCAGAGCGATGCAGGAGGGAGAAACTGCCTCGTTCCCTGGTTCAGGGCACAGTTAACTCTTCAGATGCTGGCCCCGAACCTTTGCAAGTCAACCAGATTCGACTCTCTCCGGCCGAGGGACAGCGGTGTCTCAACTCTAGGGCCTGCCTGTATTGCAGACAAGTGAGACAAGGCTAGATGGTCCTTATTTTTTACTCATTTTAATTGACAGGTGTCCTACAGGCCTGCTCTTAGAACTACATGCCAAGTTCCCTGTCACGTCAGTTCAGAGAGGAAAAGGATATGGAAGACTCCAACCCTGTTCTGCTGGCTAAACGCTTCATTGGAGCAGTCTCATGGGGCATTGAGGAAGCAGTTCAGGCAGACCAAAGCTTTATCAAACCAACCGATGGATGCCCACCAAATCAACTGTTCATTCCACAGTTTTTATGCTCTTAGGTTTTCCAGTGGGGTCACCCTTCCCTCCTGGCCTGCCATCCAGGGGTTCAATGTAGCTGTGCTCTGCTCGAACAATGGTTTTGGTAGCCCTTCATGCTCCGAGATATCCATGAGTTTGCGTCCTCTTGTGTGATCTTGGCAAAGATCAAGAACCCCTCTCGGGCACCAGAAGGTTTTTTGCAATTCCTTCCTATTCCTAGGAGCCCCTGGTCCTGGATTTTGTAACTGGTCTTCCTGGGGGTTCACAGGGGTCCTCTCCATTGTGGACCATTTCTCAAAGGCTACCCATTTTGTTCCCATTCCCAAGTTACCTACCGGAAACTGTTACTCAGCTAGCATGTTTTCCGACTCCACGGCTTTCTGGGAGATATTGTCTCTGATAGAGGCCCACAGTTTCTCTCCCATTTTTGGCAGGAATTTTGCAAGTTAATAGGTGCCACAGCCAGCCTTTCTTTTGGCTTCCACCCCCAGTCCAATGGACAGACTGAAAGGGCCAACCAGGACCTGGAAAGGATGCTATGCTGCCTAGCCTCCCACTCGCTGGCTACTTGGAGCATCTACCTCCCCTGGGCATGCCCACAATCCCCTATCTATCTCGTCTATTGGCTTTTCTCCTTTCCAGTGTTGCCTGGGTTACCAGCTATCATTGTTCCCATCCCTGGAACAGGAGGTTGTGGTCCCGTTGGTCCACCAATTCCTTCGTTGTTGGAATTGGACCTGGAGGTTAGCCAGGGCATTCCAGTTACGCTCTAGGGCACAGATGGAAAAGAATGCCAACCGGCGTCAGTCTCAGGCACCTCCTTTGCAGATTGGATAGAGGGTATGGTTGAGCACAAAGGACCTTCCTTTGCACGTTGTCTCATGTAAGTTAGCAACCCGCTTTGTAGGTCTATTTCTCGTTGCCAAGATTGTCAGCCTCCCTGCGGTACAACTCCATTTCCTGACCTCTATGAGGCGTATCCAGCCGATCTTCCATTCGTTTCTGTTTAAGTCCCATGCAGTTACTCCCCTGGCCTCCCCAGGTCTGCCTCCTCCACCACCACAGCTCATTGGTGGGGGTGAAGCATTTACTGTCCGTCGATTGTTGGACGTTTGTCACCAGGCCCTGGACCCCTCCCTTATTGCTGATTTTCACTGTGACCACCCCAGTATTTTGGATTGCCCACTGCGTATTGGTTGTCAAGGGGGGAGGGGCACTCTCACGGATCAGTCTGGGGGATGGCTAATGACATCACGCGGGTAGTCCCAGTTACTACACCCACGCCTCCAGGGGAATCCTAGTCTGTCGAGATTGGCTGATTTCACCCTGTCTATGGCTCTTCTCGCCAGTGTTTTTTGTTATGAGGCTATACCTCCTCCCACCTGTTTGTTGGTTTGTGTAATTGACTTGGTTACTTCTGCACATTTGGCATGCTGACCGAATGTGAGATCTTCTTGGTTTATCCAATCTGTCTGCCTGCCTACTGATCTTCTAACCCATTTCTGCCCTAAGACCCCGAGGCCTGTCCAGCCCCCCTTGTCAGCCAATGCTCCTCGTCTGACATATTGCCCATTCTCTTGAGGATAATTTGGAACGAATTAGCTCGTAAAGTTGAGAATTACCTGTAATGAACTTAGTAAGCAATGCACTTGCTGTCCTTTTTCTGGAAAAGTAAAACCAGTTTATTCATGGCAAAAAGCTGCATCACACTATATTTAGATAAGTACAAAGCACAACATTCAAGTTCTGTAATAGAGATGAAACGGTATGAAAATTTAACATCATGATTATCGTGACCAAAATTATCAAGGTTATCACTGTTATCGCAGTTATGTTAAAATGTGCTGAAAATGTCCTGATATAAAACTTGGTGAAATCATTTGTTTGTGTATTGAAAACCACAAATTAAATTAGCAACACTATACACTTTGAACATTAAAATAATAATAATGTAGAAAAAAACAACTTCATTAGTATCATAATAAAACATTATGTATTCTGTTATCATTGAGTATGGTTTGTTCCTGCCTCTATACTTTCATCCTGAAACTGGCTAGTCAAATATCTCCCCTCTAAAATAACAGGTAATCCAAAATTGCAGTGTTCCTTTTCAAGAATACGCAAATTTATTCTTAATAGCACATAGGCAAAAAGTGTCAGCTCCTTTACACCACTGACAATGTACAATATTTGGTAACACTTTAAATTAAGTGTACCTTCATCATGCATTCCTTATGCATTCATAGAACATTCAGTGCACCTTCATAATGCATTCATAGAACATTCATAAGCAGCATGCAAGTACACCTTAATATCCCTTAACAGCTTTAATAAACATTAATAACAAACATTACACGATTATACAATTATATTGTTTGTTATTTTTATATAATGTTTGTTTTTAATGTATATTACAGCTGTTTGATGTTAGGATGTTAAGGTATACACACATGATGTTTATGAATACATTATGAATGTGTACTGTTCGTTTTATGAATGCAATATAAAAACACTATGAAGGTGCAGTTAATGTAAAGTGTTACCCAATGTTTTTACGAGAGTAAATAACACTGAACGGTTCCATTTATATTATTGACAAGCTATTACCAATTTAGACAAACCATAACATTTTCCCCCATTCTAAAGTCCCCCACATCACGCTTTAAGTTAAAAGTTAACTTACCTTGCATTCGCCATAAAGTAGAGAGTGTTGGTCACGAAAATGACTTGTAAGACTAGATGTGTTGTCCCCTCTTTGCGGATATTTTCTTTCTGCATGTTCTGTAGACAGGGTGGCCACTGCAATCATTTTTCCTTCTGCAGTCTCATAAAAGCCGAAATAGGACCATACCTCTGACCTAGTCCTCTAGACAGCTGAATAATTTCCTGAGCTCTGTCACCACCTTCCGCCATGTCTTCAACACAAAACAGGCCCACATTGCCTATGCACCAGTCTCTGGGAGACTGTTGCTAACTTTGGTTACAGTATTTTCCTTAATGTAGCACCAGTGAGATGGCTCCACATATGACAGATCCCAGTAACAGCTCACAGGGAATGCTGGGAAAATTGTAAATAGCCCCTGTTTGTGTTAATAACACCGTATTTCACTCTTTGTGGTCATTGTCATACCCTGACAATCAGCTGCCAGTGTAACTTTGACCATTGTGTTTATACAGGCAAGCTCCTGAGGAAAGTTCAAACAAACAAGGCACCTGGAAAGACCACAAAATACAGATGAAGAAAATTGACTGAGACACCATATAACAGCAGTTTTCTAAAAACAAATTGTCTCCACATCTACTCAAATCCTGTTGTCTGCTTGAAATTCTAAGTAGGTCTTTGCCCACCACAATTTACTACAGTATATTAAGCGAAAGGGCAGTGCTAATCATCTACTGTATCTGATTGAGAATACCTAAGGCTGGCATGACACAGTACGTCCATCAACCTCATTGTCACAAACTTTGTGGTTGGTTGAGATGACAAGTGACACAAACTACCAATCCACCCAGTTAACTATTTCCATACCCAATAGCCAGTGTTAATGCTGCAGATGAGTTCTACATTAAATGTGTCTGCATCATTGCTTGCACACTGGGAGTCTGTCACATTGATATTGACTGTTTACAATTCAAAGCCTACCTGATGTGAGAAAGGTATAGTTTTTGACCTACTCTGTCTCCTCTTATACTTGCTGCCAATTAGACATTCGCTCTGAGAATTTGTTAGAAACAGGTTTGCATGGTGCTTTCAAATGCCAGATGTACAAGAATTCGCCATTAACCAAGCATTGAGGCATATCAGAATAAATATGTTGTTATTCAGTAGAGTTTGAATTAAAGGGTGTTAAAATAATGAAATACAAACCTTTTTCAATAGTAGCACAAGCTAAAACTAAAACCAGACAACATATTCATAAACATAAATGATAAAGAGTGCTTATTTTTGATGAAGCAGCATGAATTTCATCCAGTAAATAAATATATTTAAATAAATAAATGTTTGGGAAAGCTGTTTTGGATCTTTTTTTACTATCTCTCCTACATGTTAGAAGGAGGAACATTGCTTCGTTCACAATAAACTATATTGAGCATTAAAAAACGAGTTTTACAAAAGGTTGCAATGTCTCTCCTTGCCATACCTGCAAATCCAGAGGAGAATCTGCATCCTTTTTAATAGTGACATTGCACTGAATAGATAAGGCTCTAGGCAATCCAATGACCAGCACTACTCTGCTTTGACGCAGATGGTTCTAGCCCAGTATTAGAGACACGCACCATAACAGGGCACCATGGGTAAATAGGGAAGGCCAGAGTTACACTGTACAAATTAATTACAGAGAATTTATGAATAATCTAATACTGGAGTCTCAGTAGAGGGGCATTACAATAAATGAAATTAGAAATGGATATGAACATAGTTCTTCCAACATAGCCGCAGCCGAATCTCCACAGTGTGTGTTAACAGGTACCAGGTAGGCTGGATGTTCTGCTGGATAACCCACTGGTTAATTCACCTACCCAGACTCTAATACTTGTTTTCCCCTCTGCTCCCCTTGTAAATGCATGCCAGGTCTGCCAAAGTATTTTGCTGCAAGTATTAGAGTCTGTTATCTCAAGTGTTCTCTGGAATCCCATATTTTCCTATCAAGGCGTGTTCGACCAGTTCTAGCTCCATTAGCAAACCTCTCCCATTCTTCATCATCTCTCCATCCTGAGGGAGCCACTTCGGGTCCCTGCTGACCTAGGCTCCACATGGACAACTATAATCTAAAACAGGGAGCAAGCTGGTTGTAATGTTTATTGCTACTAGGATTAAGGAAAAAAGGGAGAAAGGAGAGCTTAGCATGTGCCAATAAATGATTTTTAAACATCTCAATTATTCGTGCCCAGTTGTTACTTTTATTAAAGCGTGGCTCATTATAGAGGGCCCTGGTGGGGAGCGAAGAGACCTCTTGCCAAATCCAGAATTACCTTAAAATATTGCTTTGACACCGCGGTCAGAAATGGTGGAGCCCCTATTTCTCCACAGGATACTGCATGAGTAAACAGGCCAATCCTGTGTGTTTTTTTTTTTACAGTGAGAACTGTTTATGAAAATAAAGAACTGAAATATTAGCAACAGCTGCAATAATTGTAGCAGTAATCAGTTCATGTGAGCGCTGATAGGGAGGAGCTCTTCAGTAAATATCACTTCCTCATTTCAAAGGGAAAATTGGATTGTGGTTTCCTGGCAGTGGGCCACTGACTTTTAATGAAGAACATAATTGATTGAATTAAGATTAATAGGTGCAAATGGACAAAGAGGTCTGCAGCACCCATGTAGAGGGCAGGCTGGGGAATAAGTACACAGTGCAAGAAAAGACAGTCCCCAACCTGGCCAAGTAGGTCTGCACGATATATAGTTTCAGAATCGTCATCACAATGCATGCGTGTGCAATGATCAAGCAAGGCAAATTAAATCAAACATGTCATGCTACAACTTTTTTTGCTGCTTGATACAAAAAGAAAACTCGTTCTCATTTCCCGTGACTAACCTACAAGACAAATCTGTCTCATATAATTTATTGCGATTATGGGTTTTTGGATACATGGAGTTCTTTGCTAGTGAGTGACATGCAGGCTCTGCATGCACAGCACAACAAATCACCAACTACAATTATTCTTGATAGAGCTGCAAGATGTGCAATATTAATGTTGACATTGCATGTTATACGCATGCAGTTTTCACATTACAAGAACCATGATAATCAGCTGGATTAAGGCAGTAAGTTATGCTAAAACATTTTACTCTGTTATAGAGAACACAACTTAGCAAGCCATGCAATTTTAATGATCTCTTCTTTTAAACATTATGAGTGCATGTTAAAAAATCATTTTAAACTTCACTGCCACTCCTTTTGCATGAGCTCTGCATGGGCTCTCTGTGCCAATCATAATCATTTTTGTGCTTGCTGTCGGGCTCACCTATAGATCTGGTTTCATCGCAAATAAGTGAATGTTTCAAAGGAATGCACCTAACCCAGTCACGTTGGTGTGGTGCATGGATGCAACTAGTTCGACCACACCACCAGGAGCTCCCACCCGGGGAAATACCCACCATTAACCCAACCCAATAGGTCACACAAGTTTGTTTACCAAGAAAGGCGGAGTCGTGTCTCCAGGTACCAAATATGACTTATTAAGGAAAGGAGGGCTAACAAGCTGTATCTGACCGGTAGGGAGGTTCGCTCACCACGAGACTACACATGTGCTCCGCACACACACCAGAAACACAAGTTATTCAGCAGGCACTTAAAGACGCTGCACTACAGTTCAAGGGAATCTAACCTTCCCCCCTCAGACTCCAGCCCAGCTAAAAGGCAACTAACAGTGAAGTTAAAATTGAGCAAGTGGCTTTAGTCGCTAAGGCTTAACTACTCAGGACACACAAATTAAAACATAAATCAAATTCACATACAGTAACAAATCCAGGACAAGGTTAAATTAGCACTATACCAATACCATTAAACAATAACAAAACTAAAGAGAAAAACATGGAAGTAAAAATGTGCAGAAGCAAGAACAGCAGTGAACAGGGATGTAGAAGAAACATGCAGAAGTAAACCAGTAGCAGCCCATCTTGATTTCTAAATCCCTCAACAACAGCCGACTATCCAACAACAAGTGGGGGGCATCAGTAACAAGGTGGAATATGTGACCACCCATCCAGGCAGCCAAAATGACAATGACAGGTTCCAGGCACCAAAACGGCCTGCCAGACAAGTGGCCAGTGGAAGCAGTCACCCCACCACCAAGCACACACTTCAAGTGTGGAAAAACTGCCCTCTTTATACTGAATTCACTAATTAAGGGCATGCTGAATGGGCTGGGCAAAGACATCTCAAATGTAGCAGGTACGTAATCTACCCTGCCGCACTGGCATCAACAGGCTGAACATATGGGAATTTCCAGTCTGCCAAAGCAAGCAAAGGTGCTGAGGTTAGCTTCTGGATGATTAAATCAAAAGCTGCCTGACAAGTCCATTTGTCCCCCAAGAAGGGTGACTTTGTTCATAGATTCCATTATGGTCCTTTGTGTATGGGTGAAAAATCTCCCTTTAACAAATCATTGAGTGGCCTAACAATCTTGGGAAAATCTCCATCAAACTGCCAATAATACCAAGGAATGACCTGAGCTCCTTACCTGTTTGAGGATGTGGTTAGTCCTTGATAGCAGCAATTTTGCTTGGATCTGGCAGAATTCCTTGGGCTTATATCACATATCCTAATTACCTCACAGGAAGTATGAAAGAACCTTCACTTCCTCAAACACTTGGAAAGTTATAACATAAGGTCAAAATATGCAATGTCTTCAACTCTCATTGCCCATTCCTCATACTCCTCCAGTATGTTTGAGAATATGATGAAGTCATCCAAATAAGCAATGACTTTTGAAAGTTAATTCCCTCCATCACCTTTTCTGAGGTTCACTGAAATGTTGCAATTGCCTTGAGGCAATCTCCTAAATTTTCATACTCCAAAAGGAGTTGTAATGGCAATCTTGGGATGATCAGATGGCTGATGGGATGGTTGAACCTGACAACAAAGTGAATGTTCCCTCTATATCAGGTAGAGGGTAGGCATCTTTCTTGTTAAGGTTTAGAATCTTGTTTCACATGTTCCGCAGCAACATGCTGAACATTTTCTGGCAAGCGAATAAATACCGATGTGTCGAGGTTAAGAGCTTGTGTACGACCTGCCGTTTGTGTAACACCCCTCGTAGCACCTGTCTCAGGGTCAAGGACAGGCAGTGATTTAGAAAAATGGGCTTGGATTTCCATCCCCTTTTCCACATATATAGTTAGTTGCTTTCTGACTCAAGGTACTAGGGCTAATTTTATATGCCACAGCTAAATCATTGATCTGTTCCTTGAAATTACTAGGCATTTCATCAATTGCTCATGCTAATACTAGGTAGCTTACCACTTGCTCTCCCTGGGCAGAAGTCTAGTTAAATGACTTCCTAACAAGAATCGCCAGCAGAATGTTCACCTTCCAGAAGCATTGGGGTAATGTGCTCAATGAACTGACACAGAATGGTATCAGAAAAGCCACCCAAATGCTGGATTTTGACAACCTGCTTGTCAGGGTCAGCCCCTGTTGTCCCACTCTGTGTCCATTCCCCATTTGACCAGCAGGTGTTGCTGGTCATCCCGTCCTTCATGTTAGTCTTTGTGTTTTCCCCTGTTCTCTATTTGGCCTCATGGTTCAACAATTTGAGCTTCCAGTCATCTGTGAACCCTTCTGTCCTGTGTTTGAATTCTGCCTCCTCTGTTTTTATATTTTGCTCCCTAGTGTTTCATTTGAGTTTTTCTAGTTCTTGTATCTGGTGATTTTGTATTTGGTTTTTGGTTTTGTTCCTTATGCCCCTGCTTGTGTCTTTACCTGCTTGTCCAACTTCACCTGAGCAGATGCGTGACTATTAATAATCCCGACTATATATAGTATCTGCACTGGATATCACCGGCACGCCACACGCCTTGTAGGCGGAGCTGCATGTCCCTTCTAGCCGAACAAAACTACAGCTAAAAGCGGCCCTGGGGACCAAATTGTTTGTCTGTTATAAGTGAAATTTTATTATATGCAAGTCCGCTATATCCGATGCTTTTTCTGCATGTTCGCAAAGGTGCATGGCCAGGACAAGCGGACCTCGTCCTTTATAAACGATATTCCGTTATAAGCGAGTCCGCTATAATGGGATTTTTATGTAAATGGAATGTGCAAAAATTAGTGATGTGTCATTGTAGAATAACAGTAAGAGCAGTTTCCACCAAAAACCTGCACAGACACATCAGA
This sequence comes from Gnathonemus echidnorhynchus, assembly GCA_026776725.1. NCBI lineage: Eukaryota > Metazoa > Chordata > Actinopteri > Osteoglossiformes > Mormyridae > Gnathonemus > Gnathonemus echidnorhynchus. The sequence goes on along the minus strand of JAODJU010004343.1, from coordinate 3,185 downwards.
ACTGTCCATCCCACAGTGCAATTGGAGGAGAGAGGGCAAGCTGGCTCAACGTCTACTGACCCTGGGGTGTCTGGTCCCAAACCAAACCAGCTACAAGTAGTGCAAGTATAACCTTTCTTACTGCAACTCAAAGCAAAATAAGTCAGTTTATACCAAAACAGATGAGCCCAGCCAAACAGCACAGTATTGATGAGGATTTGGCTAAAATAATTGCCACTGATTTCCAGCCCTTTTCCATTGTAGAGGACAAAGGTTTTAAAAGTTTCGTCAAAGCCTTAAATCCCACATACACTCTACCCAGTAGAGAAATATTGTCCCTAAAAATGATCCCAAAACTATATGACATAGAACGTGCATTATGGTACGACGACAACGACGACAAGTTTGCCTGACAACTGACTGCTGGACCTCTAGAACCACCTGCTCTTTCATGTCTGTCACTTGCCACTTTATTGAAAATTATAAGATTTTGCCTGCTGGACTGCTTTGAGTTCACTGACAGACAAACTGCAGAAAACTTGGTAGAGGAGCTATTAAGAGTGGTAAATGAGCGGCAAGTACAGGACAAAGTGGCGGCTGTGTGAGTGATAATGCTGCAAACATCACCAAAGCCATAAACATTCTGAAGTGGACCCACCACCCATGTCTGCCGCATACATTAAACCTGATGATAAGGGATTCCCTGACGGTGGTGAAAACAACCGTGGACGAGGTAAAGGCCATTGTGCAGTTTTTCCACAGAAGCACAGTAGCTGCAGAGAGGCTGAAGTCCACGCAGCCCCAGATGGGGTTGCCTGAACTGAGGCCCAAACAAGAGTGTGCCACCAGGTGGAACTCGACATTTTATATGTTGAAACGCATTCTTGAAACAAAAGATGCTATCATCTCCACCCTGGCCCTCATCAACACACCGGTTGATGCGTTAAGTCAAGAGGAATGGGAGCTGGTGAAAGAGGTCTGCACCGTCCTGCAGCCATGTGAGGAGGTGACTGCGGAGGTCAGTGCAGACCGGTACCTTGGACTGCTGTTTTCTTCTCTACTACTATTCAGTCACTATTATACTTTGCAGAAACAACACATATGATTGACAAAACTAAATTGAAAAAAGCAATATGCCAAATAATTTTTAAAAAGCCTCATTTTAAAAGTTGCCGTTTTCTCTTCTTCAGCTATGTCACAGTCTCCAAAATGCTCCTGCTTTGCAAAAGTCTTCAGCGGGTGACAGACCAGCACCAACTGACAGAAAGTAAAGGAATTGCTTGTGGCTCTTTGTTCAGCCATGGACCGAAAATTTCTGCGTATGGAGTTCAACACCGTCCTCTCAGAACCCACATTACTGGATCCTAGGTTTAAAAAGCTCGCATTCAGTGACAACAGAGCTATTGACGAGGCACTTCAGCAGCAGCAAAATGCACCCTAGCCAGCTCCACCATTAGAGGGCCAAGTGGAGGAGGAGCCACAAGCTAGTGATGTGTGGAGGCTCTTTGATGAAAGAGCTACAGGAGATGCTGCAAAGAGAAATACTACAGCTGATGTTATAATGGAGATGGGATGTTATCTTGAGGAGCCCCTCATCCAACGTGGAGAAGACCAACTGAGCTGGTGGCAGGCCAAGGCCTCAGTCTTCCACACCTGGTGAAGGTGATGGAGGGGAGACTGTGCATCGTGGCAGCATCTGTTCCTTCAGAGAGAGTCTCCTCAAAAACAGGGCAGATACTGAGAGGAGAAACCACATCAGCCCATCCAAGCTGAGGCATTTGATGTTTCTGAATGTCAACCTGCACTGAGGACATACTGTTTGGTTACTGAGTTTGGTTCTGTTTCTGTTCTGTGGATTTGCTTGCAGTGTTTTGTTCATTTGTTCTTGAGTTAAATTAAAAATTAAAAGTTTGATTAAAATATTAAACAAAAGTAAGAATGCCTGCTTTTGTAACAAAATAAATACATAAAATTAGGCAATTATAAGGCTTCTCATAAAAACACTAAATGCAAAAGGGTTTATCAAAACACAAAGCATTCATATTTGCCAAGTTAGGCTAAAATATGAGGCTACAGATGATAATAGCCGTTAAGATCCATTTGGGAGCCAAAAGAGACGGCTCTTCCTTGGGAGCTGTGCCACAAGAGCCAGCTCTCTGAAAAGAGCCCAACTTCCCATCACTACAATAAATGAATAAGCGAACTTTCAGATCTATGTATCGCAACAAGGACTCACAGCATTCATGTAAAAACACAAGTTGGTGCGTGTGGGAGGAGTATGGATTAGATGGCCAGACCAAATGACAGGACTGTCTGTTTCGGACAGTACCAAATCTAGTCGTTTTCATTTAAAAAGATAAAATCTAGTATTTATCCATTCAACAACAACAATTAGTTGTCAATAAGTATGAGTTATGGTGTCTAAGTGTACTGTTAGTTTGAAACACAAAATGAAAGCAACTATTAGGAATGCCTGAAACTTTCTCAGAGAGTTTCAGAACTGGAAAGCAGGATTTCTACACTCTGCAAAATTAGGAACAATTTTTGGACTCTTTCACTGTCCCGGCCACACAGGTGGCTGATTTGACATTACCCTCCCCTGGAATGGACTGAGCATGAATCCACAGGTATCAGCTGTAATGAACTGGGATAAGCTGGGCCCTAAGCTGATCTCAGCATCCACCCCTGGAGAGACAAAGCCGGAGGCCTGGAAAGTTATCCAGGTAAAAGCAACAAGCAGCTGCCTGACTGACAACCACCACTCGAGCTCAGAGACTGGTACCAGGTGCTGTCTCGTTCAGAGTCTGAGTCAGAGTACCCCATTGAGGAGAGCTCATGCTGCCTCGTGCTCGGTCTTCACAGTGCCATGGCAGCCCCCAGCATCACAGGACTGTGTGACCCATAGCCCCGCACGGCCTGGCTGCTCTGCAAGCCTGCCAGAACAACACCCCCTGGACACAAACACACAGAGAAGCCTGCTTATCAGGGACTCAATAATCAGGGATGTGAGTAACAAATCTTTTAAAAAATTCTGCTACCAGAGATCCTACATAACTACCAGCATGCCGAATGAATTGTGGTGCATTTGGGCACAAATGACATCCCTAAAGAACAGTCTGAGGCTCTAAAAAGCAGAGGTGTAAAAAGTACTCAAAAATGTTACTCAAGTGAAAGTACAAGTAATGAGTGAAAATTTTACTCAATTA
>JAODJU010004342.1:0-12357 GCA_026776725.1 Gnathonemus echidnorhynchus | reverse complement strand
TCAGTACTGTGACTCCCTAAATATTAATATACATACTATGTGAGTACTGTGACTCTCTTAATGTTAACACACATCCTATGTGAGTACTGTGACTCCCTCGATGTTCACACACATACTCTGTGAGCACGGAGGCTCCCTCAAAGTTCACACACATCTTCTGTCAGTACTGTGACTCCCTAAATATTAATATACATACTATGTGAGTACTGTGACTCTCTTAATGTTAACACACATCCTCTGTGAGTACTGTGACTCCCTTAATAGTCACAGAGACCCTTCTGTGAGTACTCTGACTCCGCTCAGTGTTCACATGCATCCTCTGTGAGTACTTGGACTCCCATTTTGGTTCAGCTGAATGTGCTGAAGACTGACTGTGTGCAAACACAGGCCACTTCTGCACGTCGTTCCAGGAAAAACCAGCGAAAAACCCAGAATGATCAAATTAGCTACAGATCTCTGAGCTGCACCCAGACTCCCCAGGTAAAATCACACCCCACAGAAGCTGTCGGCGTAACCATTTCTAGGCAGTCTGTTCTAGGCAGTCTGTTCTTAGGAGGCTTGGGGGCAATAAGGAGTTAAGGCTTCACACATTGAGTGGGACACAGGGGGCGCGGAGACGTCGGGGTTCAATCGCATGAGCTCACAGGCTTGGAATTGCGAGCGTGCAGGCTGCACGCCACCCTGCTGCCCCCACCGCAGTCTGTGGACCCCACAGCAGCGCAGCGTGCTGGAATGCGCTGCGATGTGTTGAAAGTTTCACTTCCAGTCAACGCTCTCGACGGAGAACACCTCCTGTTAATAATAACAGCAATAACGATCGAGGTAATAACACCGTTAAAAATAAAGCTCGTTATCTTGCGCCGGGCTTGGCAGGAGCACGGAGGCTCGGCGCCACTGACCGGTCCGGCAGCGGCGGGCAGAAAACAGGGGGCGTGCTGCTGCAAAAGGCATGCGCTGACTCAGCAGTCCTGCATGCAAATGATGCACGGCTGCCAGTAAGCCGGCCTTAGACGTCACCAGGCCGGGTGTACGCTGTGACTCAGTACCCAGCCCCGGCTCCTCTGCACCAAGGACCTGCGTGCTTCTTGGCAGCACCTGTGCATTTTATTAGCGCATGACCGCAGCTGATCCAGGAAGTGTGAGGTGGAAAGAGGATTTCTTACTGCATAACTGGGTAACACGCAGTGGGAGAGGTGCACCTTAGGCCAGAGTGAACATGCTCACTGCTGCTCCCACTGGCTGTTTCATTTGGCATCCGCTGAACGTCTGAGTCCAGAATAAAAGCAAACCGCAGTGTGACTTTTCAAGCGAGGAACAGACAGTAGGGAGAGTCGGTCAGGACACGCTCCATCCCTCGGGGTGGAGAGAGTAGCAATTCTGTGTAGCTGTGCCCAGCTCCTCACCTGAGCGTGATTGGGATTTGGGGGGGGGGGGGGCTCTCATATTCGGAGAATAAACACCAAGGAGACAAACGGCCACGTGTCTCGCTGGATTGGCTCTTGCTCGCAATGCAAATGGCTGCACTTATCTGAGTCTGGGCCCTTACGTGCCCCCAACTTATCAATTAGCTGGCACATTCTGACGTTTAGCTGAGGTTTAGTGAGAAATGATTAAGTCGTCGTAACCCAGCATGAGTAGGGATGAAGGCGGGTCAACGGGACGCGTCTCAGCTCCTGATTGAACGGTTATTCTGCCAATCTCATTCTTTATTCTCCTTGGCTTTGCGGAGCAGTGGAGGGAAACCTCTGGTTACCCTCAAGTTTCGGGCCCCCTGCACCTGGTGTCAGGGTTGTGTGCTGAGGGCTGCCCCATTCACACCTCAGATCTGCAGTCGATAAATCTGGTGAATCAAATTCGAGGCCCATTTTAGAAATACAATCATTCTAATCATGACGAGACCCGAAAGAAGTTCATTGTTGTTGAAAATCTGCATCAGTTAAGCTCAGTTCAACGCAACAAAGATGTTAATTAGCTGTTGTTTACCACCTTTATCGCCGCCTGCATGAATTCCCTTGCGGACGACCCGCATGCTTTCACAAGCATGTTAGACAGACTCATTTATAATGTGTTTGGGGGAGAACCAGCAGCTGAATCACGGATTTAGCCTTTTGGACGTCAGGCTTGATTTGAGGCAGATGAATTCGGCTGTTTATCTCAGACGTGGGGGAAACAGGAGAGGCCAGGGTGGGGGAGGCTGAACAAGGCCGCCTTGGGTGCCCCCCCCTTAAGACACGTGTGGCTCCGCCCATGCATCATCGTGGCTTATACCATCTGCGCCAGTATGCAGTCCAGGCTAACTCCACCCCTATTCTGCCCTGACCGTGTCTCTGACTGCATCTCTCCATCAGTTTGGAACACGCTGCACCTCCAGCATTCTCTGACCCAAGTGAAGTCTGCCATGTCTCTAGGGGGCGCTCATGAACCACACAGCCATCTCCGACTGGACTGAGGGAAACTGGACCCAGTAGGGAATCGTGACAGCAGGCGTGTTTGTTAATGGGCCCGTTCTCTCCGCCTGCACCCCAAATCCATTCCTCAGTTCCCTGCCCTCCCTCAGCATTCCTGGCTGTGTGGGTGGATGGTTCATTGGGGCCGTCGGAGATCCGAATGGTGCAAGCCCCCGTGGGGGGGGGGGGCTTAATCGGCCCATTCCCTCACTGCCGCTAATCTCCCGTCGCTGAAGCGAAAAGATCGGGAGCAGGCAGTGGCTTTGGAAGGAGCCCCAGCTGCCTGCTCCCTGTTGGGATTCACTCGACAGAAATCCACTGCGCCTCAGTGGGAGCCATCAGCTGCTCCTTCCCCTGGGGCAGAAGGGTAGGAGATAAGGGACACCTAATCACTGGGGGACCCCTGCTGGCCGGATGCCGTTACTGCAGCTCCCGAACTGACCCTGGATGGGCATCAGACGGATTTTTGCTCTGCTTCTCTGTAATTTCCGCTTTGTTTTCCTGCACATCTCCAGAGTTGGTGGGGCCTCGCTTCCACCTCAGAGAAAAATGGTTAAGTCCGTCTGCCTGACAGCACAGAGGACTAACCAGAATTCCCATGAGTCACACCCCCGGGCCTCTCGGGTCGTCATAGTGCGCAGTCAGCCGCCTCATCTGCCGAGCGAAGCCAGCGGGACGGGGGTGGCGGTTTTTCACTGTGAAAGAGGGCAGACGAAAAACAAAACAAAAGATGTGCAAAACAGGCAGCTGACGATAACCCTGTGTCATTTCCCTCACTGCTGACGGCGTTCAGCTGACGGACGTCCCGGCCCGCAGAGACCCACAAAGTCAGAGGCAGTTAGTGTGAGACGCTGTGAATCCCGCAGGGCAGGCCTTCCCCGTGTAGGCTGCTGTTTATTTGCAGGGACACTGGTGCCTCCAGCAGCTGCAGCTGCCCCCAGGTCGCATTATTCCTGGCACCTTAGGGCAGTGCAGGCCTTCCCATCCCCTAGTCAGGTGACTTTTAATAATAAGACGAATAATAATAAAAATAATAATGCTACTACTAATTATTATTAATATTATTTTTATTTATATAGTGCCTTTCTCACACTCAAGGTCGCTCTACAATGCATACAATCCAACACAGAATCCAAAAGTCACACAACAGCTAGAGCAAAAACAATGGTGACCTTTCAAAGCGGACGATGTATTAGAGCATTCCGGAATGAGGTCTGCTTTTAACTGTAGCCTAATAGTCGAAATAGATTGTACAACTCACAGATTCTGGGGAAGCGTATTCCAGAGTTGGCCTGCCACCCACAGAAGATAATCTAAGCACAGGGAGGGTGAGATCCCCAGGAGGAGGGTTATGTGTGAGGTGGGGGGCTGGTCTGTGGCTCAGGGGGTTACAGCACTGTGCCTATAATAGGAAGGTCGCTGGTTGGGCCCCTGAACGAGGCCCTCGACCCCCAGTTGCTGCTGGGTCCGTCTAACCCTGCTTTCTCAAAAATGTCTGTTTCCTATTGGACAAAACTTTCCACTAAATAAATGTGATGTAATTGAGACAGTCAAGGTGTCGCCTCAGATCCCCGTCTGACGGGATGCTGCCCCTTGACCGCAGGGCCCATGGCTCCAGGATACCCATCCTGTCTTCCACGTTCCATGTGGAATAATCGTTAATTAATATAAATTTCTGCGGATGAATCATTCTTGTTGACCGTGGACAGCCAACACATGAAAACACGTCCCGTTCTGCCCGGCACTGGAGACGGCCTGGCCTGCGTGTTTTTTTTCTTCTGGCACCATGGTGAATGTTCCACATATTATCTTTATTGACAGTTCACTCTGTCACTCCGCAGAACTGAAAGTCCCCTGGATTTTTCTGGCTCAGTTCAGTCAGAAAAACACCCTGGATGCCGTCTGGCCGCGTCGGTATTCTCCTGTCAACATCTCTCCCTGCGACAACTCGATTCTGACAACTTAATTTTCAGAAGCCAACTGATTTTCAATTAGTTTTTTTTTTCTCCTCCAGCGTGTGGGTTTGCCATTTGTGTTGCTGTTGGCATGGATTTTTGCCACCAGCTTGGAAACAATCGTTCTTCATCTCTCTCTGTCTTGTTATTTCTCACCCGATGTCTCTCTCCCTGTCTCGCTGGTTGCTAAAGAGATTCTGGTCCGTGGGCTGCGTGGGGAGCAGAGACAGGAAGTGGTGGGCGACCAGCTGACTGCATTTCCTCTTCCTGCAGCGACACTCCCTGCCCTTGGATTATTAGCGCTACGCAGGCTAGCCCACCACACGCCCACGTGCACATACATACACACACGCTCAGACGCACAAGGGTTACGTGCATAAACTGGGGCTGATAAACAGATAGCGGGTGCTGGAAACTGACGCACCTGTCGGGGAAAGACTGTGCACCACTACCGGCGCCGCTGACCTCGCTCACACGAGTGTGCAACAAACAAACAAAACAGAGTGCATCCTAACATACCTATTAGAAGTGAATACTGACTTTACGCATCCTCGAGCAGAAGCGTGTCCACGCAACACAGGCTTGCACACAAAACCTGTCTATTCCTGCCATAGGGCAGGCAGTTATCGCTTGCTGTAAACTTGTTGTCCTAGTTTCAAAAGATTTAATATATTAAATATTCAGTTCTTTTGCGGTGCATTATGGGTGTTCGCTGCTCCAGCTGTCGGAGGGAACAGATGCAGGACGACAGGAATGGCTCACTCTGGATCATATTCCCCTCTCTCTCCACCTCCCTTTTTCCCCTCCACATGCCTACACGTCGTGTCCCTCCTATCACATGTGTGATGCGTGATCCCGTACCGACCTCCTCGCCAGCATGTCTCATCCTAATAGACACGGAAAGGGCATGAATCACAGTGAATCACGCAGCCCAATTATACTGCTCAGAGAAAGGTGTTGCGTTTATCATCGTTCCAGCTATTTATAAAGTCCTGCAGGCTTCTATTATAATCATTAAGCAAGCACAGTGCCTACGGCGGAGGACGCGTGCATTTTATTCCTTCTCCATAAAACTTTTCCATTATTGCTAATTGATCCCTTTTTCCGTAAGGGAGTTAAGTCATTAAAGGCATTTAATTCTTTAAAATGATTAATCAGCAATTATTTTTCCGCCAGTGCGTTAATACGGGTTAAAGCCGCATTTGCTACATGCGCGCATAGATGACGATACCGTACAGGTGGATGATGCTGTTTGCCGGCTGGTGTCTCAGTATGTCGAAGCACTGCTTCGGGGTCAGTTTCTGATGGGGAAAAATAAGCCACCAGTGATTGGCGGATGCCCCAGAGAGCACTATCAGAGCTGGACCTGCTCTCGTGTCGGTGCTTCCTGGCCAATCGAACCCTAACCGCTGCGGCAACTTGGCTCCAGGGTCCTCTCAGGATAATGCAAATCCATCATGAAGGAAAAGCTCTTTGGAAATCTGATTTACATTTGGTAAAAAAAAATGAATGGGAAAAAGTTATTTGCAGAATAGAAGTAAGCAAAACACAGGCAAGGAACTACAGTCAGATATACTTGTCTGGAGTTTAAATGTGTTCTCAGTCTGAGTTTAAGGGGGGAGGTCTTGTTAATTTGAAGGAAACCCTTGTGGGCAATGTTCTGGAAATGCAGCTTCGCTTCCTGCTTGTTATCTGCCAAAGGGGAGACTGGGAGCTTCATCACCTCCAGTCTCAAACCAGCGAAGGTGAGCGTCATGCAAAGCTCTGATTGATCCCTCCTAATGACACACGAAGGGCTTTCTGATCGCATGACAGAAGTCAGATACATGTTATTGACTGGATTTGAAAGTTGCGTTTATCATCGTTTCAGCTATTTACAAATAGTTTTATTGCGGGTTTCTAAGGGTTTGGGTTTTGTCGGGGGGCGGGTGTTTACCTGCAGGCGTTCCCTCAGACATCGTTTATAACCGAGAATTAGTTTCTGATGCTGATCAGCAGGTCTCCTGTAACTGCAGCCTGTCTGTCCATCTGCATTCACTCTCCTGCTACCGGCTCAGCCAGGAGTGATGCATACGCACCCCAGATAATGGGAGGTAAACTCTACAGGGACCGAGGAGAAAAGGGGAAACAAAAAACAACAGTAACAAGGTGGAACTCTAAAGGCAAACACAAGAGAAGTAAAGTGCAATGATAGATAGATAGATAGATAGATAGATAGATAGATAGATAGATAGATAGATAGAATAAGGAAAAGTTGTTGTGGAAGTAGGTGAGAGGTTGTGAGTGACTTCATTACCGAGCACGCAAGCGCGCGCCTGCTGTGCACACCAGTTGCCATGGAAGCGCCTTGACATGTCGGCGGCGGCTCACCTTGTGTAAGCGGAGACCTGCGTGACACGCGCTCGCTTCCCCTGGGCCGCGGGAGGCGGCGTGCGAGTGCGTCAGAATGCCAAGCAGCTGGTGCCCTCCCACGGCAACCGGGCATGTTTGTTTTATCTCCGGCGCCGGGATACGGGGGGAGGGGGGTGGGACGCAGCTCGGCTCAGATGGCTCCCATAAACGTTATTAAAAGATAACGACGACGCGGCGCGGCTTCTGCGTCGCCTGACCCGATTCCGCCGCGTTGGGCTGTGCGGGGACCCGCTCGCCGTGCGTGTTAATGCGCGTTAACGCAGCCTTCCGCTGCACGCCGCTATTTTAATAGAAACACGCTGCTGCAGTCTGGCTGCTCTTTCGAGAAAAAGAAGCAGATCGCAGTGTGTTCGCAATTGCTTTGATCCTAAGGGAAGCTTCAGAGCAGCCATATACGCTGGTATGATGCGTGTGTTACATCACCCATCTAAACATTATCCTTTCCCTTCCTTTTTTCCATCCTCCGTTCTCTTGAGTGCAGAAAGAAGCGATCGGGGGAGGAGGACACAGTGCGTTTCCATGACGACGGCTTTTATTTGCTCTTCCTTAATGGCGTTGGTGGAAGAGAGGGTCTGGCAGTACTATTAGACCGAGAGACAGGCTGGTGGGCTGGGGTGGGCAGGCGGGGGTGGATTTAGGCGTCCTTGCTTTGTCTCGAACAGAATGTCCTCTCTCTGTACTCCTCGATCCGGCTCAGCAACTCAGACACAAGCACAGAAGCTGAGGGAACGCGCGCGCGCGCTCACACACACACACACACACACATATACACAGACAGAAAATATTCATAATGCCACACAGGCACACGACATCCAGTCCACAAGTAAGAATGGCGATGCACACACGCATACAGTCTCACAGAAAGACACATAGCAAATATTCATGATTCTGCAAAAGCGCACATCATTTATTCACAAATTGGGTGATCACACATATACAAACAGAAAAATATTAATAAGTGTGTAGAACCACATATTTATTACTTGCAAATATGGCCTAAGAAACACACAATGCACACGAGAAAAAATAGATAGTTCTGCTGAGTCATGCAACATTCAATTAAGGGCAGCGACAGACAGACACACACCACTACTAAGGCCACGCAGATGCCCGGCAGCGGTTCATGTCTTCTCCGCTTAACCGTCTCCTTTCACGCGTCTTGTTTTCGCATCACCCTCTATAGCATCCCCAGGAACCCCGTGAAGCCGTTAAGGAATGCACCCTCATTACTGGGGTGCGAAAGTGGGTCACGATGGCGGACAGGACAACCTGGTTTTAGTCAGTAAAAAGTGTGCGCGCAAACTACTGCGTCGTGAGGGGGTATATCTTTTAATAACGTTTGCGCAAGTGATGTTTTTTACAGTCGAACCACACGCCCACTCATCCCCCTTCCTCAGCATCAAAGCAGTCAGGGACATGTTTCAGTGCGCACAACGTACGTACCTGGACTATATATGTAACCCTGAGATCTATACGATAGACACATAATGCATATGCATGTAACGTGTACGTGCAGTAACGAGCACGATCGCGTTGCTGAAGCGTGTCCAGGAGCCTCTCCGTTTAGCAGCTCCAGACGCCGGCGATCGGTGCCTCTAGGGGGCGTTTCTCTGGCTCGTCAGCTGTGTCCGGCCGTAAGTACTGGCTGCTCCCCCGGTGAACAGAGGTGGAAGTGCTGGGGTGCGTCTGTTTGATGTGCACACCCCGCACCTTGAGTGAAGTTTTGCTGATGGGGATGACTCACCTGCACTCCACCTGGAGTTGCCCCCCCCCCCCCGCCGCCAACCCATCCATTCTTTCATTTCCCCGCAAGATTATTTCATATACGCCCTCACCATCGCAGGCGCTAAACATTTAAATAATGGTAATTACTTTTAATTAGCCTACCTTTAGGGGGACTCTTTTGAGCAATTCTCTTCCCCCAGCATATTTTACTTGATTATATCTATCTATGCTTGCCAGTACGGCAATAAGCTATTATGTAGTATGTCACTGTGCTAACACACCTCTGTGGAGCTTTCTTCTTGTTTGCAGAATTTAAATGTGAAATGTCGGCATCCACGGTGCAGGTGCAAGTCCGTTTAATGCCCTGGGGGCTCAGGTTTTATAGGTGCCGACGAAAGTGTTAGAGTTCGACTGGCTGCGGTCCCGCGCGCTATTTTCAGCCCGGCGCTTATTTTCTGTATAACGTAAATCACACACTTAAAGGGCCCATCCAGAATCCCGTGCGTTTCCCCGAATCAACTGATTCTTATAGACAGGAACCCTTTCTTGTTTCATACTTGGAAGAAAGCAGTTTGACTTAAACGATGGCTGGCTGGTTAGCAATATTGCCTCAGACTCCAAGGTTGGGGGTTCAAGTACCTGTTTTGCTCTCTGTGTATGGAGTTTGTGAGTTCTCTCCGTGTCTGTCAGGTCCCATCCTTTGTGATCTGTTGACATGTAGATGGATGACTAGGTGTCACGAAATTGCCCATATTGTTCATGCACGCATGTGCCCCGGGATGGGCTAGCATTCCATATATGGGGTAGCAGTCACGTGAGCACTGCCATAGACTCCTGCCCCTCTGTGACCCTGTCCAGGATTAGTGGTTGGAAGATGGATGAACTTGATATACAAGGTTAAAAATGGGTCCAGTTTTACTTTTCTAATAAAAATTACATCCACCGATATGTTATCTTTAACAAACATATATCATCATTCATTATTAGATGGAGACAGTAATACATGAAACATAAAAGTTGAGCATTTCAATTCTGTTATAATAATTCAGTCTATTTCATACGTGAGGTAAAACATTCACAATAGCAGTGCTGTTGACCCTCAATGAGAATAATTATTTTATGTTATTATGAACTGTATGAAAAGTAGCATAAATGCACAATCTACCTATTTGTAAGGACGGAAAAATACTTTGCAAAGACTTATGTGCCGCAAAATTAACGCAGCACACAATTAAAGCGTGCTTAGTCTGCCCTCTATCGTTAATAACGGGTAGTGTAACTGTAATTTACCAGTCGTCTTCCTGTATTGGTCCTAAATGTTTATTATTCCAGTTGGGTCCTTAATGGAAAAAAAAGTTTAAATTCTTTGGAGATGATTTGTGTCAAAAGAGTCTATCCTGATATTAAAAATAAAGGGTCAGTTGCCAGTTTTACCGTAAGTATTTGAATTCAATGTGTATGCAATTGTATATAATGAGAGAAGCCAGATCGGAAGACAGTTGTTGATAATGATAACCAAACATCAGATAACTTTAGTGTTGATGGTGGAGACATATCGATTAAAGACATTAAATTAAAGCATTTGCCTTCTGAGAACAATCATCGACAACAAACGAAATAGGATACGTCACACTCCGGCGCTCGGGGCTGTGATGAAGAGTCTAGATCCAAATCTTATCCGCAAAGGGCCGGTGTGTTTGCGGGTTTTCGCTGTAACTCCCTAATTAGATTACTAATTAGAGGACTGATTGGCTTAAGAGTCCTCACACCCGGGTTTGAACAGCTGACCTACAGGTTATACCAAAAACCTGCACACATACCGGCCCTTTGCGGATAAGATTGGCCACCGCTGGTCTAGATAAAATCTTCATTAGCACTGACATATCCATAAAAACGAAGCGCGATATTGTTCAGAAGAGGTTATATCCTGTGACTATGGGTGTGAAAGCAGGACAATGAAAAAGACGAACAAAATGAGTAGTGATGTCTTCAAGTTTTGGTGCTGCTGAAGACTTTTAATAATTCTGTGTACTGTAAGGAAAATTACCAAGTAGACCTTTGGCCAAATCGTGCATGAATTTTTATTTGACCAGAATATTTCAGGACATGCTCTTCCTGTAAGAAAGTTTAAATTATTAACTTCTAAATATTAAAATTACTTTTAGTGGTTTCAGATGCCATAATGGTCAAAGGTTTTGCTCACAGACCACTATGGATCCTGCTGTTGTCCTCTATAATATAATTTAGTGATTAATTGTCATTGTTGACACACCACAACAAAATGTGTTCTCTGCATTTAACCCATATGTGAGAATGTGACATAGCATGGGACAGCTAATTCAGCACTCAGGGACAAGTTCTTAGGGGCAATACCTTGGTGGTCAGGGATTCAAACCTACAATGTTTCAATTACAAGTACACGTCTCTAACCATCAAGCCACGAGGGGGCTTAAACATAACGTCATGACTGAGGCATAACTGCGTTTTTCTATTATTTATTTAAAAGGCACCGAATGTAGCAAGGCATGTACGTTTTGCTTTCCTAAAATAATTCCCGGACATCTCTGTCGCCCTTGCAGTGTCCAATAAATTAGGATATGGGCATAAAGGCTCCCAGTGTGACCTCTGTCACCTTGCAGCTCACAATAGCAAAAGCAAGGGGCCAATCAGCCAGACAGCTCTCAGCGGAAAGCGAAAGATGTGGGCAGGAGCAGCGGAGCGCTGCGCGTAGGAGGCCAGGGGGAGGACAGCACTCATAGCAGCCTAGTGACTGTTATTTATATCTTGACTGTTGTCCTTCAATCTGTTCTCTTTTCGTTGGAGCAAGAGCTCTGGCATGTTCCTGGATTTCCTGTACGGATAAAGTCGGATAATTATGGAATGCTTGCGCTGCGTAGAAAGTTAGGTTGTTGCATTATCTGCTTCAATTACATCAAACACGGCGCTCGCGTAACTAATCAAATGTGCAACGTTAGTGCTGACTTTTAGTAGCAGGACGTGAACGCAGGTATCCGTACTGAAAAGTTGATCAAAGCGGTAAACAGAAGCCGAGGTAACAAACTTAAGACTAACAATGAGTTGAGCTGGCTGGTAGTGTTACCATCACGAATGCGGTGTTTAAACAATCCTCATGCTGACACTAACAGTCATTCCCTCATAACAAACCCGCTTTCCCGGTCTTACTTTTGTTTCAACGCCATCACTGAGGAATGTTCGAGTTTTGTCATGGTAAGTGAAACCTCAAATCTATCCGCTCATGGGAATGAAAAGACGAGAAAGGAGTCGGTTCATTTGCATGACAAAACTGCTGTTCAGTTCTGAGCCGTGTCGTGAAGACGCATGGTCCATTTGATGTAAGAAACGCTTTGTTTTATTGGAAATAGTTTAGAAAGTTATATTTTTCATGTGTTTAAAATGCAAACCAAACACAACAATATGTAGCACAACAGTCCGAAAATATTTATTCAAAACAATAATTAAGAACACTGAAGTAGTGTCTTTTGGCATACTTGCCATTAGATGGCGCTTTAGTGCCGAATATTACAGACTCCGTTGTTTTATTTATTTAGGAATGGAGCTAGAGTGAAAGTTATCTTTTCAATTGTTTTTCAGTTGTTATTGAGATTGCTATTGTTGTTATTGAGATCTCTACAAGGGGATTGTGATTCATGTTAGCATTCGTAGCCAACAAATTTGTATATTTGTAAATTCTAATTCAATATGATGAATTTTTATTTCAATTTAAGGCCACTTAAAATTAATAAATTGTTTTACATGGCCGCCCGCCTCAATTTTTTGGTGCCGCCTCGATTTTTTTT
>JAODJU010004341.1:0-15066 GCA_026776725.1 Gnathonemus echidnorhynchus | reverse complement strand
GGTAGGGGCCCTTGTAATCAGATGGCCCTCTAAAGGTACACTACACCCTCCTCCCTAGGGCCTCCTAGTAGGGCCCTACTTGTTTGTTCACAGATTATACCCGACTCCCTGGAAACACCATCTCATGGGCTTAGAGCCTGACCCCTTATGTCATCTTTGTTCTGGGACTGTCCTCCAGCGGCTGCTCTTTGGGATTATGTGGCCAGATCTCTCTCTTCAGTTCTTTCTTCTCCCATCCCTCTGTCTCCCGTGGTCCTACTTCTCCTGGATTTCTCTTCTCTCTCTATCTTGCTTCCAGTGGAGGCTCCTGATGTCTGACTCCTTAGCAGCCAAATTGTTATTAGCCTCTCGCTGGAAGTCTCCTGATCGTGCCATTCCCACTGTCTGGAAGTCCACCTTTCATGATCTGCTTCTGCTGGAACTCTCTGCGGCCCGGATTAACAACTCGTCTGGTTCTACAATCAGGAGCTGGCTCCATGACATGCAGCTGGTCAAGGACTGGCTGTGGGTCACATCCTGAGGCCGTATTCCTTGTTTTTTGTTTTGATTTTTACTTTCCTAATTTTGACATTTCTCACTGATATAAGTATGTTATTTCTTTTCTCCTCAGTTTTTAGCTGCGCTCTTTGGGGCTGGGTGTGCTGATGACCATTATCAGTCTTTTGTCTCTTTTCCTTTGAGGTGCTGTCTCGGGGTGTATTGGGCGAGTGGGGGTGGATTGTGTTCTGTTCTGTCTTGTTCTTTGTTAAAAAAAAATCTCTAATAAAAATTTGATCACAAGAAAAAAACATTTGGCCCTGGGGACTGGGTTGCAACTGGTTTCAGATTGGTTCATAAGAAACTACATAAATTGTCTGTGCATGCATGAAGAGGTGCTGCAGTCAAACGAACCGTCCCGGAAATATCTGTCTTAAAATTTTTGCAACAACATTGAGAAGATGAATGTAAGTACATATATATATATATTTTTTTTTTAATAGCTGCCTTTCCTAGTTCATACAAATGCAAACTAACCCATCTAGATTTCAGCAAGTTAACATTTTAAATAATTATTTTAATAACAACTAAAAGTAGTTTTATTGTAAGTTGTAAATAAAAATATGCTCAGTATGATACTGATCTACTTAGTGCTGTTTACATTAAGTTTTTAGATTTTCAGTGGTTGCCTTTCCCAATTTAGTCAGTCATGGAAAACGATTTTGTGGAAATGCATTAAAGCTAACCTCGATGGATTTGAGCTAGTAATCCATTCTATCATAAGCTGTAAATTTAACTACAAGTCCCGGAAAATTTTTTGTTTTTTTTTAATTTTATGCACACAGGATAATTATTTTATGGGCGCAAGAAATTAGCCAAACTTGAAAACTATGCTCACCATCCCTGCTCCTTATGATATACTTTTATTATTTCCATTATGCAATATATAGCCACTTAATGTTGTGCACTGTCACATAATGACCTGCTTAAAGCACAATATACTTGAAATGAGTGCCTTATTTAGTTGTAGAGGTATTAGCCGATTTATTTATTCCAATGGATCATTTTCAACGTCACGCTATTTTATGATGTATAGAAAACATTAGAGAATGTCGGAATTTGGTCCCACATGTGACACAAATACCACTCTTGATTAACTGGGCATTATATTTTTGTGCAAAAATATCAGTTATCACATACAATTTGGATGGTTATATTGTATGATCTCGATCATAGATAACTGTGGTGGCAACAATTTGCTCTAATAAAAAACATAGATTGATCTTTTTATTTTGTTAAATTAGTATTTATTATATTGTAATGTCATAGTCCGATGCTCTCAGTGTGGTAGTTATTCTCTTTGTGCCAATCAGGAGTCAGGAGCTGCTTCTCTTTGGTCGATCCTTCTAGAAAACACAATCTTGGCAAAATGGCCCTTACAATGTGGACAGGAGGCAGTTTTTAGCCCGTGAAGCAGGGCAAAAAGTTTAATATTCCAAAAAAAAACAAGGAAAAACACAATATCTGGTTACCACCAAGATATATGCAGTCTGCCCAAATCTCTGGCAGGGAGAGAAACAAACCCAAATAAAACCACATCTACCCTGAGATTTCTGACTGACTAAGAACCCGCAATAGCACTTGATCTGCTTTTTTTAAAAGTTACAGGGTCACACTCATCAGCTTCTGGTTGCATCTTCTTAATAGTGTCCCAATAATTACATTGTCTATGTAAGTGCTAAGTAATATTCCATATATTTCCCCTCTTTGGGACTCAGAACCCCACACACAATCCTGTCCATCCAGGTTCAAAAGGTGTGTCCAGGCTGATTACGGTTCCTGCACACCAGCTGAAATGGGCTGTTCCCCTATCTTAACACAGACTGGGATCATCTATTTTGTGGGTAAATGGGGGCCCTCTGGTCTTTCTGTATCAGTTTCCTCTCACGGCCTTTAGTGGAATTCTCCTCCTCCCTCTATACTTCAATAGCGTGATTCACGGTGCTGCATCTCAGACATAGTAATGAGTCCCACCACTTGGTCCAGCCTCCTGGAAGTTCCTTTGGTACAGGCCACTGAACGCCGGGTTCTGCAGGTCCTGCTCTGTCTCAGTTTGCCACCTCTTTTCTTGTCTTTGCAGACAGGAAGCTGGGCTCTCCTCCTCCTTTGTGTGCTCCACCTTCATTTCGGCCACACTCAGCCGACGACAGAGGTAACCGTAACTGTGAAACTGACATACATCATTAACAGGGGTCCCTATCACCATGGAACAGTCTGGTTTTATGTGAATGATGTCTACCATCAACCACATCCTGGCACTGAGGGTTCTTATCAAGTACAAACGCGAATATTGTTTCTTTGCCCGGTTTGATGATTTTCGTAAAACGTTTGACTCAGTTGATTGAGCGCTCTGTATCTTGAGACTTTGTGGGATCCCTCCAAAGTTGTTGGACGTCATGGCCGGCCTGTTCACTGGTACTGTGAGTGTCACTGATTTTTACTTTGCCAATGATGTTATGATCTTCGTGGAATCAATGGAGGGTCTGATCAGGGCTCTCGAGAGACTGAGTGAGGAGTCTGAATGTTTGGGCTTGCAAGAGTCCTGGATAAAAACCAAGATCCAGGCCTTTAATGACCTCTTGGGCACAGCCATCAGCAGTGTGTCTGTCTGTAGAGATTATGTCGACTGCATCGAGAGGCTCACTTACCTTGTCAGTGACATTCATGATTCTTCCTATTTCTAGAATTCCTTCTGTAATTAGTCAAGACAAATTTATTATCCCACCAGGGAAATTTAAGTTGCAGCCAGGCATTTAAAAAGGAATCCAACAAATGAATAAATGAATACAACATTAAAACCAGATACCAACATAGAGACAATGACCAATACATAATACAAAACAGACCAGCCACAAAACCACAGCACAGACCAGTACCCAGTACACCCCAGTGCATGATCATTATATGGAGAGACTGGGAAAGCAGAAGGGCCAGAACAGAAATAGTTAAATCCATCAGTGACATCACCTGTGCTTATTCAATATATTAACAGCAACACAAACAAAAGAAAGTTTATGTCTTTTAGTCCTGTGTGTGTACCTAAAGGTAGAAGCACAAACTCTCTGTAGAGGGGTGGTCATTATAATCCAGTATTGCCAATGGCTTCCTGAGTACATTACGGTCATACAGAACAGCTGAGATCACAAAAAATGACCTTACCAGCTACACTGACAAGCCGGCCAAGCTTATTTCTCTCTGCGAGGTTGAGGTTACCAAACCATACCACAATGGAGAAGGACAGTACAGACTCAATAAAGGTTCTATAAAACAGTGTCAACATTTTGGTACATACATTAAAAGTGTTCATCAGAAAATAAAGATGCTGCTGAACCTTCTTATGGATAGCCTCAGAATTAGCTTGGAAGTTTAACCTATTGTCCAGCACTGTACCCAGATACTTATAATTGTCTACCAGTTCCACCTCACCATCTCCTTAGTTTTTGACACATTCGATTCTAGGAAAGAGTCCTGGACCATGATCCAGTTCCCCCTCCTTCAGTAAACAAATAATGACTGAGTCATCGGCAAACTTAATAATTTGACTGTTCTCAAACTTCTACAGCTGTTTGTATACAGAATATAGAGGAGAGGGGAAAGAACACACCCCAGGGGTGATCCAGTGGAGGAGTGAAGCTTGTCTGAAAGGACACCATTGATCCTTTCACACTGTGTTCTCTCCATCAAAAAATCTAAAATCCATCCAATGGTGTTAAAATCAAGTTTAAATTCAGAGAGTAGTTTCTCAGCAAGCAGATGTGGCTGTATAGTATTAAAAGCTGAGGAAAAGTCAATGAAGAGAAGTCTGGGATGGGACATGGGACTCTCCAGATTATGATACTGGCTATTCTACCAGCTCTATATGCAAATTGCAGGGGGTCCAAGAAGCCCTGCACCTGAGCTTAGATCACTTACTTAATCACTTTCTCAAAAGCCTTCATCATTAATGATTTTAATGCGAGAGGTGTAAAGTTGTTTAAGGCCTTGGGGTTTGAGCACTTAGCAACAGGGCAAAAATGTATTTTAATACAGTACACCTAACCCAGCAAACATCATAGCCTAGCCTGGCCTACCTTAAAAACATACTTACAACACTTACATTAGCCTACAGTTGGGCAAACTCATTAACACAAACCCTATTTTATAATAAAGTGTTGAATATCTCATGTAATTTATTGAATAATGTACTGAAAGTGAAAAACATCTATGAATCGTGAAGCTGAAATATCGTAACATGGATGATCGTCTCCTGGGGAGCGTCTGTATATGGCCGCTTTAACCCTCTCTGGCCCCTTTTCCTCCCAGAGGACTTTGCCTAACACAATCAGTCAAATCCTGCGGATCTTCTTCTCTTAACCCAATATCTGCAGCTTTTACTACACAGACCCTCTCCAGCCACTTTCTACTTCAAAAATACCTCTGCTTCACCAAAGCAAACAGACCCCCCCTCTCCAGGGCGGTATCTCTAAACAGCGTATTAGTGCATGGGCCTCCCAGGCCTCACGTCAATAACTCAGACACCTTTAGCTTAGACCGTTCCCTCTCTCAGGGACCTTTAAAACATCATTAAACCACCAAGGCCTTCATGCCTTGAGACAAAATCCCAAACCCTAGCATTAAACTGTCTCCTCTTTTAGAGCATCATCTTTGGGGCAGCATCCACTCATGATCCTTCCTTTAGGGATTTCTCTCACACCATACACACAAACTGTGCCCACTAAATTCTACCCAAGTGGTTTTCTCCTCCCCTCAGTTCCCTTACCAGGAGGTCCTGCCTGGAGGCTCCCCCAGACATCCCATCTCCTTCTTCCCTATTTTAATTCCCTACTTTCATGCAATAATAAAAACTTTTTCTGACCTATTCTTAGGGTGTCCCCTTCGGTGGTGGTGTGTGTCTCCCGGTTCCTCCGCCAGGTGGTCGCCTACCTGGGTCTCTTTTCTGATCCTGCCGACAGCTAAATTACAGTATGTTGTGGTTTTTCCTTCCCTGCAAATCAAGCATCGGGAGCCACTTGTGTAGACAGTCAGATTCAGTCTTTATTGCAACAACAAAGTTACAACCCAGGCTGGAAACTCTGCAGGAGTGTGTCTAATGCCATGTTACACACATCTTTTACATACTTTCTCTTCTTATCAGACACTTTGCCACAGGGACGTTTTACAGCATCATCTCTCCCTTTCCCAGGCCCCCATTATTTTCTTTCCCAGGTCGATCCAGGTGTTTCACATCTCCATGACATTCTCCCAGTGCCCCCACCATTTTCTTGCCGAATCATTTTGCTACTTACTGAGTTTACATTATTAAAGTGCAGCTGTCCTTGCCTGAGGTATCTCCGAATGATTCCCACCATATTTATAGTCCCAGCTGTCCCCGACCTGGGTGTCTTCCCATGATTCCCACTAGAAGCCTAAGTAGCTTATTTGCATGGTTAAGTAACATATTGCTTTTATTAATAATACAAAGTTGACATCATCAAATATCATAGGAAGTACTGTGGGCCAATAGCATGGGCCAGTACAAGGCCCCAAAATATGCTTGCCTAATTCGGAAACTCCTAAAAAGGTTATGTTCCACTGCAAACTACATTGGTTTAACGTTGTTCTTCAAGGATGCATTCTCTATGGGTTACCTCGTTTAGTGTTGTCTTAAAGAATATATTCTTACATTCATACGAGGGGTATGTGGTTATATATTCCATATAATGTTCCATTTCATAATACGACTGCATTTAACACTAAAATTTTTAAGTAACTTCTGGGTTGGCTCAGTAGGTAGTACTATAACCTCTTGTGTCCAGGGTTGCTGGTTTGAATCCTGCTTTGTATGTCTGTAGTTTCTTTGTTGTTCCTCTCTCACATGGATTTCCTCAGAATACTCATTATTTTCTCCTTTCACCAGCTGACACTGAAGGACATGGATGTGATGGCTACAAACCAACTCACGATCAGAGGTTTACCCAAGCTTGAGGCCAAGAGGTGAGTTATTTCCCCTCCTATTGCTTTGAGGGTTCAGTCTGTGATTGGCTTCTGCTATTCTCCTACACCGAACTATCACTCAGCTACTGCTACTGGGTCTTCTGTGGACCTCCTCTCCACACCCCCCTCCCCAGGTTCCACTTTAACATCGGCTATGGGGAAGAAAACATCGCCCTGCACTTCGATGTCCGCTTTGACTACGAAGGGGACCTTCGCACCATTGTCCTCAACTCCCTGAAGGACGGCAGCTGGTCCACTGCGAAGACTGAGAAACATTTTCCCTTTAACTGGGGGGAAGAGTTCAAGGTGAGGCCGTCTGTGTCACCAAGGTACCAAGTTCCATTCTTCCATGTTTCAAGTTGTATTGTTACAAGTGTTTGGAAGAACATAGTAACATTCTTGTACCACAGTTGCAGGGGAGGGGATGGTGCATGGGGGTATTGAACAATGGTGCAATACAGGACAAATAGCAGGCACATGTAGAGGTGGTGGCTGGGGGTCCTGAGCCCCAAACTATTTAATGTGAACTCATGCAAGAGGTTTAAAGGTACTTAGTGCCCCTTTTTAACCTTTAAGCACCTGCCCCTCAAAAAGTCTCTGCGCAGCACTGACATTCAGAAAAGCCATAAAGATCAAGACAAGTGCAGTCTCATAAGGAATGACATCACTTCCTTTGTTTTTATTTAAAAACTACATAATTTGAGATGTTAAATGAAATATGTAATGTGTTTTTCTTAGTTCAAAATGAGGTTCAAGCAGTACCATCCAGATCATGTGTACACACGTATGTGCATGTGTAACATGCCTTCAAATGGCTTGAACAGCATATTTTAGTTGACAATTATCACATTAAAGCATATTTTCTTTTACATAAAATGAAATACAACCTAAAAGCAAAGCATTAATTTACATAATTCACAGCAAAGTTGTTTAAAATCAAATTTAGCGTAAGCAATTACAGTGGTACCTCGGTTCTCGAACTTAATCCGTTCCGGACTCCGGATCGAATCCTAAAAAGTTCGAGTTCTGATCTCGAAAATAAATATCACTTATCAGGAAACTGAGTATACAGGCAGACCAGGGAAAAGCTGAGAACTGAGATGCTGTGCAGTGCTACCACCTAGAGTCTCACTCGTAATCACTCCAATTTCAAATATTTCTCTGATTTTCTTTGGCTGTGCATGGATATCTCTCGTTGTGCGCAAAGTTCTTCCTTCTTCATCCTCTCCACTGCCATAAATAAAGAATACATCAGCTGGATTCTATACACATTCATGTTTGCCCCCCTGGCACCAGTGGATCTTCCTCTTATTCCAGAGCAAATGACTCTTCACATAAGTTGATCTGTGCAACCTCTTATAGGAGTCTGGTGTGTTTGCTTTTAATATGTCAGCAGTAGAAACCAAGTTAAACAGGTGGCATGCACATGGATGGTGTTTTGGCAACTGATGTTCAAAGCCATTGTTCAAAGCCAACTTTAGAACAAACATCAATGAACTCGGTGTCTTCTCTTTCCTCTTCACCATCCTCATCATCTTGGCATTGCTCTTCAGGTGTTTCTGAAAGTCCTTCAGTCTCGTTTCCCAGGATATTGTTGCTAAGATCCCATATGAAGCTTTTGAATGCTGTTTGCTCCACAGTGCTAAATGGAAGGAGACCTTCAACCACAAATTTCACCACAACCGTTGCGCATGATACTTTTAGTCCATCTAGTTTCAGTTTCTTCAATGAATCCCCTGGTATTTCTGGCTCTTTTATACAGTACATGCCTAAAATTTCAAGTAATTAGACTGTAGTTTTTCATTGTACCTCATGCTTCTAGGTATTAGAGAATCTAGTTAGTGAATCAGCATCTGAATGACCTCCTTCAGCAAACTTTTTCCAGCTCACGTTTTTCATTTTCGTTCCCTTTTCCCAGGTAATCATCACCTTCAACAAAGATCGTTTTCTTATCATGTTGCCTGATAACCACATTTTATCATACCCCAATAATTTTGGTGCTGACAAGTTCACGTTCATCCAAATAAAGGAGCATCTTAGAATCAAGGGCTTCAACATTGATTAAGCAAGTCTACAGGCACTGGATCTGCCCTGTCTGGCTGCTGATTGGCTGTGATCTGTGCCCTATCCTCTGTGAAGCTTAACCATGATGCTTATTGTTAACCCCGCTAATGCTTTAGTGACTATACCATGTGTTCCTTCTTGCTATGTACCGCTGTTTGTATAAACACTGTAAACCTGTACAACTTCCCCAGCTGGTCTTCTGAAGATATTTTAACCTGAAAATCAGATGTTTTAATAAATCTCACTGCATTTTGCATTGTTTTCAGTCTGGTTTTATTTTGCATACTCAGGTATGCACATCTGTCTGAAGCAAACCATTCTGATCTTTCAAATCTTCTTAAAATATTAATGGTCATTTTCTTGTTATTTAAAGCAGGTGTTACTTAATTTGGTTAAGTTCGTGAGTGAGCAGCTTTATGAGAAACTCAGACAGGCTATCTCTTGGTCACGACTGAACTCCATCCATCCATCACCATAACCACTTAATCCCAACTGGGGTCGCAGGGGGGACCAGAGCCCATCCTGGGAACAAGGGGCATGGGCAGGAACCAACCCTGAGCAGGCGCCAACGCACACAGTTACAGGCCCAACTTAGAATCACAAATCAACCTGCTATGCGCACTTTCGGACCGTGGGAGGAAACCGGAGCCCCCAGAGGAAACCCACGCAAACACGGGGAGAGCAAGCGAGCTCCACACAGGAAGGCCCTACGCCCGGCCCAGCTTTAAATATATGTGCCTCCCCTTGCCCTGTCCCTCTGTGTCTTTGAGAGTTTAATATGTGCTGTGTGCCTTATTCATGGTTTTGCTTGTGGACTTTATGTACTTTGTCTCCCTTGTGTACCTTAGTTAGTTCCAGTACTATTCACCTGCCTTGGTTTAGACTCGTCATGGTCCTGTTGTTTCCTGTCTTTTTTCTTGAGTGTGATTGCTGTTAAAGCTCCTTGTCCTTCAGCCACAAATTGGGGTGTTTTTCATGCCTTGATGTGGCAGAAGAACCGACGGCCCCAAACAACCCAGCGGTGGCCGGTGGCCCCATAGGAACCTTGGGAACTGCATTTCTCAGCCAAAACACAGGTGCATCCCGCCTCCGCCTATCGGCCTGGCGATGGAAGCGCTGAATGGCGCTCCGAATGGAGCGTGGCAACTTCATTCCTCATTCAGTCATCGGCGGTCAGGATCTGAGTGGTGAAGGTGTCCCAAATACACAGGGGTGGTTGGTGACACAACACACACTGCAAGGGGGGTAACCCAGTGGGGGAGTGGAGCAGGGAGTTGCGAGGGTAATTGACAGGGATACCAAACACTGAGACTATCACTAAAACCATTGATTTATTTTTTATTTTTTTGTAAAATAAAATAGTTAAAGCAATTCTTAAAGTTGTTTTTTTTTTTTTCCATGATCAACAAGAATGAAAAAATGACTGTATGACTGTGCTTCTAATCAGCCAGTCAGAATGCAGTTTGCGAATGTTACAAACTGGCCGCACTTATGTTCCACAGAAGTCGGTGTGGCTGGTAGGAAGCGCCTGAGTTCTCTTATTATTAGGACAGGCAAGCGGGGCAGGCAGGACCAGGCAGGGAGGTAGGGTCGACCAGGGAAGCAGGGCAGGCAGGACAGCAGGGTATGACAGGGCAGGCGGGGAAGACACAAGACAATGAAACGCTCAGTAGATGTCATTCGCATGGCAACAATACTTCGCAACACTCTGTGTTACGATTTGGATTTAACTAGCGTTTAGGAATTGTGACAATTGCTAGCAGCTGTGTTGCCCCGCCCCTGTGGGCCTGACACCAAATTGGAATCAATAGTCTTTAAAAGAATAAAATATATTACATGAATTTATTAATGCGATATTTTAAATATGTTTTAAGGCATAATAAAACTTTTAATGATAATTTTAAAGGGGTTGCCAGACATGTCAAGCTTTTCTAGCTAGAAAGGAAAGAGGGTCTGGCCGTTTTAAATGGTAAAAGCAGTAGTTGTGTATTGTTAACGGGGTATTTTAAACAAAATGCACTATTTTATATCAGTAAAAACACAGCCATCCTGTTTTTAGGGGGGATTTATGCATATTGCATGTCTAGACATGTCGGTCAGCTAATGTCCAGTGGGGAAAGGGGTGTCGGCGCGAGAGCTTTTGGAGTCGTGAGCGATAAGCCCATGAGAAGGAAGCGTCAATGAAACAAAATGGCCGCCGGTTGACAAACTGTTGCAGGGAGCCTACAGAGTGACTGTAACATCTCGTTTAACTGCTGGTCCTGGGTGTGAGAAGCACGCCGCCAGCAGCCCCATCCTGACAGAAAGCACATTACCTCTATTTACTGTATTTATCTGGCTTATTTGTAAATAGTATAAAATAATCTATTTCTAATTTTATATAAAAGTCCATCTCTTACGCCACAGCTCTGGGGCCTCTGGCATAGGCCCGGACGCCCCGCTGCGGGCCTGGGGGGTTGGATAAAGTATCTAACTACAACTGTTTAATCAGCAGAATAAAGTGTCATAGCTTAAGTGGTTGTATGACAAATTAGTATACATTTTTAAACCAATAAGATTCAAGGAATAAAAGAATTTAGTTGTATTTTGTTAGTTTTATTTCAAATAAGATGCCCCCGGTTTATTTAATTACATTTAACAGCTGTGGGAACTAGTGAGTGGTATTTAGCAACATACATCAAAAACATCTTCAAGATTCCAATATGGAAGGTGACCGACAAAGTTTTGCAGATTTCATAAAACGTTAAGACACCGCAAGGAGTGCGTTCGATCCAGAGATGGCACCGTAGCCCGGATAGGAACTATAGTGAGCGCTATTTAGCTACATACTTCAAAAACATTTTTAAAACTTGGTAGAATAATACCTTAGTTATTTTAATAATTTAAGGGATAAAAAAAAAACATTTGTCGTGTTTGTCAATGTGTTAAGCAAATGCATTATTTTCTAACGGCCGTGTCTTCATGTTTTAGGTGCGAAATTATATGGTCTAGCAATGTTTTACAGCACGGAGAATTAATAAAGAATTTAAGCATATTATCCCAGACATGCCCCGTATTATAGCCGTTACATGGCGACTCAGGCCTGCAGACGGGGTAACATATTCTCGCAACATGATTATGTCAGGAGATTGTCACCGACCATGCCCTCTGGAGCAGCCCCAGATAGGAACTAGTAAGCAGCATTTAATAACAAGCATCAAAAACAAATTTTTAAAAACTTTAACAGAATAAAGCCTTAGTTATTTTAATAAACAAGTTTTTTTTCAGTGAATGTTCACGCTCATACACACAAACACACACACACACACCCCGGAGGTCAGGGGACTTTAGAGTTTAACTTTAGGTTGGTGATTGCGATGTGTGTCCAAACCCCAAAGCACCCAAGCTTCAGATGTATTGGGCATGTGCACAAGAACGCAGCCAAGGGCACCTTTAGAGTTTGCTCAATCAAAAAAACACCAGTCATATATACTTTACATTTTTTCTTAAAATATATAAGGATCGATTTGTTATAGCGAAATTTTAAAGTAGTATGAGTGTGATATAAGTCATTTAGGCAACAAGATTTGAGGAAGAACCTAAATAGCGGCTAGAAATGATTGACCAGGAAGACAGAAGGGGGGGCTTTCTTATTGTACAAGCCATGGAAGGGTAGGGGGTGTAGGAACTGTGGAATCATGCAAGGGTGTAAGAATATAGGATATATTTTTGTTATTTTAAAGAAGGTGGACATGATTATTTAATTACATTTAATAGGAAATAGTAAGCTGCATTTAGCGTCATGCATCAAATACACATTAAAAACTTTAAAGAGTAATGCCTTAGTTGTTTTAATAAAGACATTCTACAGTAAATGTCAGACATCCTACAAGGTGTCCCCACGGCCCCCAGCTTATATCATCTACTGTACAAGCTTGATTTGAGATGCTTGCTGGAGCAGCATGTTAAGTTGACAATGGTAACTGAGCTGCAGCCTGCTTGATAGTTAATGAAACATAGTCCAGATGAAACAGTGTCAGCGGTCATCCACTATGCAGCGAGACTAGAGAGTGACTATAGCGCCCCATTTAACCGCTGGTCCTTATTATTATTATTATTTTTTAAAAAAATACTTTGACAGAATAAAGACTTGGTTATTTATTAAACACGCTTTTCCAGTAAATGTTTGTTCATGCTCATTGACCGACCAGGCAGGCAGAAGTGACTTCTTATCTGACAAGCCATAGAAGGATGGCAGGGGTGACACGTAAGTGGGGGGTAGGAACTGTGGAATCAGGTAAAGGGTAAGAATTTAGGATATATTTTTGTTATTTTAAAGAAGGTGGACATGGTTATTTAATTATATTTTATAGCAAGTAGTAAGCTGCATTTAGCATCATGCATCAAATACACATTAAAAACGTTAATAAGACCTTAGTTGTTTTAATAAAGACATTCTTCAGTAAATGTCAGACATCCTACAAGGTGTCCCCCACAGCTCATGCTTATATCATCTATAAGCTTGATTTGAGGTGCTTGCCGGAGCAGCATGTTAAGTTAACGCCCAGCGGATAAACACTGATAAATACACGTTAAAGTTTTTCTTCTTCAAACATTTTGATTAAATATAATGAGTTTAAGTGCTTTCTTCTTTTAAAATACAGAAAGTGCTCTACTAACAACATGTGCCTGCGGCCGGACCCCCCGCTAGCTTACATTCATCCTGTTATATGTCTTATTTTTCCTTAAAACGTAATTAAAAATAACACATTAATAAATACATGTAAATTATTCTTATTCTATTAAAGTTTAACGGCAACCCTTATCTCCCAAACCATTCGGCCCCTATCAGCAACACGTGGCATAAGCATGTATAATACCATATATGAACATAACCCCTCGACGAATCAGAATAAGGGATACGCCCCCTCCTGCTTATGACATCATATACAGAGCTGTATTAAGCTCCGCAATGATTTGATTTGTATTTCGCCATTGAGATATGTGGGATCGATGTTCCTGTTATAGACAGTCTGTGCTTTTCTTATGTGGAGAAGCCAACAAAGTACTATTTAAAGTTTGCTTATTAATTCTGGAATAACGAAGGAATTCTGAAAATGTATCTAAACCTTGCCCTGTCTTTACTTGCATTTTTCATTTTTTGCCAAGATCGATCAAGAACCTCAAGACGTCAAGAAAAAAAAAAGAAATGAAAAATAAAAATTAACTAAAAGAACAACAAAATGATATTAAAAATTAAGAATTAAGTAATTAATTGTCATTGTTGACACCCCACAGCACACAGTGCACAACAACGAAATGTGTCCCCTGCATTTAACCCATATGTGACAATGTGACATAGCAGGGGGCAGCTAATTCAGCGCCTGGGGAGCAGTGCTTGGGGGCGGTACCTTGCTCAGGGTACCTCAGTGGTGCCTTACTGGTTGGGGATTCGATACACTAGGGAACAGGGAAAAAACTGGGAGGAAGACTAGGAAATGAACATTGCAACTAAAACACAATAACACAAATACACAGAAAAACAAGGACTAACAAGGGGCAGGTGTGGACCATAACAAAATCAACCAATCAATAATGGTGCAGGACAACAAGCGACAGGTGCAATAAATTACAAGCACAGGAACTAAGGAACATTGACAAACAGTGAGGGTTAACATTAGGAAAGACTAGGAACTTAAATATAAGCAGAACAGAATTAAACCAGGGGCAAGCAGGGTAAACCTTAAAACAGGGACACAAAGAAAAATAATTCCTGACCACCCTGTACTGGCTGTGCCCTCAGGACAAATTGATGCCAGTGTGGCCGATCAGCAAAGCTTTAATTATGCATGTTACCAGCCTGCCTTACACTGCTAAGTGTGTGCTAATTCGTAATTTAATGTTATTGAAATATTTGGATCTATTCACTAAAAGTGCAAAACTCTGCAACATTGTTGTGTAGTTGGTTGCAAAAACTGATCATATGGCATTGTACTGTATATCGTAAACTGAGATGATGAATACACAATATCCAAGTCTTAAAAGGGCCAGAATATACTGAGGCAAATGTATTATTTTGCATACTTCAGCTTTCTAAATATATATATATAAAAAAAACGCCTGACTGATTCTAATTTCACGTCTTCTCTATCTACATAATTAATACATCAACAAAAACTTAATGAGGCTCCCTTTTAGATAATATTACTGCCATCAGTGTTCTGCAAGTTCACACTTAACCAGAATTAGCTCAAAATTCACATCATACAGATTAAAATGAACTACTTAACGTTCATCTCTTCCATTTTTTTATGTTTTTATGAGCTGTTCTGAATCCAAAGTGATTTTATTTTTCAGCAATTAAAATATCAGTAGCATCACCTACCATTTTAAAGCTCTTGGAGTCTATTAACATAAACATAAAAAATCATTAGTGTCACTCCCAGCTAGACTAACAGTATGAGGTGAAGAGCTGGGTGGGGATCGGTGTCCTTGGCTTTGGATAAACTGATG
>JAODJU010004340.1:3313-15073 GCA_026776725.1 Gnathonemus echidnorhynchus | reverse complement strand
GGGGGGGCCCCCCCCCCCCCCCCCCCCCCCCCCGGTTGAAGCTTGGTCCCCCTCTGTTGCCCCCCCCTCTGTCCCGTCCCGGACAGCACATGACTGACATCACGGGCAGACAATCACGAAAAAAGTTTTGCCACACAATGATTGGCCTGCGTGTGATAGTGCACGGCTCTGATAGGCTACTGTTCCGATGCGGATGGAGCGCACACACAGCAGTGGGAGACTTTGAAGGCACTGCACAACTAGCCAACGGTAAAATCAGGTCAGTTGATGATAGTTTAAACATTAATGCTATGTAAGTTGATTTAGAAATGTAATGTAAGGTGGTGGAATTTGTTCAGCTATCTTTAACCAGTGCTATAAAGTATCGTTAGCTAGCGTAAAGGTTAACATAGTTAGCTAACTATCCAAGCTTACATTTATAGTGTTTAGTAGCACACATGTAAATAGTTTTATCATACCAAGTGCCAACCCCAATCAAATGACTGGACCTAGATGCCCCTAGATGCCCCATCTCCAGTAGATAAGTGCTGGATGGTTCCCACAGGTACCCACCTGGTCTGGTCTGAATATATGGTTGTGAAACACTGTTGCAACTGTGAAATCAAAGTTCAAAGTATTTCATTATTCATATGCAGTCGTACTTGTACAACATACAGTGAAATGCTTATTCCACCAGCTCCCCTGACTGTGCCGTCTAAAATGAGAGAAATCCCTCAAAGGGCGTGTGAAAACGGTGCTGAAATGCGTCCACTCCCAGCTGCAGCAATCGCCGGTCAGCAGAGCACGAATATTGTTTTTACCTTGTTGGGAAGAAGATACAAAACAGAAATATGCTGTGTGGGAAAGATGACAGAGTGAAATGAGCAAGGCTTTGCATTGTTTTTGGTGTGGCTGGAAAATGGGGAGTGATTGTTGAAGCCCCTGTAGATTAATCATGGTGAGAAGGGTGGGAGTGAAGAGGGGGGTGTTTATCTTAAAGCCACAGATTTACAGTAAGTTCATGCTGGGGCACTCTGCTCAGAGGTGCAATGAAGGCCACATGTGTTTTTTTTCTGCTCTTTCTGTCACTTGTTTTCTCTAAGAAGCACTTTCTTGTGGAGAGGTTTTCGCGGTTTCTCTGAGGGCTGTGGAATCGTCCGCCCCGGGCTTCTTCGCGACTTCAGGGCCTGACTGTCAGTTCACTTTCGCGCAGAAACTTGGTGCAACACAAAACAGGATGCATGAAAACGACAACATTGGCAGCAGACGATAATTGAAAGTAATCTCATTAGATGAGGGGCATTCGAACCACACCTCACTACAAGTCACTTATGGGAAATTTGCCTCCTATAACTGGTTTAATGAAACGGCTAACCGGTTAGACGACTGGTCAGAGTTATTAACCTGAAGGTGGCTATAGGTTTCTATCATGGGACCATTGTAGATCTTTTCATATTTCAGTCCTGTGTGACTCAAGGCTGATTGTCAACATCACCCTGAGAGGTACTTGATTTGGGTTGGGGAGGTTTATGTTATGGGTTCCAAACCCCCGGTCCACTTTGGGTCCACGGGCAATAATCTACCAGGCTACGGAACACTGAGGCTGGAGTTGCCAACCATCCCATATAGTATGAGAAAATGCTGTGTCCCATATTGATCTACGACAATATACGATTCGTCCTGTATTTCTGTGCACATTGTGTCCCCTCCCCCTCCCCCCAGTTCATTAAATTTTTGCATGATGCAGACCGGTTCACTGACATCAAAATGCTGGGAACCCCCGGTTTTGCAGGTTAGCGGGGGGTATTATTGTCATTAGATCTTGAACAATGTCCCAGGTATTAATTGAAGCGCACATGCTCAGCCCTGAGACTGGGCCCACGCTTTAATCACACATATGTCACAAAAGCTGCAGGGTATTTTAAATAGCTTGTTGTGGCATTTCAGCATGTATGAGCCTGCTGGCAGATTCCAGACCATTTGCCTGTCCTTACCTCTTCATTAAGCCCAAAGCCACCTCTACATGAAGTGTTTGATGTTTCAAGCAGAATTCGGTAACCATGCAAGGCTTCCAAAATAAAAGCACTATAAATTTTCCTGGTGAATGTGGAATTTCTGAGAAACACTGGAGGAAAACTAAGGAAAAAAAAGAAAAATTAATGACAATAGGTTTTAAATATTTTATTCGACAAATATATTGTGTTCATTCACATGCAAACACTTGTCGATAAAAATAAGCTATTATGGAAGGCACAGTTGTAATTTATTCCAAAATAAGAGGACCTAACAGCTCTTTTTCTAAGAGAAAGTTTAAAAAGATATTTCTGCTCTTTGTACATGTTCCAGAGAATGTCTGTCATACACATGAAAACCACTAGAGGGCAGTACTAACAAATGAAAGAGGAGAAGAAAATAAAAAGACAGCGACACCCAGATCAAACAGGTGCTAGTCTGTGCATGCAGAACTGCAGTTCCACACTAAACCAGTATGAAGGTGTTTTTGCATTCAGTCATACTGTACAGGCGACCAACATTTTGGGAAGGCTTCAGATTACCGTTCTCAACAAAACACAGAGATTTTTAAATAACAGTCCCTATGGTTGATTTGGAAGGAGGTGACTTCAATGCAGGTCTCTAAACGACAAAAAAAAAATCTCAGTATATTGTTTAACACTGTATCTGTAACCTCTGACAGGCGGACTGGCACCGAAAGTTGTGTGAAGGTATTGATTTTTGTTACTTAGCTGAAGCTCACGTTTAACTTGACTGATTACTCATAGAATGTAATCTAAAGAGCGGAGAATGGCCGTGTTCATAGGTCACGGCCATGAACACTGCTCCACGGGCTTGCTGTCACGTGTGATGGAACCTTGACGTGAAACATGCATGAACAGAACCACGATTTCTTTATTCTTGAAAATATTCTTGGAATATACACCGGTCAATCATAACATTAAAACCACTGACAGGTGAAATGATTAACACTGATTATCTCTCTAAAATGGCACCTGACAAAGGTTATTTATGTTATTTATACAAGGGAACAGTCAATTCTTGAAGTTGTTGTGTTGGAAGCAGGGAAAATGGGGAAGTGTATCAATCTAAGCGGCTCTGAAAAGGGCCAAACTGTGCTCGCTGGACGACTGGGCAAGGGGCATCTCCAGAGCGGTAGGTCTTGTGGGGTGTTCCTGGTATGCAGTGGTCAGTAGGAAGGCCAAGGAAGGCCAAAGGGTGAATTGGCAATGGGGTCATGGGCGCCCAAAGCTCATTGATGTGCCTTGTCCAATCCAACAGGAAAGCTACTGTAGACCTAAATGCTGAAAAAGTTAATGCTGGCTATGTTAGAAAGGTGTCAGAACACACACTGCATTGCAGACCAGTCAGAGTGCTCATTCTGATCCCTGTCTGCCTCTGAAAGCACCTACAATGGGCACGTGAGCGTCTGAACTGGACCAAGGAGCAATGGGAGAAGGTGGCCTGGTCTGATGAGTCACATTTTCTGTTACATCATGTAGGCGGCCAGGTGTGTGTGTGTGTGTTGATTACCTGGGGAAGAAATGGCACCACAATGCACTTTGGGAAGAAAGCAAGCTGGCAGGGGCAGTGTGATCCTCTGGCCAATGTTCTGCAAGGAAATCTTGGATCTAGGCATTCCTGTGGATGTTACTTTGACACGTATCACCTACCTAACCAGGTACACCACTTCATGGCAACAGTATTCCTCAATGGCCTCTTTCAGCAGGATAATCCACCCTGCCACACCGCAAGAATTGTTTAGGAATGGATTGAGGAACATGAAAAAAAGGTTCAAGAAGTTGACTTGGCCTCCAAATTCATCAGATCTCAGTCTGATTGCAGCATTCGTGGGATGTTCTGGAGAAACAAGTCCAATCCATGGAGGCCCCACCTCACAACTTATAGGACTTACAGGATCTGCTGCTAACGTCTTGGTGCCAGATACCACAGGACACCTTCAGAGGTCTTGTGGAATCCAGATACCACAGGACACCTTCAGAGGTCTTGTGGAGCCCATGCATCAGTGGGTCAGTGGTGGTTTTAATGTTATGGCTAATAGGCCTATATCTTTCCCCTTCTAGTATTAATTATTGATGTGTGCAAGTATTTCCAAGCAAATATGTAGGCTTTACATGGGGATATGTATATGACAATATTTATGCAAACCCAAGAGTGTTTACTCATATAGTTCTCATGCCATTTAGAGTGTGACTGGTAATTGTATGCTGGTGACGAGATCCGTCTTATTGCACATAGTAGAATACTGCATAGTATGCGTGCATCTAATTTTAGGGCAATGGGAACAGGCACCAACAATTACATTACGTGCATATTATTGCATATTTCTGTATTATTTACTTTTTTGAGAACCTCTAGGCATCACCTAGACTACAGTGTTTATACAGTTTTATCTGTATTCACTAAGTATATTTGGTCAAATCTAGATCTGCATAGATGTGTGAATATATGGGTATTATTTTGAGTAACGTGGTCAAAAAGGTACATTCTAGAAGTATTCGGGAGAAGGAAAAAAGAAAACATCACTGATGTTTTTTTCTTTTCTTTTTTTTTCCTTGGTAAAAGTCTACTTGCTCGTTTGTAAATCCTGGGAGACGCCATGTGGGTGCTGGAGCTGGATCTGCAGCCAGTGAGGAGATGAGCTCATTAACACAGCGCGCAGGCATTGTTCTGGAAGCGAATGTGCATCTTCGTTTCAATCTCAATGCCTTTCAGAATCTGGAAAGTTGAGGCATGGGGAGTTAGGGCACGTGTGCGTGGCGGGGGGGCCAGCCTCTCACACCAAACATATATTTCTTATCAACGCAAATTTGCTCGTCGTGGCATGAAATGGAAAATGGCAAACCTTTAGAAAGTGGTCAAAGGTGATGCCTTCATAGAAGTCGTCAGGGTCCTGAAAGGGGAATAAGCCAAGGTATTTCAAAGTAAGGAGTCTCCACTCACATTCACAACACAGAGATACAGTCATTCATGCTGGTTTCTCGCCATGGTGTTTTGAGCTGTCATGCATGTGATTTAAGTGACTACCAGCAATGCATTGTGGGCTTGGATTTAAGCTATATTATTGGATTACTTCCATGCCCATATTACTGAACCTATTGACAGAACCTATCTGAATTTAAAAACATCATTTTGGTTCTTCTGTCTGGTTATATGCTTATCATTTTTCAAGGCTAAGAGGAAATAAATAAAATGTCTCAATTTAGATTAATGGAATATGCTATACATTGTTAAATGATTTGATAACTATTTTAAAAGTGCATTGAAACGCCACCCCCATCTAGATTGGCAAATTCTAGCTTTCATCTTAAAAGTCATGGGGAGGTTAATGTTATGTCATGTACCCGGTTCTAAGCTGTGGACTTCCTCAAGCATGTTAACATACTTGCAGGAATGTGCTATTTGCAACCTCAGCACTAGGGGTCACTCTAGAGCCATGAGAAGGAGAGTAAGCCTTTATCACAGTAAGGATTGAACCCAGAATAGAATTTGTACTGTGCGGTGTAACCAGCCAATCATATAGCTGCACAGGTACCATGCGGCCCACTGTGATGCTGGCCACTTCCAGCATGGCGGCATCCGCGATCCCCTTGGCGGTCTCCTTTCCAATGGCGCCGCTGCGGGACAGGAGCTCCTCCACCACCTATGGAGTCAGGGGAATCAGAAATGGTCAGCGACTCTGAGCGGAGGCATGTGTATAATTAATAACAAGCAGCCAGGAGTCGTGCGACTTACATGCTTGTATTCCTCCAGGGTGATGGTCCCGTCATTATCGGTGTCATGCATGTTAAACAGGACTGGGGAGGAAAATAAAGAAGTCAACCCACTTTGAATGATTCCGTCCAGTTTTTTTAAGTTCATCGAATTTAATATGGTGTTTTCATTCTTCCCTTAGGTATCCTGGATAGTACACTGGAGAAGGTTTAAGTTACACCGGCAATGACAGTGTCTGCCACCAGTTATGGTGAAAATGATGGATTTTTCCGGAGTTAACTTTCAAGCATGGCAGTATGCTGATATAAGAGAATTAAACTGGATTTGTTTCACAAGCACAGAACGAGGGATTTGATTGGCTCTTCCATGTGTAATGTTAACCGAAGCTGTGAAGACAATTGAAACCCACAGGTCCAGACACGTCGCCACAAAGCAGCAATCGGTGTTTACATTCTGTGAATCATAATCCCAGAAAACATCCACAAAACGTGTGTGTAATGTCTGGCTGCAGGCGCCACTCTCATGCCCGCCTCTCTCAGGGTCCACCAAACTCAGGCTTGCTACTGTCAGGCCTGCAATTCTCAGGCCCATCGCTCTCAGGCCTGCCACTCTCAGGGTCCACCAATCTCAGGCTTGCTACTGTCAGGCCTGCAACTCTCAGGCCCATCACTCTCAGGCCCGCCGCTCTCAGGCCCATCACTCTCAGGCCCGCCGCTCTCAGGCCCGCCGCTCTCAGGCCCCATTGAGAATGTAATAATCAAATTAATATCCAGAATGCTTCAAATTTTAAAAGTGATTGACAAATATCTAGATCTAACTGCTGATATGAATAAAAATGCTATTGCTTTTGTTGTGTACATTTTTACACATGACCAGTAAACATTTAAACAAAAAAAACAAAAAATGTTTAAATTTAAAATACATTGACAATTACAAAACATAGATTAATAAATATATATACACGGGACATTTTTTCAGCCATAAGTTATTGAAATACATATTGGGCTTTGATGGCAAGGCAGAGCAGGGCAAAATGGCTGCCCATTTGGAACTCCACTTCCCACAACCCCCATTCCTTCAAAATCACAGATAACTGTGCTTTTATAACTCTCCCTATAACTGTCCACACTGCTCCATTTAAAAGGTATTGCGTGAAATACAAAAAGGAGCAGCAGGCATATATACAGATGCGGAGACAAGGGGCTAAAGTTTCTGGGCACAGCACCCAGGACGTTCATGGTGGTCAGCACTCATGCTCACAGCGGAGTTTCTCTCTCCTCATGTGTTCCCTCTGCTCTTCTGTCATGTTGTGTAGCGGCACAGGTAGGAAATGAGACATGACGATGACGAACTGCTCGAAGCTGATCTCCTCCACCGAGCCCACGGTGTTCTGCCGGTAGTTCCTGTGGGGGAGGGGAGGGGGGTTACTGTTGTTATCCTCGTTCAAACAAACCCAAAGTCATCCATAATACTCCCACCACTTTCCCCCAGTGTTTCCAGGTTGAGGTTTGTGGTTAAAGCCCAGCTTAGCTAAAAATATCCATCTATGCTGCGGCCTTTTTGAGGAATTGATATTATACTACATTTATTTGTCTTGCTAAAAGTGTTTCCCCTTCATTCGTCTTCTGAAAGCATGCGATCATTCAGGAGACCCAAAGCCTGTCTCAGTTTGTATCCTGGATGGGACACCAGTCCTTGGCAGGGCACACATATGGATCCTCACACCCACAGACTTACAGAACTCGCAAAAATTAAGAGACCAGAGCAAAAGTTTCATTTTCACTCATTTCTCAGTTTATGGGTTTGCTTCTGTGTAAAATATACATTTTTTTCAAACTGCAGCCTGGTTATTCCCTGTTTCTCATTAATGAAGGGCTTCTTCCCTGCTTTATGGGGCTTCAGTCCGGCTTTTAGGAGCCCGATATGAACTGTCCTAGCAGTGCACACCCGTTCCTTTTGAAGGTCACTTGAGGTCATCCTCCGATTTATGGGGCACTGCCGGATAAGTTGATGGTCATCTCTGCCATTAGAAAGTTACTTCTGGTTTTTGGTTATTGCCAGTGTCTCCTGCTCCACCTTATTCTTGTGTACTGCTGTCTTAGAAACCGAACCTGGAAGCAGCCTGCCTTGCAGTGTATCCTTCTGCCAGCAGAACCAGGATTAAACCAGGATTAATCAACCCAGATTTTTCAAAAATATTAAGTGGTCTCTTAATTTTTTCAAGAGCTGTATATCTTCAGTCATACAGGTGCCACAAACACACACATCCATGCAGACAGGGTGTCTGGAATGGAAACTAGGAGGCATGGAACATGAAGGTTGCCTTTAGGAGGGCCACCGGAACCAACCCCCATGTCGGGAGTCCCACTCATGAGAGCTACAATGCTTACCTTCACCTGCTAGTCAGTCAGTGTCAGTCAGTCAACGACAGTCAGTCTGTATCAGTCAGTCAGTATCAGTCAGTCAGTATGTGTCAGTCAGTCAGTGTCAGTTAGTCAGTATCAGTCAGTCAGTGTCAGTCAGTCAGTGTCAGTCAGTCAGTATCAGTCAGTCAGTGTCAGTCAGTCAGAAAACCCCCAACATTGTTTTTGCTCGCAGTCCTGTGTCCTACCTTTTGTCGAAGAAGGCTTCGATGATTTGGGTCCGTATTGGGTTACAGGCCAGGTCCTGGATGTTGTTAAAGTCATCTCTCCTACAAGTCAGACACAGGAGCAAGGAAATGTTTACTCCGAGAGGCAAGATTGGACACGCTGGGCCATCATCTGATTTGGGTCCTATTACTGGAAGGCATCCCATCATGTTAGAGCAGGAGCAACAGATGATAGCTATGGTATTTTGGATATAGAGTAGGGCTGGGTGATATCATATTGATATAATATCACGCATGCACAATAATCACCAGGGCTTCAGATGACGGGCAAAATATTTTCCAGATGCCAGCTTTTCCGTACTGTATGGATGTTTATTTACACCCACAATTTGATAAGCAGATTAGCAGTACAACTGAAATATTAATGCGATGTATTTTGTGACACCCGAAAGTTAGTAATCTGTATAAACTCAGCGTATATTTATGTTTATTAAATTTGGTTAGCGAGGCACACCACGTAATACTGTTTTGGTGTACTATGGTTTGGTATACTTCAGTGCGATATGCACCTTAGTGGGGCACACCACATGATACTGTTTTGGTATACTATGGTTTGGTATACTTCAGTGTGATATACACCATAGTGGGGCACAGCACATGATACTGTTTTGGTATACTATGGTTTGGTATACTTCACTGCGATATACACTGTAGTGGGGCACACCACATAATACTGTTTTGGTGTACTATGGTTTGGTATACTTCACTGCGATATACACCGTAGTGGGGCACACCAAGTAATACTGTTTTGGTATACTATGGTTTGGTATACTTCAATGCAATATGCACCGTAATGGAGCACACCACATGATACTGTTTTGGTATACTATGGTTTGGTATACTTCAGTGTGATATGCATCGTAGTGGAGCACAACACGATACTGTTTTGGTATAGTATAGTTTGGTATACTTCAGTGTGAAATACACTAAAGTGCATCTATAGAGGGCTGGGCAAAATCACGTTGGGAACAGCTCAGCAGCTACGACACCTTTTATAAGAGGAGAACTTGTGGATAAACAAGGCAAAAAGACGTCTGTGGTGTGGCGGGACTTTCTGCAATTTAAAGTCTAACACGTTTATTAAACATGGAAGGATATGCATAATTTATACTTGTTACTAACTTTTGGGCGTCATAAAATGCCTCATTAATATTCTCGGCATACTACTAATCTGCTTAACAAACTGTGGCCGTAAATGAACATCTGTACAGTACTGGAAAGCTGGCGTCCGGCCAAATGTTTCCCCCATCATCTGAAGCCCTGGTGATTATATGCACAACTACTGACTGCGCAGTTATACCTCAGCCTTTAGACCCGTTGAACTGGCCCCCAAGCCTCAGCCCAACCCTGCTGAGCCAACTTAAGCTCCTTGCTCATGACAATCTTGTAGACGGGAGGCAGAGGGTTTCTGGGCCAGACCAGCCAGTTATAAATTCCTCCCTCTTGCACCGGAGCCATCAGGATTACCGTAACGAGTCCTCGTCGTTGCTCAACTGCTTGAACCTCTTGTGCAGGATTTGGATCTGCTCCGTGGAAACTGGGGAAACAAGCAGGACAAAGTACTGAGGTGCCGGGTTGGGAGGGTAGCCCGCTGCCCGCAAGCAGCACCTGTCTGGAGACAACAGCACTCTCTAGTCCCGTGGAGATCCGTCATCTCGCTGCGGACACCGTGTAACATGATTCACGGCATGACGTCCATGTTTGCAGATTTCAGATGTCAGCAAATGTGTAAATATTTATGATGCATAAACATGTCATGACATTGTCATTTACCGAAAGATGACTTGCATATCAAATTGTTGTCAGCTGTGGTGGATTGTGGGAAATAAATCTGTCAGATTGACTTCAGAGCAAAGTTTAATGAAAGTAGAGACTTTTATGTAAAAAAAAAAAAAAAAAACTGCACAGTAAAGTGGAGCCAAGGACCCAGTTAGGCAAGAACAGGTGTGAAAAATTTTGACAGCTCCTTTAAACCAAAACTAATATTTCTGTGTCACAAGGATGCACTGGTTAAGGATAGGGCTGGGTAGGGGTTATGGTTGTTATAGCTGGGAATAGGATTATGCCCACAGAAATTAATGGAGAGTCCCCTTAAAGATACGAATATGTGGACTGTGTGTGTCTGTGTGTGTGTGTGTACCCTTTCTTCGGGATTCATAAAGTTTTCTGATTTCTTTGAGAATTTCTTTGCTTTCTCAGAGAGGCTCCAGGCTCAGTAGATGAGCAATACAGAAGATGGATACATGTTACAAAACTCTCCCCATGAGAACATCTCACGCTCACAAAATCCATTCCGCTCTGGAAGGTCACTGCCCAGAAAGCAGATTTATTTCAGCTGAGCTTTTCCCCAGCTGCCATTACTCACCCGCCTCTCCCCCGAGTCATGCTACCATACATAGTCCTGCTGGACCCTGCAGTCTCGCATTGTCGCCTTTCTGTTCTGAACTTGCTAATGCACCCTTTCTCCCTCCCCCTTCCGGGGGTGAAGCACTCGGAGGTCCGGATAGATGGAGCCCCCTGCCTGCCCACAGGTCTGCCTGCCCGCCACCATGCCTGCCCGCTGCCTGTGGCCCCCCGCCTGCTTGCCGTCTGCCTGAGCCCCCTACCTGTCTCTCTGCCTGCCTGCTTTGCTGTCCCGCCATCTGCCTGAATTTATCTCATACTAAATTATGTAAACCCGCACGTCCCTGTGCCAGCCAGTGAAACCCGGGCCTCCCCCTTCGTTCTGGGTCCTCCCCGCTCTGAGGGCGTTTCTCCCCTCCTCTGTCACCTCAGGCTTACTCCCCAGGGACCACAGGCCTGGGGAATTGCGACAAAACTCCTTGTTAAAGGTGCTATACAAATGAGCTGAATAGATGGATTAACTTTAACAAGCTAACAGATGACATATTCTGCTGTACTATACTGCTGTCTATTTAGAGTGATTCTGACTCAGGTGTTTCGTGGGTACTGATGAGTCATGCAAAAATGGATTTGAATATTCTGCTGCAATGTAAAACAGGCCAAAACCAAATCTGCACTCACAACTTCATTATCAGAAACAGAACTCCCATGTACTAATGTCATGGCCATAATTCCTCCCACAAAAAATATTTACAAACATGAAAAAAGTGTAATAAACTACAGTAGAATTGCAAGACAGCAGTCTATTTGACAAGGTACATCTGTACTTTTTTCCCCAAATGATTTTATTGTAGTCTTACCTGGGTGGTTGTAAGGCAGAGCTTTAAATTATTCACTGTGGCTCACTTTAAACATCTAAAGCCCAGTGGCTCACTTTAAACCGTGAGCCCAGAGTGACTGATCCCTGAAATGTCCAGCACCGTGAGCCCAGAGTGACTGATCCCGGAAATGTCCAGCACCGTGAGCCCAGAGTGACTGAT
>JAODJU010004339.1:0-15115 GCA_026776725.1 Gnathonemus echidnorhynchus | reverse complement strand
CCCGGGCAACTTAGCTCCTGGGATCATTGGAACACGCAAACCCCTCCACCACGATAAGGTGTCAGCTCCAGGAGAGGTTATTAATAGTAATTTCGCGATTTAAAAATAAATATATCTTAATGCAGATACTGTCCTCACTGAATTGAGTTGTTTGTCCAGAGCTGAGAGACTGAAGAGTTTCTCTCCTTCTCTTTACAGGTTGTCATTTTGTAGATTCACAGATACAGGCTGTGCTTCTCTAGCTTCAGCTCTGAGGTCAAACCCCTCACACTTGAGAGAGCTGGATCTGAGTGATAATGACACAGGAGACTCAGGAGTGATACATCTCTCTGCTGTACTGAAGGATCCTAAATGTCAGTTGCAGAAACTCAGGTTAGGAGTCACAATTTAAAAAAAAAAAAATGAATAAGAAGTAATTATTCACAGCTGTTATTATTATACGTTTAAATAATACATTAATTAATTGGAGATGTAATTGGGAATTTATTAAAATGTAATTACATTTTACTATAAATGCTGTGCTGAGGTTGAGCTATAAACCAGGCAGCAGTGGGTGTACGAGCATCAGCACTGCAGAGGCTGTATTTACTGAATAACAGTGCAGCTGAAGTCGGGAGATGGGAGACACTGGCAGGCACTGTGAGAGATGGCTGGCGGAGTCCTCACTCCATGTCAGGGGGGGCTGAGAGTAAGAGAGAGGTGAATGGCAGTGGGTGGTCTCTAAAAGGGAACAACAGGAGGGGAGAAACTGAACCAAACAAACAGAAACACAAAAGAAAGACAGACGCGTCACTCAGGCTGTAGCAGGCAGACACACAGACACCTGTCTGTCAGTCACGTGTGTAGATCCCAGAGAGGTGCTGTCACGATGGTGTTTCCTTAATGAACTGATTTATGGGTCCAGAGCTGAGAG
Source organism: Gnathonemus echidnorhynchus (assembly GCA_026776725.1). Lineage (NCBI taxonomy): Eukaryota > Metazoa > Chordata > Actinopteri > Osteoglossiformes > Mormyridae > Gnathonemus > Gnathonemus echidnorhynchus. The sequence continues at coordinate 14,202 of JAODJU010004339.1, read as the reverse complement.
AGTGAAGAGTTTCTCTCCTTCTGTTTACAGGTTGTCAGGCTGTAGAGTCACAGATAAAGGCTGTGTTTCTCTGGCTTCAGCGCTGAGGTCAAACCCCTCACACCTGAGAGAGCTGGATCTGAGCTACAATAACACAGGAGACTCAGGAGTGATACAGCTCTCTGCTGTACTGGGTGATCCAAAATGTCAACTGCAGAAACTCAGGTTAGTAGTCAGACTGTTTCCTTGCAAGCAACATGTATAACAAATTGAATAAGAAATAATTATTCACATCTTTGGATAGTATATATTTCAGGAAGATACTTCTCTCCAAGATTACCCTTGCACACGTGTGTATGTGTTTGTGTGCGTGTGTGAGAGAGAGAGAGAGAGAGAGAGTGTATCCCTGAACAAGAACAGTTCATAAACAAACTGAACTTTTTACACCTTTCTAAATCCCTTGCATTTTGTCTTACACTGTGTCTTGTGCTTTCATTGGCTGCGGCTCATCGCCACACTCATTGTCAGTCTCAGCACCTTTCACACGTTCAGGATTTGGCATCGTTGGCTGGTTCCAATATTTAGCCTTCTAGATATTTGACGGGCGTCTGCAACACATTGACAACTATGTCGGGTTGTGTTAAGAACAGTTCACAAATACCGATCGTGCGCTGATTTGCCTCAGGCCTGGGGGTTTTTCAGCAATTTCCAAAAACTGTTGCCCCGTGGAAAATCGGGGCTTGTATCGTGTACTGTAAAGTTAGCATTATTTATACTGGAAGGTGGCATTTCCTCAGACATGCACCAACTGGGAAAAGCAAATCATCCAATGAGAAAGATGCATGGTGATAGTGAGAATTGGTACTTGCAGATTTCTGCATGTAAATGATTGGTTAAAAAGGATAACAATCAATGCTTGAGATGGCTACTGTGATCTAGGTTGTCTGCCCAAGCAGGGCCAGCAATTTCGTCTGGTCTTTACTCGTCGGAGTATAATGTACACAGATTTCACCGTAATTTTCGATGTCAACCGTTTTTTCATTTACGTTGTTGGTACAATTTAGTCATCAAATAAAAGGTTGTCAACGAATACTTATCGTTAAAATTTTCACTGACGAAATTAACACTGCACCTGAGAATAAGAGGGGGGTGAATGGCAGTGGGTGGTCTCTAAAAGGGAACAACAGGAGGGGGGGAAACCAAACCAAACAAACAGAAGGACAAAAGAAGGACAGAAGCGTCGGTCAGGCTGTAACAGGAGAGACACACAGACACCTGTCCGTCAATCAGAATGACACGTGTGTGTAGATCCCAGAGAGCTGCTGTCATGATGGTGTTTCGTTAATGAACTGATTTATGGGTCCAGAGCTGAGAGTGAAGTGTTTCTCTTCTTCTCTTTACAGGTTGTCAGGCTGTGGAGTCACAGATAAAGGCTGTGCTTCTCTGGCTTCAGCTCTGAGGTCAAACCCCTCACACCTGAGAGAGCTGATTCTGAGCCACAATAACACAGGAGACTCGGGAGTGATACAGCTCTCTGCTGTACTGGAGGATCCTAAATGTCAGCTGCAGATACTCAGGTTAGTAGTCAAACTGTTTTCTTGCAAGAAAATTTGTATGAACATTTAAACAACATGAAATTATTATATGCATTATTTGCAACAATTGTTTAAATGAGTTGAATGTTTATTAATAGTAAACTAGCTATTTAACAATAGACATTTTGCAATGCAGATATTTTCCTCATTGAACTGAGCTGTTTGTCCAGAGCTGAGAGAGTGAAGAGTTTCTCTCCTTCTCTTGACAGGTTGTCAGGCTGTAGAGTCACAGATACAGGCTGTGCTTCTCTGGCTTCATCCCTGAGGTCAAACCCCTCACACATGAGAGAGCTGGATCTGAGCAGCAATAACACAGGAGACTCAGGAGTGATACAGCTTTCTGCTGTACTGGAGGATCCTAAATGTCAGCTGCAGATACTCAGGTTAATAGATTGCTTCCTTGCAAGCAACATGTACAGTGTGGAAAATAAGTATTGAACATGTCAACATTTGTCTCAGGTAATACTTTTCTAATGGAGCTGTTGAAATGAAATTTATACCAGATGTCGGAAACAACCCAAGTAATCCACAGATACAAAGACATTTCAGCAAGACAATGATCCCAAACACACAGCAAAGGAAACTCTCAATTGATTTCAGAGAAAAGAAAATAAAGCTACTAGAATGGCCCAGTCAATCACCCGACTTGAATCCAGTTGAAAAGAAAGAATTGTTCATAGGAGACCTTGAACAGTTGGAACCTTCAAGATTTGAAGACAGTTTGTGTGGAAGACTGAGTCAAAATCACACCTGAGCAATGCATGCAGCTAGTTTCCATACAGGAGGTGTCTTGAACCTGTCATTACCAACAAAATATTAAATACATTTCAGTAAGAATGTTCAATACTTATTCCCTGTTTCATTTCACTTTATTACACATAATTTATGGACTTATTTGTTTGGATTTCTTTGTATATATGGATTACTTGGGTTGTTACCAATATCTGGTATAAATTTCATGTCAATCACTCCATTAGAAACAAACACTGCTCAAAAAATTAACAGAACACTTGGAAAACACATCAGATCTCAATGGAAAAAAAAAATATGCTGGATATCTCTACTGATATGGACTGGGTAATGTGTTAGGAATGAAAGGATGCCACAACCTACAGGGGGTTGAATTTAAAGATGAAAAAAGTGAGAGTGAAAAAAATATGCGGCAGGCTAGTCCATTTTGCTGAAATTTCATTGCAGCAACTCAAAATTGTACTCAGTAGTTTGTATGGATCCCACGTGCTTGTATGCATGCCTCAGAACGTCAGGGCTGCACCTAATGAGATGTCGGATGGTGTCCTGGGGGATCTCCTGCCAGATCTGGACCAGGGCATCACTGAGCCCCTCTGAAGTACAACTTGGCGGCGTCGGATGGACCAAAACATAATGTCAATGTTATCAATTCCTTCATCCTCCAGGAACTGCCTGCATGCTCTCACCACATGATGCCGGGCATTGTCATGAACCCAGTACCCACTGGACCAGCGTTGGGTCTGACAGTGGGTCCAAGGATTTCATCCTGATACCTAATGGCAATCAAGGTGCCACTGTCTAGCCTGTAGGGGTCTGTGCGTCCCTCCATGGATATGCCTCCCCAGACCATCACTGACCCACCACCAAACCGGTCATACTGAACAATGTTACAGGCAGAATAATGTTCTCCCTGGCTTCTCCAGACCCTTTCATGTCTGTCACATGTGCTCAGGGTGAACCTGCTCTCATCTGTGAAAAGCACAAAGCACCAGGGGCTGGAATTCTGGAATTCTATGGCAAATGCTAATCGAGCTCCACGGTGCTGGGCAGTGAGCACAGGGCTCACTAGAGGATGTTGGGTCCTCAGGCCATCCTCATGAAGTACATTTCTGATTGTTTAGTCAGAGACATTCACACCAGTGTCCTGCTGGAGGTTATTTTGTAGGGCTCTGGCAGTGCTCATCCTGTTCCTCCTTGCACAAAGGAGCAGATACCGGTCCTGCTGATGAGTTAAGGATCTTCTACGGCCCTGTCCAGCTCTCCTAGATAAACTGCTTGTCTCCTAGAATTTCCTCCATGCCCTTGAGACTGTCTGGAGACACAGCAAACTTTCTGGAAATGGCATGTATTGATGTGCCATCCTGGAGGAGCTGGACTACCTGTGCAACCTCTGTAGGGTCCAGGTATCACCTCATGCTACCAGTAGTGACACTGACTGTAGCCAAATGCAAAACTAGTGAAAAAACAGTCAGAAAAGATGAGGAGGGAAAAACGTCAGCGGCCTCCACCTGTTAAACCATTCCTGTTTGGGGGTCGTCTCATTGTTGCCCCTCTAGTGCACCTGTGTTAATTTCATTAACACTAAAGCAGCTGAAACTTATTAACAACCCCCTCTGCTACTTAAGTGACTAGATCAATATCCCAGAAGTTTAATTGACTTGATGCTATACTCTGATTAATAAGTGATCCTTTAATTTTTAAAGCAGTGTATTGTGTGTAGGGTGTATATAGGGTGACCAAATAATGCATGTCAGGGAGGACATGGGTATGTTGTTCTCCTGGGTATAATGTTAAACTGCATCCACCCCTGCAAGCGATCCTCCAATTTGCAGAGAAAAATTTTGGGGGTTGGTGGTGGGACTGGCACTCCATCCATCGTGAAACATTTCATGGCAGCTAGGTCCAAACAGCTGCCCGCAGGAAGGCATCATGACGGGGATGGGGGAAAGCCTTTGGGAGCCTCATCCTTGGAAGAGTTGAAACCATCGGAGAGCAAACAGGGTCAGGCCTGTTGCGGATCGGGGCTGGTGGGGTGCTGAGGCGTCACCCGCTGCTTGGCAGCACTTGGGTCCCAGTTTGAGGTGGCCCATCCACGTAGGCACATGGAACATCTTCCTTTGCTGTCAGAGGAGATTCGTAAACACCATATTTCAGTGGCGGCACTCTCTGAGGTACGCAGACTGAGGAGTAGCTGGATCTATGTAAGTGGATACACCTACTTTTGGTCTGGTTGCTCTGGTGGCTGCCATACTCAGAGTAGCTGTTGTGGCGGATCGGCTACTCCCGAAGGTGTCTGTCGTCACTCATTTCAACGAGGGTATTACGAGGCTCAGTCTAATAGTGCGTTCCATTTGCCCTCGTAACTCGGTTTCTGAGTCAGATTCCGAGTTTTGAAGCTGGAAGTGATGGCATGCGCGCTCCCGTTTCTCGGACATCCGAGAAATATCTCAGTGGATCCCGAGTTCAGAATCCAAGATGGCTGCACCCTTTATCAGCAGAAGTGAAAGTTGTAGTTTCATACTATTTAAGCACTACTTCTCATGTGTGGCTCAATAAATCGGTCGCACACACTATACCATCAACAATGGCTAACAATTAACTGCTAGAATTGGATTTCATGATTAGTCGGAAACCAGGTACCTTAAATCCGACAAGTTTTCCAGCTAAGCAAAAAGTCTTGCTTTTTGATATGAGTGCATGGTGTTGCTACTTCTGTAGCAAATGAAATGCATCCAACTCAGTTTTCAAGTTTTTAGCAGATGTGATGTAATCTTGGCAACCAAAACTCGGATCTGAAGGCAAATGGAACGCACCATAAGGCACTCCTTGGGTGTCTTGTCTGTTGTCTCAGTGTATGCTCTGACTGCGGTGAGTGATGTCTCATTGAGGGAGACCTTTTACACGAAACTTATAATTGATGGGTGCCCACGAGGCGACACTCTGCTGGTCATGGGTGACTTCAGTGCGACCACAGGCACTGACAGGGATGACTATGAGGGTTGTGTCGGTCCCCATAGGTTTGGAGACTGGAGTGAGAGTGGGTCCATGTTCCTGCAAAAGGTCAGGGTTTTATAAATCTGACTTTTACTTTTCGTATGAACATTTTTTTTTAATATATAAACGAGCACCCAGGTTCTTTTAATTGATATGGTAGTTTGCAAATCCAGTCCTACCTGAAAGTGTCCTCCTTAACTCCCTGAGATGGATTATCTGGTCACCCTATATGTGTGTAAATCCCAGTTCCTTAATTAATTGATTTACAGGTACAGAGCTGAGAAATTGAAGATTTTTTCTCATTCTCTTTACAGGCTGTCAGGCTGTAGAGTCACAGATACAGGCTGTGCTTCTCTGGCTTCAGCTCTGAGGTCAAACCCCTCACACCTGAGAGAGCTGGATCTGAGTGACAATAACACAGGAGACTCAGGAGTGATACAGCACTTTGCTGTACTGGAGGATCCTAAATGTCAGCTGCAGATAATCACATGATAATCTTGCAATCTGTGACATATTGCTAGATCCCTCCTAAATCTCCCCAGGTCATTATCTTGCTTATTATCCTCAATGCTATTATGCTAACTCTCCACACCCGCATCTTGTCAGCCCCTCATTAGTCATGTTTATAAATGCTTCCCAGTCCTGCATTCTGCCGTTTGGTCACTAATTTCAGTCCCCCTGTTCCCTGTGCCCATCCCAGTTGTAGTCTCCCCAGTTTGACCCCTCACAATCCTGTTTGGTGGTGCCTGTCACGAACACTGTAGTCTATGTGGTCTTTTTGGGGCCGAGAACCACTTGAAAAGAAAATTCGATCAGAACTTGAACTTTTTAGTATCAAACCCGAGTTCTGAACGGATTAAGTTTGAGTTCTGAGGTACCATTGTATATAACACATAAGTGTTATGTGCAAAGGGTATCTCTGTGTGTGGTGGTGTGTTTTGTTTCTTCTCCCCTGTCTCTGCAGTACTGGCCCTGATTCTTGTCCACCCGGATGAGGTCATGTGTGGGCGGGGTTTTCCCTTTTATAAGGGAGCATGCAGAGAAGAACAATGGCGTCGGCATTTTCCTGCCTGGCGTCCTCGTGCTGGCTTTCTGCTGGACTGCTCTCTGTTTCTTGTTTCTATGGTGCTGTTTTAGGAGACACCTGTTTTTAGAGTACTTTTGTCAGTTATACTTCTCAACAGAATTCGTACTTCGTTTTTACGATTGTCACGGGGTTAACTCCTTTTCATCTCCTTCCCAAGGTTGCAGGGCTAGATTAGACCATGCGCGCATCTGCATGTCCTCACATAGGTTCGTTCCCTGTCTAGTGACACCAGTTTAGGGAAGGACGTCAACCTCTGTACTTTTGTCAGGGTTTAGGCAGCTTAGCTAGCCTAGTTATGGGACTTTAGTTTAGGGACGGCAAGGGATTAGGGTGATTTTTGATCGTTTCTTTTCTTTAGCGCCACCCGTTTCCCCCCTTCATTGGGAGCAGTACTAGATGCACCTTATTCTTGCACTTAGCCGCTTTATCCAGCATGTTTGTACAGTCCTGTCATTAATAAAATGTAAAAACTGTACTGTTTGGGTATGTTTGTTCACCCTTGCAACATCAGTTAAACCTACTAACAAGTTCGCCTCAGACCTACACCTGGGGTTGTAACAATAAAACATAATTTTAATGTTTTTTTCCACTATCAAATCTAAAACGCCATTTTGTTTTAGAAGAATTATTGTATTAGAGACATTTTCCTGGTTGAGCTGAATTGTGTGTCCAAGGCTTTCGGAGTGAAGTTTTCAGTTCAACTGAATTTTATTTGTGTGGTGCAGTCCTGATTTATATGCTCCAATTTGTTACAATCAGAGTGTAAATGCAGAAGGTCCACTGGAATTATGGACGTTAATGTCTGGGCAGGGAGAGAAGGTACTGCTTCCTATAGCAGGATGAGCAGTGGTGCATCCAGCTAGGAGAGACGTCCCAGGTAGGAGGACAGACAGGAGAGACCTCAGAGATAGTAGGGGTATCGCGGGGAGTAAGGCAGTAGGATGATATGATTTTTGGGTCCCTAAGCAGCAAACCCCAGGAGGGATGGGGGGAGGGGGTAAAAAATATATTAGCCAAAGAAAGAGACCAGAAGCAAGGCAAACAGGTGAGTGCAATATCCACATCACCAAAATAACAGGTTCTTGTTTCACTGTGGGGGACATTTGGTCCCCAAAATGTAATATAAACCTAATACACACACAGTTGGTACTGGAATGAAATTAACAACACAGTCCACCCATGTGACCTTGTAGGATACAAGCTGAGGAGACAGAGACCAGGTTCTGCAAACACAGCTTGGAAGGGGGGCAATGAGATCCAGTTGTACTGGGACAGGAGATCCACTCGCATATGAAATGTGTGTATAGTAATGGGGGGAAACACCGCCAAAGCTAGAGTGCATTTGCAAATAATGGAATAAACATTAAAATAAATGATACATCCATCTTCCAACCACCTATGCAGTAGAGGTATAAATACTAATGACTAAAATGAAATTTCCCTGAGATGAAAATACTGAAAATACAAACAGAATGTATGACTAAGAAATCCCTAGTCCTCCCATACCACTCAACCTCTAGCCCCCCTACAACAGAGAACACTATTCCAGTATATGGCAGAGGGTCCCACATAAAAATTTGCCTAGAGAAAATACCAAGGTATACTGAAAACATTACTATGCCAACCAAGCCTACCTTATATATTTCTGCAGTCTTCATTAACAGCCCAGTTCTGTGTGACTTGTCTGAATATAATACGGCTCCCCAGATCTGCACCTGTATCTGTCCTTTCATGTGTTGCCTCTATGTGGTTCTGCTTCAGTTTTGAATCCATTTGTCTAAAAATTTGGGAAGTTCCAGAAAAGTTCTTCACCCATAGGATGTTGTCTGCTATCTTTGATAAAGATCCATCAAGTACTTTTTCAGTTATCCTCGAATGATAATGAGAAAGTATCTGAGGCCCCGGTGGCGGTCCCAAAAGCATATGTATTCTGTGTCCAGGAATACAATTATAAAACCTTTTATTTACACAATATAAACCCACAAAATGAGACACACTTAACCGGGAGGTCGTTAGTTCCCTTTTCCCTCAATACAGCATCATTACAAAGAATAGAGAATGTTATTATAACAGGTGTGACTGCCTCTTATATAATCAAAGTCTGATCTAGCCTGTTGTCTTCCTGATTGGGTGAATGTGACATGATGACATGATGTATTAATAGTTATAAATGTAATTGCACGTGTTCGATTGAGAGAATACTGTATCATGACCGTAAACAGTATCCTAGTATGCAATATCAGATTTTTACCAGACTTGTGTCTTTGGTTTGTTTGTAGTTTAACTCTCGAAATAAGAATATCGCTATCAATGTACTAAAATATTTTATAAAGGTTTTAATGTGGTTTGACTAGTTTGTGTTTCTTGTTTGTTTGTCTCTCGGAAAAAATAATCACTCCAAATCTGCTAAAATATAAAGCAACAACACACAGCAGCGTGTTCATGGAGGCAGCCATGTTTGTTCCATGATGTGGTAGCTCGAACAGGAGATTGTCGGACGTGATGTCACTCATCTCGGAATTTCCGAGTTCCGAGAGAAAAACGAACGCACCATAAATCTCCCAGACTATGGGGGATTCCTGTCTCCAGCTGAGTGTCCTGCATGCAGGTTTCCAGATGTAGTGCAAAGACATGCCCTGCAGGTGATTTGGTGTCTCATAATGGTCCTTAATGATGTTATATATACATAGTTTGTGTGTGTGGCGCTCCCTGCCTGCCTTTCCACCATGGGCAAAGGATCACAGTAGGGGAGAGAGGAAAAAAAACACTTTCCAGTTTTTTTGGATCTATTGGCCTTTGTTAGGAAAACTAAACGGTTCCCTCAGCATGCAGCATACAGCAGTCTGTCTGATAATCACTTCAGGAACATGTTTAAAGGAAAAATATCTCAAAAAAGGGTGCAAATTCTGAGCTTTATTTGTATATTTGAATTGATACATTTTGATGAGTGTCCCTCGTGGAGACCTCGTTTCAGTCTTGGACATCAAAGTAGTCAATTGCAGGCTCTACGCTGGCTGTACTCTGGTTGCTGCTCCTGCAAAGAGCAACTCGTGAACATGTGGCTTACAGTCAAGGCATTTGGTCAGGACACGCGGGAGGTATTCTGTCGGGATATGCGGTCGGTATGAGCGTGAGGCATTCTGTCGGGATATGCGGTCGGTATGAGCGTGAGGTATTTGGTTGGGATACGCGGTCGGTATGAGCGTGAGGCATTCGGTTGGGATACGCGGTCGGTATGAGCGTGAGGTATTCGGTTGGGATACGCGGTCGGTATGAGCGTGAGGCATTCGGTTGAGATACACAGTTGGTACCCCAATACCAGCGCGAGGCCTTCATTAGGGTTACATACCTGACGCTCTGCTGCCTGACGTGGGCGATGGGTGGTGGAGCTCGGGCGGCCATCTCTCTCTCGATCAGGGCTGTCAGGGTGGAGTTGGGGCAGGCCGACTTCCCTCTGGAAACATTACCTTTAGTGACTGGAGAACCATCTTGCAACAGGAGAACTGCAAATTCCCATCTCAGCAAGGTCACCCAACGGTCCAGCATATCAACATTGTAATAGAAAATCAGAGCCTTCCATCACAGCATTTCAGGCTTTCATCATATAATAAACAAAAAAGGAGGGAAGAGCACATAACACATGTACCTATTAGCACAGTTTATGTTTGGGCTATTAGGTAACCGTATACAGCATCCCACCCCATTAGCTTCTACCATTGAGGCAGTCTGCTCAGCAGGGGGCGCTGGCTCACCTGATGGCCGTCATGACCACGTTGCGCTTGGGCTCGCTGTCGTAGCTATTACATTCGATGTTGTAGACCTCAGCCAGCTCGTGGATGATCCTGCGATGATCTCGGTTCATGGGGGGGAAGCAGTGGCTTCTCTTTGACTGTTTACCCTGCATCAGGGGACAGGGTTAGTCCAGAACTGGAGTTCTTTGTTCAAAAAATCCAAAGCAGCACACAGAGTTGGGGGGGGGGGGTAGGGTGGCGTCCTGGTGTCAGATCCTCCAGCAAGGCGGCTTCTGTCAGGTTTGCATTTCTCACCTTGTTCACAAGTTCCACTAAGTTCTTCATCTCCTCTTCAACCTCACTTACGAACTTCAAATCTTTTCTGTATTGCAAAAATAAGACATCACACTTGGGGTTAAAGGACAGAGCTGCATGTAGTCACCCTTTTGCATGAAATAAACCTGTGTATTCATATATAGGCATATACAGGGGTAAGCAAAAACATGGGAATCACCTCTCGGCGTGAAGAACCTACTGAGGACCAGGCCTTGGCTTTCTCTAAATGGAAATATTTTAATTCTATTGCTCAGGGGTCTGTGTTTTGTTCTTCTTATACCAGATAATGTGTGGAGTGTCAGACCTCTTTTATAACTGATACATAGTACTAACTGGCATACAACCCGGGATGGGACACACACACACACACACACAATTTGGCAACGCCAGTTAACCTCAGAGTGTTTTTCGAATGTGGGGGGAAACTGGAGTACCTGGAGGAAACCCAATGACGACATGAGAACATGAAGATTCCACACACATGGAGCATTGACGCGAACCCTGGTCCCAGTGGTGTGAGGCAACACTGCTATCTCCCATAATGCATTTTCCAGGTATTGCAAAAAGTCTTTCAATAAAGTGACATTTGGCTCACAGTGGATAACTAAGCTGCTCAGGAATTTCAGCCCAAAAGCAAGTGGAACATCAATGTTTTGAACACAGAAAAGAAAATTAGGAGGTGAAAACCTGGCATCATCCTTGAGGCTGTCACTGTATTTGGAGCTGGACCGGATGTTGAAAGGATCTGCTGACTGGTCGATCTGCAGGGCCTCAGCCAATCGCCTTGCAGGAGACAGGGGCATATAACACAGAACTGTGCCAATTGCCATACATGCAGAAATACACGATTACAGTATGATTATGCTGTGTAATATAAGCACTGGGACACAAAGGATCTTTGACACCTAACTTCAAATTGTAAAGAAAACAATACAGTCATCATCATAGCACATACTGAAGGGCAGCTGGCTCACCTGTTTCTCTCCAGAGCAGCACAGTCCTTGTCACACTGTAACCTGAGCCCATGCAGACACACACAAAATGTCACAAGATACAGAAACATTTTTCAGGTCTACAGATCCAAACCACTCATGTGTGGAAATGGCTTACAGACCAATTAAATAGCAAAATATGAAGGGTCACTATACTTTGGAACAAACAGCCTCAGCCTAAAGTCCGAAATGTACCTAATATAAATGTTCTAATACATCTCAAAGGTAACAGTGCTTTATGATTCCATCTGGGTGGGTAAACAAGCAAGTGAAGCAGGTTTACAGGCTTTTCGATTGCAACACCCTATAGCTGTCGTAAACTTAACTGCAGCCTTCATAACTCAGCCAACCTGGGCTTCGCATGCAAATGAATTTACTGTAAAGTAAATCGTGTCTGACTGGCTCATATGTGACATTTTAGTCAAATGGTACCGAGAGTCTTAAAGGGGCCCCAACATGAAAGTGAGGTTTATTTTCCAGAACCATCCCACATCACATATGATCAGCTTTCAATTAATGTATCAGGTGTACTTCCATTAAATGTAACTTGAAAGGCAAGCAAACATTTAATGACAGCATATTATATTCAGAATGGAACAGAATAAAATATGATCTTTAATGTCACTGCTCATCGAATGGTGAAAAGTTGATTAGCAGCACTCCATATGATATATAATTATAGGCAATAGTGCAAACATATACAATACACATACAAGCATACACACCTGACATGCTTCTGTAATATTTTCTGTGCATTTTTTGATGTGAAAATGTTGATACCAGGGTGAGGACCCCGTCAGCAATGAGACACTCACCGAGCCTGTTTCACCTCCTTCTTGGTGACGAGCTGTCCGATGTCCACAGTGTCACCGAGCTGCATGTCAGACAGTTTGCTTGCCATGGCGATGGCTGCAGTCCTGCAGGGTGACACCTATCCCTCAGGCCTAAGCAGGTGTTTATCACCTACGCTACATACCTGTACATTCACTGTGTACTCGAACTTTGCTAATCTGAATAACAATGAACATCCAACTTCCAAACTCTTATGCAGGGCAGGGTTGCGGGGGGGGGCTGGCCCCAATCCCCGGCAATGAAGGGCACAATGCAGGGGTACAGCATGGATGAGATGTGGGTCCATCACAGGGCACGTACACCGGCAGAAAGGCAGCCAAACAGAGTGACTATGTGGGCATAACCATGTTCGTTAAATCCACAGTTGTTCTGACCCGTCCACTGCAACCAATCTGGGCATTTGTATTTTTGAATTGATAGATTTTGATGAGTGGTGTTAGGGTGCAATGGTACACAAAAATCATGGTTTGGTATATACCTAGGTTGGTTAACACACGATTCGGTTTTTCGTACAACGGGGGGTAAAAGAAACAACACAGAAATTGCTTTTTTTTTTAAAAAAAAATACTGAACAAAGTATGACTGTCAAAAAGTCTATACTGCTGCAATCTACCAATAAAAAACTATAATTTACTTAAAAGTAAATCAAAATAATTCTCTCAACCAAATAAAAATTAAATAAATCAAGTGCATATTTAGAAAATGAACTGTACCTGATCTGTACTGTATTCAGATTAGCAGCTTTCAGCTTCATATTAGAACTGTGTAACACAAATATTGTCTCAAAAATACAAAGCATAACAAAATAAATATCCATAATGGTGGAGCATTAAAAAATACTTGCGCTGTACTTGTATTCACATTAACAGCTTCCAGCTTCACGTTAGGATGTACACGTGCATGTGTAGCGGTGTGGATTCATCCGACCCCCCCCCCCGAATGTTGTGCAGGGGAAACACACACACAAAATGTTCCGCATTTGCTGCATTTTTTCGGTACATATGTGTACTAAATGAAAAGACCCGTACCAGAAATTTTCGGTAGGAACAGGTGAACCGCTACACTCCTAATGCACACGCGTGAGAACGTGTCTCAGAGGCAGCTACAGACACTGCTCTCTCCCATCCATCATGTGCAGATGTGCACTAAGCAGGAGAAGATGCCAGCTCCAAGCACACAGAGCAGAGGTGGGATTTGAACCCCGGAGGTCTGAGGCAAGTGTGCTACTCACTAAGCCACGTATATATTCTGAGGAATGTCCCCCCAAATCGGCCCTTTTAGCCTTTTGTCTCCCCAATGTGGTGTAGGATCCAATGATGCTTTTATTCAACCCAACCGCGACTCAAACTGCTAATCTGAGCAGCTCAGTTAAATTTTTAGTAAATTAAAAAGCATTTTTAATTGTTAGTCTATATTTGTAAAAGAAAACAGATCAAAGTAAATATAAAAAAACGGATTTTGAAAAAATTAAAACAATTTGAGAAAAAATAAAAAAGCAGTCTTGCAACCCTTAATCCAGGCCCTGCTATAAACAAGGAAGGGAAACACTGCACACTGCAGCCCAATAAGACCGGAATCGATGTTTTACAAACCCACGTTAAACCTGCTGACAGTACTGTCAGTTCAACGCTACAATACTTACCTCTGGTAGGAGCTGGAGGCATCGACGCAGATGACTGTCTCCTTCCTGCGGCCGCAGTCGCAATACAGCACCACCTAGAGGCACAACACAGACATTACAGAAAGCTCAATATAACCTGTAAGCAGTGTTGGGTGTAACGCATTACTGTAATTAAATTAGTTTTTTTTTGAAAAAGTAGAGTAACTGATTACTGTTAATTTTTAGGTATTTTAATTACAGTTACTTATAATGTACTTGCGTTACA
>JAODJU010004338.1:0-15156 GCA_026776725.1 Gnathonemus echidnorhynchus | reverse complement strand
CTCTCTCTCTCTCTCTCTCTCTCTCTCTCTCTCTCTCTCTCTCTCTCTCTCTCTCTCTCTCTCTCTCTCACTCACTCTCTCGCACACACAGGTTAAAATAAAAAAGTAGGCCTACAAAGACCAGAGAAATAAATGCGTGGTCAGTTTTGTGGTATACATAAGTTGGCTACATGTGTAAAGTTTATTTACGACAATCTGATTTATGTGCAAGTTTAACGAACCAGATTTTCTATACAGCTGTTTAATATAATATGATAAATTAATTTTACTCGCATGAATCCAGCGTAAACGACTATCGGATAAAATCATTGTGCAAAATGTCTTCATAGGGACATTTTTCACAATCAATAATTTTAACACGAAAATTATTGTTCTACCCACATTTTGGTTACAGAGAACATTAACATTTTAACAATTAAGGATTTAACTCATTTTCACTCATTTTAGTACATCTGTTGTTGACATATAGATCAAAATCTTACCCACTAATTCACAATGATTTTTATTCTTCGTGAGAACAAAATTTTAATGTATTTGTCCCGAATTTATATATGCTGCTAAAACGATAAGCACATGCAAAATACGTCAACATCAAACGATATATTTGCCACTGTTTCTCTCTACCTCAAACTCTGTAGCGTTTAAGCTTTTAAAAACAAACTTTTTATTGCGGTTATTTTACGCGCACTTCATGATTGCGCCACAGCAAACAAATGAAACACAATCCATACTAATTAGCGGTGTTTTGGCACGGCTCTTTAATGTTATCTATTACAGGATCACACTGGCAAAATATTCTGCAATATGATGCTCAAAATTCATTTTTCTGTAAATGGGTATTATTTTCAATTTGGATTGGTAGCGGGGACTGTACATCTGGAAGTTTCTCTGTCTAGCAAAAGTTCATATTTTAATGCAGGCATTAAAATGCAGGTATTAAAATACCTGCATATTTTAATGCAGTTATTAACTTTTTACTCTTATCATTTTTAAAAATTAAACCCATCCAAATTTAAATTCAAATGTGCATTTTTTGCATTTTTGATATTTTGATGATGTATTAATAAGCAATACGTGCTACATAGTTACTTTTCAGTCTGGCCAAGGGTTTGGGCTCGTGCACTAAAGTTAAACTGATGTGCGCTTGAACCCTGCGCCCAGAATACTTGTGTTTTTAATTAGCAAGCTTGGTTTAAAGCTATTGCTTTTGGTATATTTCATAGCACACAATTGCTACAGTTCGCCTCGAAGAACGCTTAGCATAATTCGCCTGCAACGAGATGTAGTACTGTTACTTCTATTACTGAGTAATTCGTCTTCGAAATACGGGTGTTTGAACATCATGGTGCTGGAAAGTTACCGTCGGGAAGTTTACATGATCCATTTCTTTCCCATTTACCCGTATTACCAATGTTTAGTTAATGTCAAAAACTCAGAGGGCTATAGGTAGTGTTTCAATGTACCATCAGAACTGGCACGCAGCAGTAACACCGCGGCTCTGTCCTTGGTGCTGAAGTGATTTTCTTCCCCTTAGCAATTGTTTCGATTCGGCAACCAGCCTCTCGTGAAAGTGCTACAGCTCATAGCAAATTCGGAGAAAAGGGCTAATTTTGGCTGAAAATGGCGACGACACTAAGAAAAACAGACAAAATAATATATTACATATTAGCTTTTTTTCCACAAGAAACTTAATTCAAACTAATTAGGATTTTTTTGAATTTGCCGGATAGGTAGATTAAATGTAAACACCAGGGTCTATATCACACACGAATATGAAGTTTAATGTCTTTCCCGGGCTGTATAATTCGGGAAAAAAATATTTGCGTAGCATATTACACAGCGGAGAGATTACCGAGCCACGGCACGAGGACTGCAAGGAACTCTAAAGCAGTAAGTGGCAGAAAAAAATACTGTCAAAAAAACCCTTTCGATTGTAACCTGGATGGATGAACTGCAGAGGCAAAGCAGGGGCCACCAAAAAGCAGGAAATAATTTAACTAAAGAATATCATAATCGTAAATATGTACCAAATATTACAATACGTCTTTGTACAAGACACTTTAGCTACATTAGAGATAGAACGCGCATTTCAAGATGACAACACAAAGGGCACATCAAATCAAATAAGAAAATGTTCACATTATTTCAATTTCCATTTCTCTCTTTTTTAGGATAGCATTACAATATCCACTAGACCTATAGGCCTACATATATACGTAGGCCTATATTTGTTTCCTGTAGTAAATGCAACCATGATGTGCAGCTCTGTTAAAGATGGAGAAATAAATGAAAGAAATAACTGTACTTCTGCCCATGTACACTATAATATATAAAACGGATATGAATGTAGGATACATTTTTTAGTTTTTTTCTTTACAGATAATTGACACAAAGGTACAACAAATTCGAACGAGTCCGTACAAAATTATTTCGGTGATGTCATCACACGTCATGAATGTTCTAATCTGCAAATCCTCAGACTGCCAATATGTCGTACCATAAACGCGAAAAATGCAAACAATTCTTGAAGGACCTCTTAAGGGAGGGGCCATTCTTTGTCGGGAAAGCATGTTGATCACGTGTATCGATTCTCTATCATTTTAATGCATCGATTTGCTGCACTTTTTAAAATATATATTGTGTCATTTTTTATTTTCATAATACGTCATTTGCCTGTCAAATGATAAATGACCACTTCAATGTAAATTCAGATATAAAACGCAGGCAAAAACATGAATGCCGAACACTACTCATCATTTAAACGCCACATGACGTTAAAAGTGCTATATTTAGCTCACGAAGCGGCAGCCTTCATCTTCAGCACCTGTTGCCTGTAAAATTTGCATATAAAATACTATATATAAAAAATCGACAATTTCTCAAAGGAATGACAGCTAGCAACTTTACTTGTTTTAATGTTATAATAAATTATTCATATAATATATGAATATTGTTATTAATATCACAACTATTATACGAAGATCAACTATAACATTTACAAGCAACATTTCACAGATGTTTAACTGAACCCTTGAATTCCTTAAATCACCTCACATCGGCCATTCTTATTTAACAATATGGAGGAAATTTTGTGTGTACATATTTCTCCAAAAAACGTAATGAAAAAGTTCACATAAAATTGGTGATATCGTTTGTTCTGTATAAGCTTTGAAAGCACACAGGCACGCTCTCCCCATTACACACACAGACATAAACCTTTCATTTTCGAAACCGTTTGGGAAGTTCGAGTTCATTGCAACATTTGCAGTCCTGTATACCCTTTCGAAAACGACAGCACTGCTCCATTTATAACCAGTAAATAACTGTATGGATCGAGAAAATAAAATAAAATAAAAAAACTTTCAAGTCGTTGTTTTGAAAGAAAAAATTCTTCACATGCTATCAGTCCACAAACCACTGTTCAATGCTAAACAGACGGTTAGGAAACGATATATTTTGTGCCCTTTCTTAGCTTATTATAATAAAATATATTTTTAAAATACCGATCTTTTGTACCTTGCCAAGATCCTTTCGGTTCTATTGTTACCCTTTCCAAAAGGCCCGATTAATTAATTTCACACTGTAGCTCTAGAGAAGATTTTCCCACAAACAAGTGACCGAGAAAAATGTAGTCCCAAAGAAAAAAGTCAACATCAAGTTCAACAACGCGCTGGCGCTCATTACCATGACAATAACGTCTGGGAGCACTGAAGTCTCCTTAACAAGAGGGTCTGGCGTCAAGACACTCCACCTCCCAGACCCTGAAACATTTTCCCAGGCTCCTATAACAATCGCACAACTGTTTGCTTTAAGCGCGAGCGCAGAGGCCACTAAGTTCGCCTCGTGATTACTTAGCAGAGGGCCTTAGAGAAAGATTTGGCTAAGGCTGCATCATTTATTGTGCCACATTTCTCTGACAAGAATTACAAAATCACAAAATAAGATTTATTTAAAAGCACAAACACAACAATATCAGTAATAAACTGAAGGATAAACACCATTCATACTATTTTAGTACAAGCACCACTAGCGGGAAAAAATGTGCTCTCTCTCTCTCACTAAATTTTATAATATTGAAATTCTTCACTTCCTTTTCAACCATTCCTTTTAAGTTATTGTGCATATAAATGCATATAATTGTGAATCTTATCAAGGCAAGGGGATAGTCGTTACCAAAAAAATAAATTATTAAATTAAATATAAAACACATACTTACTCGTCGAGGCCTTTTGGGATAATCCGACATAATGTGCATTATTGAAATAATGTCCATAAATAACACAAGTTTGATATTTTTTCCTTACTGTTAGAAATGTATATGAAAAAAATAAGCAGCGTGTGTAATTTACAAGACTGAACGTGAAAACAACCAATGACATCCCGGGTTAGAAGTTCTCCGTAATCGATGAAGTGCAAGACCCCAAAAACTATATTGAAAAATACATCCCATCCTGAACAGCGAATTTTGGACTCCGCCATTACTTGTGGCTGACTGACCTGAGACCGACGAACTTGGAAGCAAAGAGGACTCCCTGATTTGTTAGCATCCAGCCTGGCGTTATGTTTTCCCATAGCCGAGCAGAGTATCTGTCCAAGTCCGTTATTAGTGCCCTCCACTGGCCCGGCTGCTGTGAACGTGTACAGAACCTCAAACAGAGCAGCTCCTCTATTCATTGTCCATTGTGAACTGATGCCTATTGTTCCAACTCAGCGTGAACGGTTCCCCCTCCTCTCCCCCAAGTACGCCTTATATCTTTTCATTACATCTTATCAATCATTTAGAAATAAGCAAGAGACAGACATATAAACAGGCAGACAAAAAGACAGACAAGGCATACGTAGATATATTAGACATAAATATAGAAAGGGTGGACGGAGCAGAAATGTTACATTAAAAAAAGCGGAAATGAGTAACGTACTCAAGGCATCAAGCGTTGCAAAAATTTTAAATTACCCACAGTATTGTGTCTTAACATAGTCCGTCTTTGCGCGACCAGTTAAGATCATTTACATACTTTCGCGCCTCCCTTAAATTTATTTCACTTAAAAACTTTATGCCTTTGCCCTCATACGCAAAATAACCAAAAGATATAATTCACCCGTCTTCTCATTAGGCTTCCCGTTTACTTTATTTCTCCATTCACTGATGACGGCTGCCGCTACCACAGGCGTGGCGGCACTCTTCCAAGAGCCGATGGTGAAATTACTCGTGCCTTAAGTGTTGCACCAGCGCAAGGACGAAAAAGGGGGCTGCCATGCACGTCTTCTGCCATATCTGCACCTCGTCGCCTAAAGTATCACTTGCATCAACTGCACTTTGAAGACCGGAATCACACAGAGAACGAAATGATCATAACAACGGCGACGAGTCGGTCCGGTAATAAACGACGCGCACCGTTGGACTTCTTAAAAGATGCGCAGGATAAAAGAAATGTATACGGAACAGAGAGCTGCTTTCCAAATAAAATAAGGGCGGACACGACAGCGAAGTGAAGGTGCTTGTAATACGCTTCTGTGTCAATACTGCAAGATGGCATTGAAAACTATAGGCTCTGGACAACGTTGTCTGTCCTTAAGGAGAAACACGCCGCATTATTTCATAGCGCATTCGTGCGCCGATTAATACTAGTTTTATGCGATAATCGCGTACGCCGCACTAGCGATTCTTCGTCTCGACGCACAGCAAAAGACCTGCGTTTCGACTCACCGTTGACTTGGCAGATACCAAAATAGTGTTGACTCAAGATGTCCACATTTTACTACGTACGTGATTGCGTCCTGACGTCAAGCACTGGGATAGGTCATTTTTATCCATAATTTTACAACATTCTAAAAGGTGTGTATTGCTTAAACCTCGTACATTAACGTCGGTCCGGCGTTTATTCCTGCGAAAAGGCAAATTTTAACAACTTACCAGTTTGTTGTATATATGAATATGCATAATAACGGTTTTCAAATTGCCATCCTCTGATATAACATGTATTAGAAAATTATACATACATTTTATCCGCCTTCAGATGAAAATGTGGTTGAATTTGGTAATTTCGCTACAGTAAAGACAGCATTTAAGTTAAATTTTCAAGGAATTAACTAGCCCGTTAGTTTAAAATTTCAGAGTATCCATCTTAGGTTTATGAATCATATTCCGAACTTTGAAAATTGATTTTTTTATTGTGAACCGATTTAATTTATAACTGTACATAAACTAAATGATTACTACATTACTTGCCGCGTAGATTCTTTACGAGAGACCCTACAACCAAGATAACCTTGGCGATTATAACCAGCTCTCTCTCTCTCTTTCTCTCTCTCTCCCTCTCGCACACACACACACACACACACACACACAGCTGTAAAATCACAGCCAGCACTGTTTTTAAACATTACAACACAGAGATCTGCTTGAAATTGAGCAGCCGTGAATCATACTAACATGAAACCGAACCAAGCCACACGGATTTGAATGTGTATTTGAGTATGTTGCCGAATATGACTTATATGTGTAACTGTATATAAATTGTCGTGTAAAAGACGTGATAGAATGTAGGAAAGAAATAATAATAAAAATATTTTATGGGGCAATACAGACTCTCATACGCATAAAATTGATAGAAATTTCGGATGTGTGCATTACTCAGCAGTTTCTTGTTGACGAAGTGTGTTTTGCCGTTGTAGGGTACAGTGCACTGGTACAGATATCTACGCAATTTATGATCACAGTGATCGCGCACCGCTTTATTTCAAGTGTGACTACAAGTACATTGATTTAAGAGAGTAAAATAGTTTTAGAAAGAACAGGACGACTGCAAAATAATACGTTTTTACTGGAATCGTATGATTTTTACTATTATACACCTCTGCCTGCAGGCTCAACAAATAATGATTTCAATGGCAGTGATTATATAAAAACAACTCATAACGAATTCCAAGAGAATTAATCTATTAACCCAAATTAAACACGTTTTTTTTGTGTTCACTGGAAGTGTATTGTTGAAGCACATGAATAGATGAATTCCAGGCCCGTTCGCAGTAATTTTTGGCACTGGACAGCTTGCTTAATTCATTGGATGCGTTTTAAAATACGCTTAACAACCAAATTAAATTTATTCCATATTATTATGCTGTTATACGATAGTTAGGCATTATTATCGTCTGTAAATTGAACATTATATTGAATACTATAAAACAACAGAACATTGTCTAGGTGTGCGTCACTGTTAAAAGGCGGCAGCTCGCTGTCCAGATGGAAGGTTCGACATACATTTGTGTACAAAACACACAGGAATATCAAAATTTCTAAATAATTCCAAGAGTTTTTTCCCCTCAAAATATTGTGTTTGTTTTTCCTGCACAGTTTTCATTAATGAATGTTGAGATATTTTCCGGAGGTAAAAAAAAAAAAAGGTAATTGCACTGCAGTAAAATTCCAAAATTAAATAAGGATGCGGTTTCAAAATGTGAGAAAATGTTTAGTCGTTAATGTGTTATACTAATTTAGTTAAAAATCGTGACGTGTCTCAGTTAGGAAAAGGATTACAGAGTAACGAAGTGAATTCATAAACCAAACTAAAGAAGTGGACACGATTTACGTTTAAAATATGACGACAAACGAATGCCTTGAAGAGGACCAGAATTTTGAGTTAGTCACGTTCGAAAAAATCTAGATAACTGCAACTGGTCAAGACTATCTAATGAAGTAAACCTGCAGCTATATAAAAGGTACAGGTGTTAAAATACTTTGCTTATGTGAGAATTTGTAATATAAACACGTGTACAGATACACCTTGGAAAAATAAAATGCTAAATCAATACTATCAAAACTTTTCAATAGTTAAAAACATAAAAGCAACATTTGGAATTTAATTGTAATTAGCAATTTCAAGCATACAATTGAAGACTGTTACTTAGGCTGACATTCGTGTGTTTGGCGATTAGGCTATATATCTCTAACAGATTGTATATACTTATGTTTAATTGCACCCAGATTTTTATTGTAAATTCCGTTAATCTTTTACTTGTAGGTTTACTACAGTAATCAAGCTAAAAGGTCAACGCGTCCTTATTCGTTTCTTTAATAACTGTAGAGACACGCCGAACCGCCGACTTGGATAAGCGATCTAACCTGGACATTGTTACAATAAAGAAACAGCGACACTCTTTGGAAGTTGCCGTATAGTGACCATTTAAGCGCGATTGCACTGGATAGCACTAATGCAGTGTTTAAAAACAGCAATCTGGCGTATCAGAAAGCTTTGTCAATATATCAACCAGCATATAATCTGTGCCAATCAAATTTCAGATATAGCTATAAGTGTAAGCCTAAGTACGACGAACTCCAGTATCCTATAAACAACGAAGCTATGAAGAGCTATAACGTTTGGATTCTTTCACTTAGAACGTCGTAGTTGTGAAAAATACACATTTTTAAATTACATTAAAAGAATTATTTTCCTTAATGGTGATTATGATTTGTTATGAATCCAAAACTACTTGAAAATACAGGCCTGTGGCAATGAAAAATATATTGTGTTGATATAAACAAATTGTTATAATGAAAATCTCAGTAACGCAAAACAATCATAAATTCGTAGTCCCAGCTCAACAGATTAAATTTAACAAAGACGTAGAAGCAAGAGCTACATTTTGAGAACGACAAACTGCACGCGTTTACTTCTCGAGGATTTCATTTTCATTGGCAATGCAGCAATTAAGTTTAGCATATCAAAGATATTCTTAGAGCAAAAATGAAAGCACGCAATAGTTTAATTTAAAATAACTAATAAACTTAGATAGAAACTATGCTCGTTACAAGAAAGAATTAGAACATCACTGAGACGTACCATATTTTCTGCTTTTAAGTTACTAAAACATCTAGCACCAGCAATAAAATAACGCGCATATTAACATACATCATTTGGGAATTCAGTTTCAATCGAAAATGTGTTATGCAATTATGTAAAAGGAAGAATTGCTGAAAATATGCACTAATAAGTAAACGATTCATAAAGATATACACGGAACCCGGTTTTAAAAACTATTGAGCCCGTATTTCTGTATAAAATTAGGAATGTCAAAGATTGAGTAAACAAAAGTCCAATTTGAGAGCTGCTGTAACAGGTTTTTAACATTGTGCGTCATAGTTTAGGCTTGACACACAAGCTATTTCCATGGATATTCTAGCAAACGGCGTCAGGTTTGTACAAGGCAACACCGGTATGATTGCCTGACCACAATTAATTTTCTTAGCGTCGTGATAGCCGTACTCAGGTATGCGACATTGGTGTATTGGAGATCAATTTAAGATTGCTTTACTGGTTTAAGATCACGGGTGTTATTTCAACAGTATTTTAACAACTGGTTTAAGACAGGCTGTTCGTCATAACGGTACCTTTGAGCAATACGTAATATTTATGTAATATTTACACCTGAGACTGAGACCTTCAGGCAGGTGTAAACTATTCTACTTTGGTACTTTACAGTGTAGCTCATTTCTGGAAACAGTGAGCTTGAAATGCTGCAACCTGCAAACACTTTAAGTTTATGCCCCGGATTGCAGATAACTTAATTCCACTTTTCGTTACAAAACATCAGGTGTTTCCCAATTCCCCGTGTAAGTGAGATTCTTTAGACAGTGACAAAAATCAGAAACAGAAACGGGATACAGATAGAAAAGAACCGTTCAAAACTAACCCACGACCCAGCAGCGCTGAATTTCGTTCCGAATTTCATTACAACCGGGCCTTTGCATATTCTGAACTGTCAGCCCGTCACAACACGCTTTCCTCCATCAGATTTTCTAACCACTAAGGTCACCAAACATTCGATGTGTCGGTTTGATGGCAGAGCTAAACCCTTGTCTTCAATTAGACAAAACGGGCAACTAGAGCCACAGTTACTCCACGTTTTAATTCTGATTCTCTTAGTCAAGCCCCACATTCTGCGTCAACAGGAATCTAAAGCAAGGTTTCCATTTCTGCCAATTCCAGTATTAGGCTACGTCATTGAACTATGGTCACGTGAAAAACATTTACGTTACGGTAAACAGTCTCAGTAGTTCTCTAGGCTACACGTGCAGAGACTCTCGCCTGTGGCTCCCTTTCTGACATTAGCCTTCCACTTACACGCATGATGCATCTCACAAAGAACATTATCATGCTAAAAAACAATAGAATAAAAAAACATTCCATGTAAAATTACTAATAGATGTGTAACAAACAGAAAGTAAATTTAATGGTATTGTAATCCAAGTAAAATCTTTCAAAACAGTAAAACATATTGTTAAATATAAATTAAAGTGTTATGTAGCCTATAGCCTACATCAATATTGCAGAGCGGTATTTCTCAACCCAGTCCTCAGAGACCCCTAGACAGTCCACATTTTTGCTTCCTCTCAGTTTCCAACGCACCTGTACAAGGTATTCAGTGCTCTTGATTGGCTGCTTCAGGGGTCCCCGGGGACTGGGTTGAGAAACACGGTTGCAGAGCAAGGCAGCGTGTTTATATAAAGGAATCAAAATCTGATCATCATCTTAACATTGTGACATCAGAAATCAGGGATTTTTGACAGAATACCGACTTTGAGTTAATATATTAACTATTCTTTTACATTTGCGCAACACTGAAGCCATCAAAATCAAGTTTTAGGCAAATGTACAGTACTTAAGACAACCAAACAAATGGCACGAGCTGACCGAAAGGTTTATTATGCATGGAGAAAAAACGCGGCGTGCGCGCCCAGTACCTCTCTCCGCCACGTGCGGCGCTGTGTCATGTTTGCCATCAGATCAGGCTTGATAAAACGTTTTGCAAGGGTATATAACAATCAAAGCAAAATCGTTCTTTGTGGATTTCTCGTTGTGCATTTTTATGCATGTTGTTTTGGTCGATTTGCCAACGAGAAAAGTCGGCCTATATAGATCTGACGAGGGATGCTAACGCCTATCAATAACAGGAGACCAACTGGCAAAATTATACCAACATGTTCATTCTTTTCCATTATGGCCCTGAGGGGAGGAGCCATTGGGAATACAGAAATGGATTCAAAAAGCTGTAGCCAAACCGGTTAATAAAGTAAATTTAATTCTTTTTCCCCAACTTGACAATGACAATGACTATCCATTTATTGCCAAACCCCCCCCGCCCAAGTGCTGCATGAGGGTTCTGTGTCGGTATATCTCAGTACGACCAACACAGCTTAACTACTAAATTTAATTTACTCTACGCAAATAATTATATGTATCAAATCTTTCGACTAGGCCTTAGAAGCGTGGGAAATCTTGTCGTATATATATATATATATATAACGGTTCTGTATATATACAAAAAAGGCTTCGAATATTCAAAAGAAAAATGTCGGGAAATGTAACAGTGAGTGAAAAGTTTGTCAATGAATTAACATTCGAAGATGGATCCTATAAACTACGGTTTCATACTTTTTACAATTTATTATTTATTATCTACAAAAGGCATGAGTCGTGAAATGCGTAAAGGGGTCCGGAATTGTAAGTTATCCGAAAAGTTAATGTATCGCGGGGTGCACGAGTTAGTCTCAGTCATTTGCAGAAATGTTTCCCCTGATGCACCCATCAGCTAATTGAACTGTCCTACTAAATTAACGGCGTTTATAAGGAGACAACTAATTAATTAGTACCCACACAACCATGCTCCTGGTTGGGAATGTAAAGTTCAGGTACAAAAGTGACCCGTGTATAGTAATAACAATGCTTCTGAAAAGTACCCAATGTACTCGGCTGTGAAGCAGCACACTTGAAATATCACAATTAAGCAAAAATCAGCGTTTCAACTCCACTCCAATGGTGATAAAATGGAGGCCATAATATCATGACACATTTAAGTACGGAATAATTATTATTTATGCGATTAGCCAAAATTTAGTTACCATGCATTCTTGTTAATTCAAGCTGTATACGACACACTCATACCAATCACATGGTTAAAATAAATAAACTTCGTTATGCAACATCTCCTGATAATGCACGGATTTCAGATTAATTCCTTATAAACATGCCCTAGAACGACACATTTTAAATGACTCTAATGTTACAGTAGTCTACAAAATAGCGACTATAGCAAACAACTATGTAGCCAGTGAATATTAAAAAGTTTGTGTCATAAGAAGATACCTAGCAATGTACCGAATCTGTTTTTACAAACTGACAAAAACAAGTCATGCTTATTGTTATTCCTGAAATTAATGAATTAAAAATTTCTATAAATTTGATTAAATACACTAAGCAAACAATAACCTTTACTACTTTGATTTCGGTAGCCTCCCGGAAAGGACAAGCAAGTGGTCCGGTAAGTAGCTTGGAACAATTTTCTTACAAACACAAATAAAACATATTATTACATACCGGTAAAAATATTTGTTACTCCGATTACAAAAGAACAAGTCGCCGTAGCCTGCAATTGCGTGGAAAAGACTAGCACCCAACTGCTTGTGCCTTTTAATTGAAAACAGGCTGAATTTTATGGTAATTAGGATCCCCATCAGACGTAACAACATGTTCGAAAGAAAGGGAAAGAGCAAGGGGCAAATTCGCGACTCCGGTTCCCATTCATTTCCGACGGTCAAGTTCAAGCGCACAGTCTTTTGACTGCAACTTCTGGCCAATTGCAATGCAGACCGCGTGCGTGTAAAAGCCCCTGGCTGCATTTCGGTAAACTGCAGGGAGGGATGCGTGACAACGTGGTGGGGGGTGGTGAGGGGGGGTTACGGAAAAAAAAGTATAAAGAGCATAAATTAATGCCGTGTGGCTGCACACCAGTGTATTGATATAGACCTATTAATATATACTATACAGAATTTTAAAAAAACAACAACAAAGAGAAACACTAATACCAGCCAATGACTTTTACTAAATGTAAAATTCAGGACATGCGTCAAAAATGAGTCGCTACTCGACATATGAACTATAATAATTCTAATAAACGTCTGTAACAGCACAGAAAAAGCACATAAAACAGGCCTACATGTATAATTAGACATCGTGACGTAAACGGATATGGGGTATATTATTCACACTCATTGTACTAAATGAAGATTTCCAAGCAAACAAACAAACAAATATATATTCAAAATTTTACAAACGGGACTATCGCGCACGATTACAAGCATAATCATAAATTCCTGTTAATGTTAAGCTACGTTTGCATTTTTGGTTACATTTGCAGAGAATACTCAGTGACAAAGATGAATGAATCTTCTATAGTCAAATTAACCGGAATAAAAATTTGATTATGTTTAACACAAGACAATATAGGATAAAGCTGAAATATTTTCGTTTTAATCTGATGATGATGAAGGTGACGATGATGATGAGGATGCTTGTTGCAGTAGGTACTTTAGCTCAGTAGAATGCCCATATGACTATTCCCGTCTTGGAAGTAACTAACATAAAGCATTTGATTAACATTATGAATGCAGTGGGGAAAAAATCAGTATCTGCGATAAATATTAACTATTAAATTTCGAAAAGCAGAGGAAATTTGTTCCTTTTATACCTATAATAAAGACATAAAGGTTAACGTATTAAAATTAGAACTGCAATAGTCGCCATCTTTATAACGAGCATTATGTAGTATTTTTACAGGCTATAATGCTTATTGTTTAACATTCTAGTAAATTATATAGACCCGGTTTATCCGAAATAACTAAACAAGAATATAATGTACTGAATATATGCTTCTCGAGTTTGTAATACAGTAGTAAATTGCTACATAGGTTAATCAATAATCCACTACCTTGGCCACATTCCTGCACAAGTATCCTGCGAAGCGTAAGGATCTGAGATCCATGGAAATTCGATTATGAAATAAGAATAGAAAAAAATATATAATGAAACGAACAAAGCCTTTACCTTCCAAAATAAAAGATATAAACACGCATTATGTTCGTCTCGCAATTAATAAAACGAAATTACTAAACAAAAAAAAAACACTACCTTTCAATGAAAAGCATAGGCGTACGCAAGAAGTTGCAGATAATTTATAATCATAGAAATGAAGTAATAACAAAATGGCACTATATATACACACACACACACTATATATATACACACACACACATATATAGCATATACGTGGCTGAAAGTGAAAAGTGATATAGTGATATATAGTGATATATAGTCAGGTAGAATCACGGTGCAAGATGAACACGGGCAGTCACCTGAACCCAGGTCAGGGCGTCGCTAAAATACATTACATGTGCAAGGAACAATTCAGAATAGCCTACGCCATAGGGTGCTTCCTAGAATATATAAGACACATAACAAAAAGGCTGATGGATTAAAGTTCAACCAAACATTAACAAGTATGTCTTCAACTGTAAGTACACCGCAGTCAACGATGTCTTTTGCATTCGCAGTATGTTGACAAAAAAGGTGAATATTACAACCGGAATATTCCATTTTTGAAACAAATTTTGTTACTGCGTGTTGTGATTTCTCCCCAGTAGCGTGATAAACTGCATCCTTGCTATTTACCCTGTCCGCTAGTTCAGCTACTTAGAGAGGAGCAGCATGACGAAGGACATCAGAGAAGCGCCCTCTACAGGCTATTCATATGTAGCATCGTATTCGGAACAGATTAATCAAATGAGCAGGTAGCCCAAGAGAACTGAGCGCTACAATTAGATTTGTAGTATTTTGTAGCGGTTTGATGATAACATCAGAAACCAATAGGCTTAGAATGCAGCAGCTTTGCACTTAATATGTAGTACTTATTAAGCACTTAATAAGATGATTGAATTTGATATATAAGCATTGGTTGGTAGTAAGGACCATGCATGTTAGTATAATGGCTTGCCAAAAAGAGTATTTAATTAATCAAAAAAAATATATATAATATTATACAATGTTTGATTGGAATTGGGGTATCTGCGCATTCCGCCTGCATTCGCAATGATATCGTGTCTGGTTCTCGCTAAATGAGACCTGCAGTGCAGCATTTACAGTGTATGGAGCCAGCAGCAGTGCAGATAGACGGAGAACGGCACGCCTACGGGCGGCCCGCTTCCCTGCGCCCTGCCCCGTCTTGGCCTCCCTCCCTCCCCAGTCCCCACATCTGCTCCTGTCTGTCTGGTTGCCATGGCTATCCGCCGGTTATGCACACGTGGCGCGACGCGAGGGGCGCGCG
>JAODJU010004337.1:0-15182 GCA_026776725.1 Gnathonemus echidnorhynchus | reverse complement strand
TGTGTTATCCTTCTTCTATACAAAAACTGGAGATAAAATAATATTTACCATGTGATGTCCTCACAGTGTTTTATTTTTGCCTTAGTTTCCCCCAATGGGTCTAAAAAAAGGCTTCTCCTCTCTCCTGGTATAATCACCTACACGTGTTAGAGTTGCAATTAACATCATTATGTAGGACCTGTTGTTTATGTGCCATATAAATGCATTAATACAATTTCTGACCAGTACTGTGTTACTGTGTAAGTGTTTCGGATATGTCTACAGGACACCTCAGTCTTCTGCCCCAAGCTCCACTCGCCAGTTGCTGCTTCAGCCCGCCTCCTGGTTTCCAGCCACACCCTTTCCACCCTCTGACCCCTGACCCTGGCCCTGTGTTCTGATCGACGAGGATAAAGCCTGCTGATCACATCTACCTCGAGCTCTTGCTCAAGCTCTGTCTTCTGCTCTTGCTGTGTTGGTTTGCTATTTTCTGATTGACTCTTGTGTATGACTATTTGGTTTCCCGGTTTCTGATTTTCTGCTTCGCGCCTTTTTGCACCTTTGCCTTTCATTTGTTTGTCTTCTGGTTTTGAACTCTTGCTTAGCTCATGACTACTCTCTTTGCCTCGCCCCTTCGGATACCGTGTTTCAGCCTGTGTGTTTTCTGTACGTCTGTTAGGTGCGTACGGAGTGACTACCTTTTTGTTTATGCGAATGTGGTGTTTACTGTTGTTTTGGTTAGGGAGTTAGGCTTAGTCTTTGTCATTTTGTTTCCTTTTGTTTTCGTTACACTTAGAGTTAGCTTAGTTTGGGACGTGTGTGTTAGCTGTTTTGGTTGTTGTTTTGGCCTGGGTCACTCCCGAAGTTTTTTGCACCTCGTGTTTAACGTGTCTGTGAATAAATATAAATATAAAAAACTACAAAAAAAGATCCCTTTGTTTCCCGTGCTCCCTTTTCCCATTCCCTGGTTGTCTCGTCTTCCCCTCTCCCTTTCCCTTACATTCTGTCGATCCTCAACCCTAGACTGGGGATCATAACAGAAATTGGAGGCTCGTCCATTCCTCTTTTCTGTTTATCGCTTTCACCCTTTTCCCCACACTTGAGCAATTCGATAAGTGCCGTAAGGATGACCTACTAGCAATAGCAGACTTCTTAATGTGGCTGTCCCCGCTGAAGCTTCTAAGCGGGCAATTCAGCAGGTCCTTTCAGATGAGGTGATTTGGCAGGGTATCCTGCCTGAGGTGGGCAGCTCTGCGAGTGTTGTGTCGAGTCCTATCCATGCGTCCGCTGCAGCAGAAGCCGGTGGCGATGACCTTGGAACAGGTCTCCGCATGGATCTCGGTGGTCCCCACTCATCCAGGGAGGAGATCCTGCTCACAATTCGATTAAGGGAACTTGAGCTTGAGATCAAGAGGCAGGAGTGCCAGGTGCAGCTTCTCCGTCTCAAGGCTGTGGAAATAGAGGCTGACAAGGAGGTGGAACTGCGACGGCTGAGCATGGGCGAGCAAAAGCCAGTGCCTCTTCTGCACGGGGTGCCAAAACCAGGTACATCTCGACACTCCAGCTTGCCCACCCGAAACGGGTCTGATGCCCCAGACAAACTTGCTGGCAATCTCCCCTGAGTTCGGCAATCCCTCAGGATGTGAGTAATACTGGTTTCGATGTTAGCCGACATATCGGGCTTGTTCTGGTGTTCCGGGAAAATGAGGTGGATGCCTACTTTTCCATATTTGCCATGAGTTTGAACTGGCCTAGGCATCTTTAGTCTCTCTTGTTGCAATGCAAGCTAGTGGGTAAAGCGCAGGAAGTGTGTTCGGCTCTCACACTAGAGCAAAGCCTTGATTATGACATTGTGAAAGCTACAGTTTTAAGGGGTTACAAACGTGTACCTGAGGCTTATCAACAGAGTTTTCGGAAGCTGAGTAAATAACCCAGCCAGACTCACGTAGAATTCGCCAGGGAAAAGTCCACCCTGTTTGATAAATGGTGTACCGCCAGTGGTGTGTGTAACCTGGATCAGCTCAAAGAGTTGATATTGTTGGAGGAGTTTAAGAATGGTGTTCCTGATCGCGTGATAGTATATCTTAATGAGCAAAAAGTAGCTTCTTTGACTGAAGCGGCCATCCTCTTGGATGAGCTTGTTGTTACGCTCCAGTCTAGGGTTGGAACCTAACAAAGTGAAAGGGAAGGAGGGATTGGGAATGACAAGACTACCAGAGCTAGGAGAAGGGAACACGGGACACAAAGGGAGTATTTTTCTATAGCTTTTTTATAGTTTTTCACAGACACTTTACAAACACTAGGTGTAACGAACGTCAGGAGTGACAAAGGTCAAAGAAACAAACAAAAACACATCTGCTGAAGACAACCCCGAGCTAAGCTAATCCTAAGTAAACACAAGGTAAAACGAAACAACAATGCCTAATGCCTAAATCTCTCTAACCAAACAAACAGTAATCCCTATGTTTACGAAGAAACAAAAAGGCAGACACTCCTTACACACACCTAGTGGAACACGCAAACACACAGTCGAAGCAAAGGTATCCAGAGGGGAGATCAAATAGGCGAAGTCGAAGTACAGGCGAGAGTTCAAAACCAAGCAGACAGTCAAAACCAGGGCGAAGGTACAATAAGGGATGAGGCGAAAATCAGAAGTCAAGAACAAAAACAGTCATACACGAGCAGTCATACAAAAAGCAAAGCGAATGAAGAGCGAGTTAGCAGGCGAGAAGCAAGTAGCGGGCAGACGAAGGGACGAAGCTGCAGCCTCTTCAGCCAACGAACCGGAAATTGCTCCGAAGGCAAGAGAGGCGGGGCCAGGTCCAGAAGGCGAAGTCGAGGCAGCGGTGTTGACTAATGGGCGAGTGGGCAGGACGTCCTGTAGGCATCCCCCTGAACTTACGGCACGTAACACTTACTGCATGTATCTCCCTTACGGCACGTAACACCCCCCCACACAAGAGTGAACTCCTACAGGAATTCACAATTACAAACAGGAGTGTTACACAAATGTTGAAACAGGACCATATTAGAAAAACAAAACAATCAGAGAAAAAAAAATATCCAATCAGGCCCGAGAGAGGGCATTAGCCTGATTGGTGTTACACATGCGCGAGAGAAAAACTAAGGGGTTGTGATCGGTGTATACTGTCACCGGCTGGGGAGTATTCCCTACATACATTTCAAAATGTTGTAATGCAAATAAAAGAGCGAGGGCCTCCTTCTCTATGGCACTATATGCTAATTGATGCTTCACAAATTTCTGGGAAAAATAACAAACAGGGTGGTTTGATCCACGGTTGTCCTCCTGCAAGAGGACAGCACCAGCACCAATCCCACTAGCATCCACCTCCAGTTTGAAGGGTTTAGAGAAATCTGGGGCCGCTAAGACTGGGGAACTGCTGAGTAGCATTTTAACCGAATCAAATGCTGCTTGGCATGCCGGGGACCAAACGAAAGGCACCCCTTTCCGCAACAGCTGGGTCAGGGGCGCAACGACATCAGAGAAGTTCTTGCAGAAACACCAATAATAACCGGCCATTCCTAAGAACCGTTTTAACTCACGCAGCGATTGTGGGACAAGGAAAGAACTGATGGCCTGGACCTTTACGTTCAGGGGCTTAACTACTCCATGCCTGACCAATTTTCCTAAATAACTTACGGCCACCTGTCCGAACTCACATTTCTCCAAGTTGATGACGAGCGAAGCATTCTGCAACCAGGTAAAAACTTGTTCCAACGAACGTATGTGCTGCTCCCAGGAATCTGAATAGATGACAACGTCGTCTAGATAGGTTTCACAATTTCTAACATCGCCGAGAACCCGATGCATCAACCTTTGAAAAGTTGCCGGGGCATTACGTAAACCGAAAGACATCACGGTATACTGGAGGAACTCGTCAGGGGTGGCAAAAGCAGAGATCTCAGAGGCACGGGGAGTTAGCGGAACTTGCCAGTATCCCTTCAACAGGTCTAACTTAGTCACATATTTAGCAGAGCCAATACGATCCACACAGTCCTCCATACGCAGA
This sequence comes from Gnathonemus echidnorhynchus, assembly GCA_026776725.1. Taxonomy (NCBI): domain Eukaryota; kingdom Metazoa; phylum Chordata; class Actinopteri; order Osteoglossiformes; family Mormyridae; genus Gnathonemus; species Gnathonemus echidnorhynchus. Next base: position 11,172 of record JAODJU010004337.1, on the reverse strand, counting down.
AGCGGGTAAGCATCTGGTTTGGTTACGGCGTTAACTTTTCGATAATCCATACAAAAACTATATGTTCCGTCAGGCTTGGGAACCAATAGGCAAGGCAAACACCAGGGACTGCTACTAGGGACTGCGAGACCTGTATCTAACAGATAAGCGGTTTCGTGAGCTAGTTGAGACCGTTTCTGAGGGTTAACCCGATATGGGTGCTGCTTAATGGGAGGGTGAGCACCAACATCTATGTCAGCAGGGGTGCGTGAAGGAGTGTCTGAAAATAGGGACTGGAAACGACTCACCAGGGACGAAAGGTCGGCTTGGGCAGACTGGGGCAGATGTTTGAGATGGGTCGAAAGGTTCTGCAGGACCTCTGAGTTAGGAAGGCGAGCACAGGGTAAACAATTCCTACGGAGATGCAAGTCATCAGTCTCTGACAAATAATTTTTGACAGATGCAATGCCAATAGGAGCTGGCAACTGAGCAGAAACGAGCGAGGGGCGAGGTACCGAACGATCGAGGTAGGGTTTTAACATGTTCTCATGACACATGCGAGTCTTTCTTCTACGGTTTGGGGTTGCCAACACATAATTTGTAGGACTAAGCTTTTCCTGGATCACATAAGGACCAGAAAAACGGGCGCGAAGGGTGGAACCTGGCAGCGGCAGAAGGACGAAAACCTGATCACCAGCTTGAAATGATCGGGGCTTTGCTGACTTATCAAACCGTTTCTTCATCCTATCCTGTGAGGCTCCCAGAGACCTCTTAGCTACTTCCCTGACTGCTGACATGCGAGACAGAACGTACGCAGCATATTTTTAAAGGTTTGATGGAACCTCTCCAGCGCCCCCTGACTCTCTGGGTGGTAGGTACTGGATACGGAGTGACGGACTCCCAATTCTTGAATCACCTGGGCGAATATTTTGGACATGAAGTTGGAACCCTGATCCGATTGTACATACTTAGGAAGCCCAAAAGTGATGAATTTAATTAGGCTCTTCACAACCACAGGAGTCCAAAGACTACGTATAGGGATAGCTTCCGGGTAGCGAGTTGCAGCACACATCAAGATAAATAAATAACAATTACCTGACGAGTCTTCGGCAACGGACCGACACAGTCTATAATGTTCAAAGGGTCCAGGCGGGGCCAGGTCCAGAAGGCTGAGTCGAGGCAGCGGTTGACCAACGGGCGAGTGGGCAGGACGTCCTGTAGGCATCCCCCTGAACTTACGGCATGTAACACATGGCACGTATCGCCCTTACTTTCCTTACAGCATGTACCCCAAACTTACGGCATGTAACATTGTGCTTACGCACAAAACTGTGTTTACTCCAACTCCGTTACCTCAAAGTTGAGCCTCGGCCAGTTATGTCCTCCCCCGTGCCTGCTTCTCCCCCCACCGCCTGTGGAGAAGCGCGAATGCTTTTACTGTCATGAGGTGGGTCATCTTATTCCGGTATGCCTGCCCCTTAAACGCAAGGAAGCTCGTGGCATAACTCGAAAGGTGCAGTTTGTGGCTAATAGGAACAGTGCTGCACCCCTGACCCTAGAGGTGGAGCCAGCCTTCAAACCTTTTGTCTTCTCTGGATCTGTTTCGTTTAGCGAGACTGACATGCGACATCCGGTGACTATCCTGCGGGATACGGCTGCTGCCCAGTCGTTTCTATTGGAAGGAATTGCCTCTCTCGTTGGTATGTCAGCTTGTGGGACAAATGTGCTTGTACAGGGCATCGACCTGTGTGTGACAGCGGTCCCTTTGCATAATGTGTTTCTAACTACTCCAGATTTCTCTGGGTTCATCCGTGTGGCAGTTCAGTCTCGCCTACCTGTTCCTGGTGTATCATTTATTTTGGGTAATGACATTGCCGGAAAAAGAGTTGTTCCTCTACCCAAAGTTGTCCCCAAACCAATGTTATGTTCAAACTATGTTGCTGTAGACCTACCCAAAGTGTTTTCAGCCTGTGTGTTCACTCGTGCCCAAAGGCGTAAATTTGTGGACATAGATCTAGCTGATACGTTCATGTCCGACTCTCCTTCAGATACCCCTTCGTTGTATAATTTTGATACCCCTGTTGCTCATCCCATTGTTGACTCCCTTGAGGTTCCCTCCACAAGGTAAACCTTGGTTAAGGCTCAGGGAGCTGGCCCCTCCTTGGAGTTCTGTCGTGCTACTGTGATTGAGAAGTCCGACTTGAAGAATCACCCCACCGTCTACTTCCTCCGCGATCGTGTGTTAATGCGTAAGTAGACCCCTCCGGATTCACCTTTTGACTGGTCTTCCATCTATCAGATAGTACTCCCCAGTGTATACCGATCCTATGTGTTGTCCCTCACCCATGATTGCTCATGTGCAGGACATCTAGGCATTAGAAAAACGTTATCCCGTCTTTTGAGTCATTTTGCTTGACCTGGTATTAATTCAGATACCAAACGGTATTGTAAGTCCTGTCATATCGGCCAGGTAGTAGGAAAGCCAAACCAAGTTATTGCTCTGGCTCCATTGCGTCCCATCCCACCGATTGGTGAACCCTTTGAACATGTATTGATAGACTGTGTCAGTCCTTTACCGAAAACTCGTTCAGGCAATTGTTATTTGTTTACCTTGATGTGTACTCTGATGCATTTCCCAGAAGCCATTCCCATCCGTAGTCTTAAATCGCCCGTGATAGTAAAGAACCTGGTCAAATTCTTCACCACATTCAGTCTCCCAAGGTTTGTCCAATCTGACCAGGGTACCAGCTTTACGTCAAAACTATTTGCCCAAGTACTCCATGAGTTGGGAGTTCGGCACTCGTTTTCCAGCACATACCACCCAGAAAGTCAGGGTGCACTGGAAGGGTTTCATCAGACATTTAAAAATATGCATCGCACATTTTGTATCGATGCAGGAAAAGATTGGGATGAGGGTGTGCCCCTCCTCCTCTTCGCCATTTGTGACACCGTCCAGGCTTCGACTGGGTTTAGCCCTGCTGTGTTGGTGTTTGGCCATACAGTTTGTGGTCCTCTAAAAGTGCTACAATGGCAGTGGTTGTCCACAAATATGCCTTCACCATCTCAGGACCTTTTTAAATATGTTAGCTCTCTTTGGGAACGTATGTCTGCCATTCAGAAGTTAGCTAGAACGTCCCTTGGTGCCTCCCAAGTCAAAATGAAGGCCCCTTTCGATAAAGCTGCTAGAGAGCGGTCCTTCCAAACTGGTGACCGTGTCCTTGTGCTGCTCCCCTTGTCCGGATCCTCCCTTTGCACTCTGTTTTCTGGTCCCTTTGTTGTCCGCTCTAAGCTGAGTGCTACCAGCTATGTGGTGGACACACCAGATCGTAGGAGGAAGTCCCAAGTTTGTCATGTTAACATGTTGAAACCCTACCTCAACCGTTAAGTTTCTGCCCCTTTGTCTGTTTCCGTCCCTACCCCCACGCCAATAGGGGTTTCATCTGTCCGTAACTATTCGCCGGAGGATGATGAGCTACACCTAGGGAAAAATTGTTTACCGTGTGCTCGCTTACCAAATTCAGAAGCTCTTCAGGCTCTTCGTAGCTGGGTAACCCACTTGCCTTCTGCCCCCCATTCTGACATTACGTCCCTTGTAGGTAGGTTTCGTTGCCTGTTTTTGGATACCCCTTCATGTACTTCTGTTATTGAACGTGATATCGATGTTGTCAGTCACCACCCCATTAAACGACACCCTTACCATGTAAGCTCCCATAAGCGTTCATTGTTATTGCAAGAAACTAAGTACCTGTTAACAACCGGTCTCGCTGTTCCCGGCAGCAGTCCCTGGAGTTCCCCGTGTTTGCTCGTCCCCAAGCCTGACGGGATGTTCTGTTTTTGTACTGATTACCGAAAGGAACAGTGCTGCACCCTTGATCCAAGAGGTGGAGTCGGCCTGTTTGGCCTGATGCTTTCCTGCTTCCACGTATGGAAGATTGTGTCGATCAGATAGGGTCTGCCAGGTATGTGACCAAGCTAGATCTATTAAAAAGTTATTGGCAGGTTCCTCTCATCCCTCGCGCATCTGAAATTTCCACTTTTGTGACCCCTGATGTGTTCCTTCAGTACATCATTATGCCCTTCGGGTTAAGTAATGCCCCAGCCACTTTTCAGCGGCTCATGCAAAAAGGGCTGGGTGATGTCACAAACTGTGAACCGTATTTGCATGATGTAGTTATATATTAAGATTCATGGGACGAACATATGTAGTCCCTAGAATACGTTTTCGCTCATTTAAAGGATGCTTTGTTAATTTTAAACTTGGGTAAATTAGTGGGACATGGTGTGGTTACGCCTCTAGATGCCAAAGTCCAGGCTATCTGGTCATTCCCCATCCTGCAAACGCCGTGTGAATTGAAGAGGTTCTTGGGGATGGCCGGATATTATTGATGTTTCTTTCGTAATTTCTCTGATGTTGTGATCCCGCTGACCCAGCTACTTTGAAAAGGTGTACTGTTTGTTTGATTCCCCAACCTCTCAAACTGTCTTTGACACAGTAATTGTTACTCAGTAGCTCCCCTGTTTTAGCTGATCCTGATTTTTCTCGTCTATTTAAATTAGAAGCAGATGCTAGCGGCTTAGGTGCCGGTGTGGTTCTCCTTCAAGAAGACAATCACGGTTTGGGCCATCTTGTGTGTAATTTTCCAAAAAATCAAGCGTTGGGCGCTGATTGTACAAGCTTTCAATTTAGAAATCAGACATAAAAAAGGTGCCAGGAATCTAGTAGCCAACGCCCTCTCGAGATCCTAACCCCTTTTGGTTATTTAACGTTGTCTGTTTGTTTTCTTTTATTTTTGGTTTGTTTTGTGGATATTTGTGGCTTGGGGTCTGTCTGTGTTCCTGAACCCTGCTGGTTCATTCTTCTGTGTGGGGGGTGTTACGTGCTGTAAGTGTTTCGGATATGTCTACAGGACACCTCAGTCTTCTGCCCCAAGCTCCACTCGCCACTTGCTGCTTCAGCCCGCCTCCCGGTTTCCGGCCACGGCCCTTCCACCCTCTGACCTCTGACTCTGTGTTCCGGTCAGGATAAAGCCTGCTGATCACATCTACCTCGAGCTCTTGCTCAAGCTCTGTCTTCTGCTCTTGCTGTGTTGGTTTGCTATTTTCTGATTGACTTCTGTGTATGACTGTTTGGTTTCCCGTTTTCTGATTTTCTGCTTCGCCCCTTTTTGCACCTTTGCCTTTCATTTGTTTGTCTTCTGGTTTTGAACTCATGATTACTCTCTTTGCCTCGCCCCTTCGGATACCGTGTTTTCTGTACATGTCTGTTAGGTGCGTAATGAGTCACTGCCTTTTTGTTTATGCGAACGTGGTGTTTCCTTTTGTTTTCGTTACACTTAGAGTTAGCTTAGTTTGGGACGCGTGCATTAGCTGTTTTGGTTGTTGTTTTGGCGTGGGTCACTCCCAAAGTTTTTTGCACCTCGTGTTTAACGTGTCTTGTGAATAAATATAAAAAACTACAAAAAAAGATCCCTTTGTTTCCCGTGCTCCCTTTTCCCATTCCCTGGTTGTCTCACCTTCCCCTCTCCCTTTCCCTTACCTTTCTGTCAATCCTCAACCCTAGACTGGGGATCATAACAATTGTAAACCCTGGAGTAAAAATGCCATTTCAAACTATAATGTACCATAATTATGACATGTGAATGATTGTACATACAGTCTAATATAGTCAAACTTTCCTTTTCAGATGAATTTGGACAGTCTGAAAAGCAACACTACTGAATTGTTTAACCACAAAAAAAACAAAAAACATATTACCACAAGCATTCAGTGATGATTTTCATTGATGACCCCCACAATGTACTTATACAATCCTGGGTCAACCTAGAACATAAATTACAAAATTACAAAACAAAGTAATAACAACTACAAAAACAAAACAAATTTTGCATTGTTGACAAAGGAATGACTGTTTGAATGAATGTTTATTACCTTAATTTTGAGCTTCTTTTCCCATATACCAGTCATCTCAAATGTGTCAATACAACTTGATTTTTGTGCACTTTGCTTGTTAAAGTTTCTCACCAGGAGGGTGAAATATGCATTAATAACATGTCATGAAAAAACACTGGGTCAAAACATCCAAATGACACACGTCAAAATACAAAACAGATGTTTTGCCTCGACTGACATTTAATGAAAACTCAGTGTTAGAATACATATACATTAAACATATATGAAATGTCAATACCTCACCTCACTCTCTATTTCTCTCTGTGGGGCTGTGTTAAAAATGTCTGCATAGAATATTTTGTATGGTCCAATCTTTGATAGAAGGACATATTTCCGCCCCCCCCCCACCACACACACACACACACACACACCTATGCATCTTTCACACCTGTTAAATGTAACAAAACAGTTAAAGTAATTTGTCTTAAAGTTTTGAGTATAATGTTATATTACTGCAGGACTTCCAAATTTCACTATGATTCTTTAACATTTTCTTGGTTCCTTGTCTACAAATATAACCATAAGAAATAAGGCTAGAAACTTATTGCAACCTGTTGGTAAATAAACCAATCCTACATTTTGTCTCTACTTGTCAGACCTGCAATAGCCTGGGGCCTGTCCAGGTTGTACCCTGCCTCTCACCCAGTGACAGCTAGGATAGGCTCCAGCACTCCCGTGACCCTTAAGTGCAAAAGCGTTCAGGATAATGGATGGATGGATGATTGTTGTTATTACTGAATCTATTCCTATAGTAATTGTAATATTATTTTATTCTGTAATATTTTACATGTATGACTAATGAAAAAAATATAATTTATATTAATGTAAGATTTGCAATTATGAGAAGAAAATGTTGAAGGAATTCAAATTGATTTAGTTAAATGTTTTAACTGTCCATCCATCCAACCATTTTCTAAAACTGCTTATCCTGTGCAGGGTCACTGGGATGTTTTAACTATTGTTATAATAAAATACTTTTATTAGCTTTATTGTACTTGTTATGATTTGTAAACTTTTACATGAAGTGGTCTGACACATACTCTTGGTGATCAAGGGTCCACTGTTGGGCTAGTAGATGTAGTAGAGGTGGTGGCCAATTGCCCAGGGACTATGGTGGTGGGGGCTCCAGAGGAAGTGGGGGATGTTTTAGAGGAGGTGGCGGTGGCAGGGGAGGCAGTGGATGGCAGAGGATGTGGTGAATGGCAGCGGATGTGGTGAATGGCAGAGGATGTGGTGAATGGCCCAGAGTATCTAGTTGTGTTAGGTGGCCCAGATAAGGTGATAGGAGAGTCCAAAGAACACTTTTGTGGAACTCGTGGGTGTTCCTCTCTGTACCAAATCAAATGATCAATGTTGATTTTGGGTATTGTGACTCCCTGGCTGTCCAAAAGATTGGAACTTTTATCCACAATGACTGTGATGGTGTAGGGTCCAAGGTAGTTGGGATCCAGCTTGCCCCCTTTCCTCTGCTGGCTTCTCACATTTAATCGCCACACTTTCATGCCAACACGAAAAGCAGGGCTGCTGGTTTCCTTTTTTCTCTTCTTTTGCTTTGATTGTTTACTGCTCGTATTTGGGATGGCAGCCCGGAGAACTTCATCCAGCTTCAGGATGTCCTCTGTTACCTCCTCCACAGACAAGTTGTTCTCCACACTGCTGTCCACCTATAAAATGTTTAACATTATCATAAAAATTGAAATAAAGACCTCAGATCTTGTTTAAATAATGTAAGTTGAGCTTACCCTGTATTCTGATGGAATTTGAGAGGGATACCTTGCCCCTCGGCCAAACATAAAAAAAAATGGTGAATACTTGATGGTTACTTGGCACTTTGTTCTTAATCCAAACATGACTGCATCAAGATGGCTGTCCCATTCTTCTGGTCTTTTGTTGACCAGTTTAGACATGTCTCTTGAAATACAGTTCATATAATTTTCACAATCATAAAAATACCATTTTGTTTTATGTGTCAAAAAGTTACATATCAAGAATAACTTCATCCACAATTATTTTGTAAAACACAGAATGTATGAAATGGACGTTATACCCATGGATTGTTCCATTCATCTTCTCGACAACTCAATTTGTCTATGGGTGATATGGAACACAGAGACTCCTTTTGATGTTGAGGATTTTGCAGATATTTTTATTTATCTGGAATAATAAATATGTTGGTTTCATTAATAAAATACACATATACACTTTATGTATATGTGTCTATCATAAAAAGCAATAAACAGTTGTACCTCATAGTTTGTGATTTTGTTATAAGAACTTGGTCTGTATATGCATGTATATAAGTTTTGGACTTACCTCATTGACAAACTCCTTGCCCTGATCAGTTAGGATTCTTTCTGGTGCTTCAAATTGATAAAAGAACTTCATGCTGCACTCAGGGACTTCAGCTGCACTTTTGGATTTTAGAGAATAAGCCTGTGGCCACATTGTTAGATAATCTACCAGTACACAAATGTACTGGTTTCCTTTTGATGTGGTTTTGAGCTGTCCAATCAAGTCCATGCCAATTAATTCAAATGGCTGGGTTACCTTAAAACAAATAAAAACAGTACTAATTGTGAAATGAATAACTGTCCTTAGATTTTAATTGGTAAAAATAGAAAAACAAATCATATACACTTTCACCTTGATGGGAATGTAGGCCGCTTCCTGTTTTATTGTGATGTTGCTCACCTGACAGACAAAAAGATAGTCAAAGGTGTTACCCAATTTGCCAATTATTTCTATGACACCAAATACATGTATAACCTGTGTAAGTGGATACAGACCCATAAACTGATGTCCTCTGACATCCCAGGCCAATAAAATCTTTGTGAAATTGCTTCCCTTGTTTTTTGTGTGCACCTCCACTACTGGCATGGAAGTCTAAAAAGACTTAATTTGCCTCTTCAGGACCACATAAAACCTTTGCCCTGAGAGACTGACTTGTCCCTTTGTATCGGACATAAAACAACTGGGCGTCTGTAAGAAGCCAAAAATGCCAGGGATGAAATATGAGCCACTCAAATATAACCATAAATGTTATCAGACTTGACTGTGTTGCATTTTAACATAGTAAAATAAATGTGTTTATATTTAAGTAACATATTGTCACGATCCTCCTGTGTGCCACGCCCCCTCATTAACCTCGTGTGAAATCCCGATTGTTACCAGCTGTTTCGTATTATTTCCATTAAGTCCTGTGTATTTCAGTCCGCGTTCGAGTATGTTTATCCAGTTATGTCATTGACATCTCTTCGTCGTTGCTGCCAGTCCTTCCGATATGTGCTGTACTCTCCCCAATAAACCCCGAATTCCTGGCTCTCCGTATCCCTGCTCCTGCTTTCCCGCACGCGATCGTGACAGAATGACAGGACTAAAAGAAGAGATGGCTCATCTTACCAAGAGTCAGCACCTCTGTCTGCTGGAAGAGGTGCTCTACTGCTCTACTCTCATAGAGCTGATGCATGAAAGTGTAGTCTGCACAGTTTGGGAGTTGAAATGTTCTGAATGACTGAATGGTGGTTGTCTGCATTGGGTTGTATATATGATAATGTTTTTATAATGATCTGTCTCAATTTGCATCTTTGACAGTTTTATACACTTTTAACACCAGCCGGCCCAGGGACTACAGGTGTGAATTAGCAATAGTGCTATAACCTGGTACAAATAATCTCTCCTTTTTTTGAGGTTAATGTATTTTGTACATTGTACCTGTTCAAATAAATAAATAAACCTAAACTGGCTGAATCAGGCTGAGGTCCAGGGCGACCCCGTGGTGCTGGATCTAGCCAACTGTTGCGGAGGGTGGTGAAGGTGAGGACCCAGCTGGTCACACTAAACAGCGGAAAGTGCTCTGATCCACCGTCCGATCTCTCCAAAACAACCCAATCTCCACCGACAACAGCTAGCCAGAGGAAAAAGAAGAAACGGAAAGATGGGAGACCAGAGGACGAGCCGGTGATTTTCCTGGGGGCCGTCTCCATCTCCACTGCTTCCCCCACCGGGTCAGGAGGAGCCCCTCCCAATTTTAAACCCAACAGTGTTTGCGCCGGAAGCCGCTTCCGCTACCCCGGAGTGCTTTCCTGCAGCCTCGCTGCCAGCACCAGCAGCACACCACTTTGTTGGGACGCACCTAGTTCTTAAATGGGCCAGGTCGATATGGAATGCCATCCCGCCGGTCCTTAAAGGGGCAATGCCAGCTGCTGAGGTGCAGACCACGGCTCCAGTCCCCGTGGTTCCTGAGCCGGCGGTCGATGCACCACCCGGGATCCCTGCTCCACCTGTCCCTGCTCCGCCCGTTCCTGAGACTGCTGCTCCGCCTGTCTCTGCCAGTTCCTGAGGTCCCCGCTGTGCCGCCGCCCGAGGTCCCTGCTCAGTAAGTTCCTGTGACTCCTGTTCAGTCCATCCCTGTGACTCTTGCTCCATCCGTTCCTGCTCAGTCCCCGGAGGTTCTAGCTCTGGACCACCCTACTGCTGTGCCCCTGGCTCTCGTCCCCGAAGTGGACTCCGACTGACGGACCATCGATCCTCCTCCCATGTTGGAGATGGAGGAGGAGCGTGAATGGGGCCAAATATTTGGTCAAATATTTACAGCATATCATATCGGCAGCAGGAGTGTCAACTGTCCCAGAGAATATTGCACCAGAAGCCATTTCCGCTGCCCCGGAGTGCCGTCCTGCGGCCTCGCTGCCAGCACCAGCAGCACACCGCTTTGTTGGGATGTGCCTGGTTCTTAAAGGGGCCAGATCGATATAGGATGCCATCTCACGGGTCCTTAAAGGGGCAACGCCGGCTGCTGAGGCACAGACCCCGGATCCAGTCCCCGTGGTTCCTGAGCCGGCAGTTCCTGCAGCGCCCCACGAGGTTCCTGAGCCGGTGGTTCCTGCGGCGCCCCCCAAGGTTCCTGAGCCGGCGGTTTCTGTGGTGCCCCCTGAGGTTCCTGTGCAGGCAGATGATGCTCCGCCCACTGCAGTTCCTGCGCAGGTGGACGATGCTCCACCCCCCCACGTTTCTTGCGCAGGCGGACGATGCTCCACCCGGGATCCCTGCTCCACCCATTCCTGAGGCTCCTGCTCCACCTGTCCCTGCTCCACCCGTTTTTGAGGCTCCTGCTCCGCCTGTCCCTGCTCCGCCCATTCCTGAGGCTCCTGCTCCGCCTGTCTCTACTCAATTCTGTTCCTCATAGTTTCTTTTTCCAATCCCAACTCCAGTTCCATTTCCTGATTTGGATTGGAATTGATGATT
>JAODJU010004336.1:0-15315 GCA_026776725.1 Gnathonemus echidnorhynchus | reverse complement strand
CAGCCTGGGACAATGAATTACGGGGTGGGGTTGATTCACACATGGTCTGTCTAACCCAGGCTTGCCAGTGTCTCTGTTGGAGGTATGTGGTTCTGTTGGTTAACAGTCTGTGACCAGAAGGCCACAGGTTCAAATCTCATGGCTGGCAGAGTGATGTTACTGTTGGTCCTTTGAGGAAGACCCTTAAACTAATTTTAGGGGCATTGGTTGACTCTCATTTATGCATCCTTCTGGACAAGAGCATCTGCTAAATAAATGTAAATATGCCAGATAATGTATAGTACTATTCATAATTGTGGTGTTACTACTGTTTGAGTTACACAGCTGACCCATGTTTGTTCATCTTTATCATTTTGTTGTTGTTTTGTTGTGTTTACATCAGCCACTGCAACTACCTGACGAATAAGCGGAAGATTAAAGATCCTGATTACAGTAGTCATGCACGTCTGCAGGTGTCTGTGAACATAGGATGTTCACATCAGCATCTTAAATTTAGTTTTTCCTTTCTGGTGTGTTACAGTTTCACGCGTGTTCGGACACGAGGGTGAGAAGAGTGAGGAGTCAGCATCCCGCGTGCTGTACCTGGTACTCTTGAAGATTCCTTGCCTGGCCTCCATCTCCGGGCAGATCTTCTTCAGCATCTCGTAGTACTTCTGGGTCTTAAACTGGGTCGGGCACACCACTGCGTTGCACTGTACCTGCAGCCACGGGACCACCGGTGACATCAGCTAGTGAGATTTTCATGGTGCTTTTCTGGAAATGAAGCCTTTTAAGTGCTCAGCTGAGGTTCTGCTACAAGTCCAGACTCTCAAAAACTCATAGAGTCCAAAGATCTCCACAGTCCCACCCTGTGTTTCCCCACTCACCTTCCTCAGCGCAAACTCCACCTCCTGCAGCTGATAGGCTGGGTTCACAGACACCTGCAGAGAGATTACAAGAATGTGTAAATGCTCAACTCTTGTATTCAGGACCGTTTGTCTTTTAACACCTAATTATTGAGGGTTATAAATGTATTTCTCAGTTCTGTGGAAGTGCTGCTACAGAAACGATATCAGGACCAGAGAAGAATCTATTCTGACAAGCCTTTCGGAATAACTTAAATTACAGCCAAGATTGCTGTGATAGTGGAATTTCCATTCAAAGTGTTTTGACCTACAGGTGCACAGGTCCTGGAGGAGTGTGGGAACTCACCAGCACGATTCCAGCCTTCGCTGTGGCAAATTGAAACAGGATCCACTCGTAAATGTTGGGCCCCCACATGCCGAGCTTGTCACCCTTCTTCAGCCCCAGAGCCAGTAGGCCAGCGGCTGCCTGGTCCACCTACCAATCAGGCAGCAGTAGCATGATAGTTATGCAATGTAAGGTAGCTGATTTAAGTTCTAATGTTCCCTAACCCTATCTGTAATCCTAACGCCAACTCTAACACTAAAGACATGCCTAATCCTAACCCCAACCCCAACCCTAACCCTAACCCCAACCCTAAAGCCAACGCAAACCCTAATATAAGGAGCTGCCCATTGACCTAATGACGGAATCTAATTGGCCAGCTGTAAGCCCTGAATACATGTAAGTACTCCTAAGCTCTCCTGAAAAGTTTCTTATCATTTAAGACTAAACCTACTTAAATCTGACTCCAATTTGTATAGTTTAAAAATAGTTTATAAATCTTTTTGTTATCATCTCCAGAAAATGTAGCTTGTTCTGAGTAGTTCTAGGCTCTTCCTACCTCTAACTAATCTCATTTGTTCCAGATTTGTGATGACGCGCAGGGATTCGCTTTTGGCCGATAAAGCGAATTTACGGAAACAATGTGTCCAGTTTGGTCTTGCTTTAGGGACTGAAGGATGCTTACAAACTAGCAGCATCTGCTTGATCGGTCTACCTGGCCTGACATCTCGGTTCAGCCGAATGTCTCACCTCAGAAAATCAGCCCATAAGCTGAGAGACTCAGCTTGTGTGATCACGGTAGCTCATTCAACATGGCGTTCCTAATTGACTCAATTCAGAGGCTGCGTGGAAGTTTATCACCGCAAAATATAAGGTAGCCACTAGACCTCCTGTTCACCCAAGTCAAACAACGGGCCAGAAATCTAGAGTCATCTGGTGATAATGCATTATGGACATAACCTGCATTTTAGTGTATATTTAATCCTGCACTGGACTTGGGGCCCACCACTCCCCCTGAAAGGTACTGTAGTCAGCGATTTCAGACAACCAAGAAATAATCAAATCAGTAAATATTTGCCAGTTAAGAACAACACACCAATCACGATTCAGCAGCGAGTCACAGAGTTGAACTCTGATATGTAGGGTACTATACTGGGCAGGGCTGATTTTCTCATTTTACCTTGTGAAAAGTGTCATATTTTTACTTTGTTGTGCTACTACACTCTCTTCTGAAATGACGACGCACCTCAGAAAGCTACTGCACACCTCGTTACCATGACAGGAAGGACAGGGTAATTGTTTAACTATTTCAGCCCTATAAACTTGTGCAAATGAATGGTTAACAGCTACTGATGATGCCAGTTCTAAGGTCTGAAGTCGAATATGACTGTTCCTACAAATACAATACAAAATTGTGTGTGTGGCCTTATGTTAGTCATTATTCACCATCTGCTTGTCAATAAATGCACTGAGATGTCAGTAAAACCAGATCAGGTGCACACTGCATGTAAATATCTGTGACCTAATATGTAGCATGTCATTGTTCACAGGAGGAAGTCAAAACAATGACAATTCCCTACCCAGCTCAACACAATACGACCACTGTGAAAGGCAGATGGGAAATATTGTTTTTGGACTGCAATGAGCTACTGGTGATCATTCTAAAAAGGCTTCTAGAAAAGTCTCACCCATATTTCTGGCTCCACAGTAATCTTGGGACAGTATGGGCATACAAAAGGGGGGAAAAAGAGGGTTTATGAGATGTAACCCTGTTTGAAAGCCCAGTTTTAAGATCTTGGAAACAGTTATTTCTTGTACCTAAGTAATTAAAAAAGCAAAAAATTAAAGTGTTAGACTACAGCTGCAATGTATCACATAGGTTTGCTATTTCTGTGTGTGGCCCACTGAGTTAGGATGCCGTAGAAGGTCACAGGTTTAAATCCCGTAACTGGCAGAGTGATGTCACTGTTGGGCCCTTGAGTATGGCCCTTAAACCTAATTGAGCTCTCCTTGGATCACAGGTGTGAAGACAATGTGAAGAACCCATTAATTCAACAGCTCAGCAATTCTCATGATGGTACATTTTCAAGAATTTCCCTCAAAAGAAATTGATCTAATGTAACATAATCATGATGGCGTAAACATACAAAGTTAAATCAAAACAAAATTAAAATTTTAAATCTGCAAGTGCCAACATAGTTATGATGTAAAATGTATCTTGAAAACCAGAGGGTTGGTCGTGGAATTCTGACAAAGACAGATGCGGAAACTCACGTCCTGCTGGAACTGTGCGAAGGTCTTCCGGATGCCATCCTTCATGAACACCACGGCTTCGCGATCCGGCCAGCGGTCCACTGTGGCCTGCAGGGCCTGGGGCACGGTGCAGGAGAGGAGGGGGATGGTGGAGGTGCCATGCACGTAGCTGGTGGTGACCGTGGGTATGCAGGGGGGGGTGTCCACATATAGGGTCCTGAGAGGGGGGTAGGAGCAGGAAGGTTTAACTCAGTCTCCCTGCATGTGATATGTGAAGGGTCACATACAGTCACTAAGTGTAAAATTCACACTACGCATAAAGATTTATTAACATTAATATGGGAGGTGGGTTTGTTGGTGGTGCCCCAGTGCCACACAGGACTGGGTAAATGCATTGGCCCCACACAAATGCACGGCTTTCGTGTGCCTAGATTCTTTATACTTTTAATTCTGCCAATGAATTTCAAACTGAAAGACACTCAAGACTATAAATATTATTACAAACAGTCCGCAAAAGTGTAAACACATACAGAACCAAACATACAGACAAAAATGCAAGCATGCAAACAAAATGCAGACATTATTCATTATTGTCCATATTCAAATCATAAATTACATGGCTCAGTTGAGTTGTTACACTGATATTTACACCATAGTTTATCATGAAGTAATCAAATAAAATAAAGTTCTATAAGACAAAGAGCTTATCCTTAATTAAAAAGCAGCATTTAAACAAAGCTGAACTTCTGAAGTACATTTTAATCAACACTTACCGACACACCTGATATGACAGACCTCCAGATTTCCAGAGCCCCCACAAAACTTCTGCATGCTTAGAAAAATTTATCCTGGACTTAAAGGGTGTAAATACAATCATGGCTGACATCGTCTATGTTTAGTTACTTGCTTTCGATCAACAGCACGTGTAAACAAATGTAAGCAAATTGCAAAATTCTGGAGAAAAAAAAAAAATGTGCTCGAATCTACAGGAGCTGTGGAGAAAGGTAGCACGCCAAGCCTCAGTTCCTCCAAAAGGTCATGCACTGATTGCAGAAGTTGCAGATATCTTTATATGCCTCAAACAGGCAGGCAGAATTTCTATCTATGCCCCTGTATGTATATAATAAGTAAACAAAATAGTTAAATGCTCAAAAAGTAGAAACTGCAAGGACATTAAACAAATGTGCAATTCAGAAACATTGTATCAATCTTGGGAGCCGTCTGTAAGGGACAGCAGTGTTCGATGTCCTCCACATCTACTGTACTTCCCAGTGAAGGTGTAATATCAACAGCTTAGTAAATGATCAGACATAGCTCCTTGATTTCAGTAATATTTTTCAAATGGCGATCTAATTTTTAACCAGTTTGGGGCAGACAGGTTACCAATATATGTGCAAGATATGCAATCTAGTAAAGGTATAGCAGTAAGTTTTTTGTTAACACTCAGAATTGTAACTAAGCCGTATAGCATCTGTTTATAAGTTGGCAAAGAACTTGCAGAGGACATCGAACTATAGATGAATTTCAAAAAAACCTTTCTCATTGGCCACTTTATTAGGTACACTTGTTCAACCACTTGTTGAAGCAAATATGTAATCAGTCAGTAACATGAATGCTCACATCAACTGGGTTACCAACTTAGGTGAGCTGGTTGGCATGAGATTTTCAGTTTAAGACAAGTCTGCGCACATAACAGTTTTGTTACCTTGTGTGGAAGTAAAATTGGACATTGGTAGGTCCGGGAGGGGAGGCATATTGGGTCTGTTGTGTCTTACGCTTCAGGCAAGAAGAGACGATTGTTTTGAATACTGTGTGACCTCGCTTGGTGATAGCTGCCTGTGGTTAGTTCTGCAGACCCTGAAGAGAGAACAGACCTTGGAGAGGCAGATAGCGGGGCAAAGGGGGGGAGAAACCACCTGCAGGAAGAGACTCGAAGCTGCCCCAACTGGTGCACAGAGAGTTATAACTTTATAGAATAGTTGCAGTAGACAATATATAATATGTTATGCGGTAGTGCAAATGTATAAGTAGTTGTTACATTAATCATTAATCGTACTAATCATATGTTAACCATGTATTTGCAGTGATTCAATGACAATACGTCAATGTAATAATCATTAATCAATGGAACACCCAAACATTAACAGTGATTCAATGTCATATAATCAATTTCTATATACATATCTCAAGTAGAGTCTAAAAGCCAAGACAGATTCCAGTAAATTGGCCAAAATGGGTGGATTTTACCATGCTACCAAGGTGAACCAATAGAGCTGGAGAATTGTGTTTGTTATATGTTTCAGCTGGGTTTGTTGGTGTTTTGTGACCAATCAGGACTTAGACGTCCTTATTGGGAATTGGGAGTTATGGTTTATCTACTGGTTGCTCTGTGTGCTGGGGGTGACTTGGTACCGAGTGCCAGAGTGTGATGGGAGTGCTTTGCTGAAATCGCTGGAATAAAAGAGATTTTCTTTACTCACCAAACTGAGAGACTCCAGACTTTTATTCTAAGTGACTCTCTGTGTTATCAGAGAGGTTGATTTATAATTTTTCTACCACACTTGTAAAAAGTCTTTTGATGTAGCTAATTTTTAGGTTTATAGCGGAATAATACAGATTTGCTGTAAGATTTCTTGTGTGAATCTGAAAGTGTGAACGTCATGCCAGATGCGTATGAATTGACAACCCTGCATCAAATACCAGAATGGGGAAGAAAGGTGATTAAAGGTGATACCACTGAACGTGGTATGATTGTTGGTGCCAGATTGGCTGGTATGACACACAACCATCTCTATGGTTCACAGAATATGAGCCAAAAAATAACATCGAGGAATTGACTCTCCTGTCAAGCACTTAAGTCATGGATGGGTAACTGGCGGCT
Source organism: Gnathonemus echidnorhynchus (assembly GCA_026776725.1). NCBI lineage: Eukaryota > Metazoa > Chordata > Actinopteri > Osteoglossiformes > Mormyridae > Gnathonemus > Gnathonemus echidnorhynchus. The sequence continues at coordinate 9,014 of JAODJU010004336.1, read as the reverse complement.
CACGGGTCACATCTGGCCCCCAACTCTCTTTTATTTCTGACGCGCTCGCTGTACAGAAATATTAAATGTATTAATATGATAAATATTAAATGTTTTAGAAATTAACAAAGTAAAAACACTTTGAAAGAAATACATGCACCTCATGTAGTTTGACCACTAGATGGAGCTGGAGAAATGTAAAGCACTAGGGGTGAGAGCCTAATATCCGGTTCGAACAAGAATTCAGCAGGAATAATGCATTCTTTGTAAAGTTAGCTGCCATCCAATAATTAATGATGAATATGCATGTCTGTCTTAAACGCTTCTTTATGTTTTGCTGTTGGTTAGACATGGAGGTATGATGGTAGCAAAATTAGATACCAGTCAGGCCAACTTACCTGACTCATGTGTTTAGTTCCTGTAGGTCACGTCGCGCTTGTGCTTCCTCTCTTGTGTGCATTTTGCACTATACCTTGGTATTCCACATTTTGGCGGTATTTTCAAATAAAATGTTAATTTCTTGTTAATATACAGGGATATGCGTGCCTGTGTATTTGAGTTACAACATGCTCATTTAAAATGATTTCCAGCCTAACTACCGAAAGATGTAGGATTCATTTCTAAATATATTACATTACAAAATAAATATTATTAAATAATGGTTGCAGGACAATTTTATATTGCATGTATGTGCTGGGCCAGCACTGGAGTGGCTAATTGCTCAACAAATCTGACTGGCCTCATCACAGTTCAGTTGTTAATAAATTTTATGGCCCAACTGAAGACTAAAGTCGCTCATCCCTGACCTAAGTAAAAAAAAAAAGCTTAAAAAGATATGATCATTTGAGGTAAGTGTATCTGCTTGTTCAGTCTGAAGCAACGCATGACTAGAAGCTGTTTCTGGGGCCTGCTGGTCCAAACGAACAACATGGTGAAATGGTTAACATTATTCCCCAGAACTTCTTCAGCAAGGCATCACTGGGGGCTAAAGTTCTTTAATTGAAGTTGGGGGGGGGGGGGGTAAACGGGTGAGAAAGTAGCTAAATTCCTATAATTCAAAGAGAGTGATGATTGTAACTTTGCTCCCAAGAGGATTCATCGTTACATCGATATACGTTTCGTATATAATTTCCGGTTCGGTACGGACGATGAAAAAAGAACACATTTCTCGATATGGGCAGAACCTATGATCAGTAGTAGATGCTCAACATGGAAAACACTGCGCAAACAGTGACAATGAGTTTGTTACGGCTAATCCTGGTTACAGTCAATCATAAATGGTGGTTTGGAAATATTTTGGTTTCCCAATAAACTACACGAGCATTAGAGAGAGATGTCTCAAAGCCCCTTTGAGACATGCATTGTCACCCAGAACTTTGATAGACACTACCTGGAGGAGATACATGTGTGGATGCAAATATCTGAAACAGTTATACTGGATGTGTAATGGACCCTGCTAACTCCCTAGTAAAAGACTGGATAATTTCAAATTGACCCTCATGTGTGAACGGAACAGGATATTTTCTGGAGAATTCACTGGGAGCAAGTGGGCGTGCAACAACCACACTTTGACAACACATGATGGGGAAATGCAAGGAGGTCGGAAGCCAGACAATAAGGCAGACGCATGGTGGATAATTTACACAATGGCTAAAGACATGCAAGGACCAGACTGGGTTCACATATGACATATGCAAGGCCCACACAACAATGTAGAACATCACAAATATTTACTATAATAACTACATACAGAGGCTATTTACATGGCTCATGAGCATGCTGGGATATGGAAATGGCTTGCCAGCGCCCCCCCCAAAGGTCAACTGTCCTGGCAAGCACCTGAAGAGTCTGAAGAGACCAGGAGGCTGGTGGATGCTGAGCTGCTGGCAGGTACTGGCATTTCAGGTCCCCCTGGGTGCTGACCCTTCACCTTGCACGGCTTAGAGGGAACCTGCTGCCCCTCCTCTTCACTGGATCTGGTGGCCTTGCACAGTCATTCCCAGCAGGCCATCCTCACCCAGATGGGTCTCCAGAGCAGGCAGCGCAGCCTCTGCAGCCTGAGCCTCCTGCTCCAGGTGGCCGCGCTTGCACTTCCAGTGGGCCAGTTCCTGTTGCAGTTTCTCCAGGATGTACTGCCACTTCTTCCGGTCTGCCTACAGCCGCTTCTCATCCTGCTCAATCTGTGCCCGCCACTGGTCTCGGTGCTCCTGGGCCAGCTAGTTCTCAGATGCATGACATACCTCCTTGCAGCCAAGTAGCTCCACTTCCACCGTCTTGGCCTGCTGCCTCTGGCTGTCGTGCTCTTGCTCTCAGCTGGTCAACTCATGCCGCTCCGGCTCTGCAGACTCATGCAGCTACTCCTGGTCCTGCTGGTCTTGCTCCCACTGCTCGTCTAGCTTGCGTCTCTCCCCAGCTGCGGTATGCCTCCTCACAGCTCAGAAGAGCAGGTTTGCACTGCAGCTCCTCACTGCTGGCAGGTGGAAAGCCCACGATGACTAGTGAGTGGTCGGAGTCCACAGTAGTGCCCGCTCTCCTTGGTTGCCGAGGTCGTCATTTCAGATGGAGGTCCGGCGGGCTGGCAGGAGCAACTTGAGGGAGCAGTACATAGGCGGTGCCTCTCTCGCTGCGCCACTCTGAGCTTGTCTGCTGGAAGCTTTGGGATGGGCTTCCGGGCAACAGTGCACCCAGTGCCTTCTCTGGCTATATCCGCAGCAGACAAACTCCTCTGGAAGCTTATAGTTCCAGAACATCCTCATCGCAAAACCAGCTAACGTCTGTTACGATCATGCCGATACTTTACCTTTAAAATACCATTTTACTTTTACATGTATTTTTAATATTTTTGCTTATATGTTTTTATGCAGTTGTGACGATGTGCTGCAGTATCTCACCATTAGCTTCCTTTAGATATAACATTGTCCATAAAATCTGTGCTAAACTGCTGAGATAACAATGTTCTTAGACTAACGTTATAAAATTGTAATATGTCAAATACATTTCATTTACTTTTGAAAGTGGAGTGTTCACCATGTATTCTGCTTAATTTTCAGATATACTGTCATGTGATTACAGTACACACAACTACTATGTCTTGAAGCTCTAAAAATTATAAATAAACTTGCTAACCACAGTTGTAACTTTGAAAAAAATGAAAAAAAAAAATTCTAAAAATGCAAAGAGACGTTGCCCTGCAGAGAGTTAGGAGATGGAAGTGAGAGATAGTGGATCGTAGCCCCAGTAGCTGAGAGAGAAACGAACGTGGTGCCATCAGGCAGCGTAAGACCGCAGGGTAAAGGGGAGGAAATATAGAGTGGAGGCGTGGGGAGGAAAGACGAGTCTTGGCTCTATGATGCAGAGGAGAGCGAGAGAGAGAGAGAGAGAGAGCAAGGAGAAGCTGCAGAGATCAGAGGAGAATGAGCAGCATGGCAGCTGGTTCATCTGCTCAGAGGCTGCAGTGAGAGCATGACCTCCTGCTCCTCAGCGGTGACAGACGCTGCTGGATCCACAAGAGAAGCTGCAAACGCCGCCGTCACATTGGCAGAGTTACGTCATTTACAGAGTGAATGTGCTCAGGCAGCATGGAGTGTCTGTGTCAGGATATTACACTGTTTACTTTTGCTTAGTAGACGCTTTCATTAGTATAATGTACATATGTGGCTTACAGGTCATACAGTGCCTGAGTAATTAACACTGCAGCCTCTCACTCCCAGGGTTGTGGGTTTGAATCCTGCCCCAGCTCTTTGTGGGTGGAGCTTGTGTCTTCTGTCCTGTGTGTGGTGGTTTATTCTGGGCTCCCCCATTACGTCCCAAATACCCAAATCCTGTCTAGTTTCTGCCCCATGCTGCCTGGGATAGACTGCACCCCCCCCCCCCATGGGTTAGCAGGCAGAAGATCGATGGGCCCATTGGACCATGTCCTTGTTGTTGTTTCCCAAAACCAATGGAGGGGGCTGTCCCTTTGAATATATTCAAATATGACTATGTCATATGCCATTGAAGGGATTTCTTTGAAAGGAGAGACTATTTTTACTAAGGTGGAATCTGAGTGTACATTATTTAAATTCTTACTAATCTAAGAATCACTATGTTTCGGTAGTTTGAATAAGAACTCTAAGACCAATTTATAATCACCATTTTGACATTTAAAGAAACAAACAAACAAACAAAAACAATATATTTTATGTGTAATCAAATCAAATGCATATAATCTGATCAGTCTCAGAACATATTTAACATGGACGATTGTCCGGATTCAGACATGTAAATCACTGTGTATCTGATCCTGTGTCATTTATATTTAACCTTACAGCCATTTCTCTGCCTTTTCCCCTCTTTAGGTTAAATCTGCATCCGGTCGTGTCTTCAGGCTGTAGGAGGTGTCAGTGGAAGTAACACATTCTTGGTATATATGGAGACGTCTACAGCAGTGTCTTCTGATTTGTCATTGTACTTGCTTGAACTATTAGACAGTTTGCTACCCTTGTGTCAAATAAGGCAAAGCTGAATGTGATTGGTGGGTTTGAGGCTGGTGGGGGCTGATTGTGATTGGTGGGCTTGAGGCTGGTGGGGGCTGAGTCTTCACTTGGTGCTGGAACCTTCAGCAGAAGCTGTCAGATCTCAGGGTGCAGGTTGGCGTCTCCACATCACACAGGAGGAGGTTGATCTGCCCTGATAAACATGGGGAGCTGCCTGTTCCTCGTCTTCTTCTTTCTGCTGCCTCTGCTCGCCTCAGCAGGTAGGAACCTAAGTACTGTCTGCTTGGACCATATTCAGCCAGGATCTTGGTTAGAAACCAGGTGTGAAGTCAGAGTCATGTGGTCAGTCACAGGTGCATAAATTTTATGAGAAGATTCAATGAAATGTGTGCTTCATGTTTTTGACAAATTTTTCCTTTGGTTAAATGTCTGATCACTGTCTGATTTTCAAGATGTCACAGTGCATAGAGTAATTTAATAGTCCCTGTCGTTTAATGAACATCTGATATTATTCCATATTTAATTTTCATGCATAATTATTCCCGCTTTAGTCTGACACAAGTCTAAACTGCATCTGTAATTTGATTATATGTATAATTTACAACAGCCTAACGCTTGCAGATGCTGGGTTTTCATGGTAGCTTTGTACAATTTGTTAATGCAACAATTTTTTCAAAATGCATCTTATCTGAGAATGTACAATAATGTACATACTTATATATTTTGGTAAAGGAAAGTATGGTTGCATGAAGTAAATAGGAAAATTATAATTGCACGTATTCATTTCTTTATTCATGATCAATTTACATCATTTTCCATATAGCTGGTTGTGATTTCCACTCTACTCTGAAGCCCCATTTTTGTGACCATGTCTCTCATTTCCTGTCTTTGCCTCTTATATTTATCCAGTGATGGTGTTGGTGATATAACATGTTTTTGGTATATATGGAGATGTGTACAGTGGGATCTTCTGATTTGTTGTTGTATCTTTTTGAACTATTAGAGAGTTTCCTGCCCTGTGTCAAATAAGGCAAAGCTGAGTGTGATTGGTGGGCTTGAGGCTGGTGGGTGCTGAGTGTGATTGGTGGGCTTGAGGCTGGTGGGGGCTGAGTCTTCACTTGGTGCTGGAACCTTCAGCAGAAGCTGTCAGAGCTCAGGGTGCAGGTTGGCATCTCCACATCACACAGGAGGAGGTTGATCTGCCCTGATAAACATGGGGAGCTGCCTGTTGCTCGTCTTCTTCTCTCTGCTGCCTCTGCTCTTCTTGGCAGATAGGAGGCCAGATCCTCTCTTCTTTGGTCACTTTCAAGCAGTCTCTTGGTCAGAAGCTGGGATTATATGTATTACTCTATGGCGTCAACTCAGTCTCACCGCAATCTGAATTTGAATTTTTTTACCTGAATTTGATTGTGTTAACCTGAACATGAATTAAAAATTGAAAACTTGGGTTGAGAAATTCAGATTCAGAAAAAAATCCAAGGTACTCAGAGCGTAGATATAATCAAGCACAATCCTGGCCAGTCATAAGACCAGTTGTTTGGGATGGAGGTTTGTACATTCACCACCTTAATACGGCAGTTGATGCCAAGATATGGTTTTGGTCCATGTCACCCAGCCCTACGGACGATATACAGTGGAGAGGAATTAACTACAATTTTTATTACCATAAAAGCAACATAATTTCAAGTTCAGGAAATTAATTCAAATTTGATTTCATTCAGGTAAACGTATATAAGTTTGGGTTCTTTAATTCAAGGTTAACACATTCAAATTCGGGCCAAAAACTTTTTAATTTAGGTTGTGGTGAGTCTGATTTGATACCATAGTACTCTGGGAAAAGTTTTATTGTTTGTGCTAAAATTTTGAAAGACCTCACAAATGCCATGTTCATAAAATGCTTACTGATCTATACTGATGCTTGTTCCTCTGAATACCGTGTTTGGTGATATCATGCCCTGCACCCATGGTGTAGTAGAAACTTATACAACAAACCTATTGACTTTTTTACCCTTATTACCCCCCACTCCCACTCTTTGTCCCAAAAGGACAAGGTGTGAATGGAACCTTATCTAGTGATTTTCGTTAGTTAGTTAGTTAGTTAGTTTTTGCAATAAGTGCTTTCACACCAAATTTCCAGAACCTAATCCCAGTTTACAAATCCCTGGGCTGTCTCGACCAGGAGCTTTTATAGATCCTGACCACTTTAGTGTGTTACTTTCATACCGCACAACTGGAAATGGGACCTTTATGCTAAATAAGCATGAAAGATGCAAAAAGTTCACACATAATTTCATACGAAGCTACACCATCACACCAATACAATGGACAATAAATGTCATTTTGTTATTTGTTACTTATTGGCGGGATCGTTCGTGATCAAAATGAGACACAGGCTTTTATTTATATTTAAGTAATATGACGCGCAAAATATTCATGATTGTTCAATTTAAAATCTGGCCAGCAGACTGATCTTTTTCCACAGAATAAAAAACAATGAAATGTTACGCAATAATAAGCGCTGGCAAGCTTCACCCCTGGCACCATCGTATATCGTTTAGCAATAAAATTTTCCAATGCAGAAAAATGGAGAAACCCCAGCAGACTAAACGGGCGCTGGACAGAACTGAAGGAGACAAGACGCGACAGCTGCTATCGTATTTCATATTCCATTCCCATGAAATTGAGATTGAATCGAATTTGATTAAATCAAAACATTGGCTTGAGAATCGGAATCAAATTGAATCGGGGCTTCTGTGCCAAAACCCAGCCCTGATGATTTACTGCCAATTCCAGGTATTCATTTCTTTATTCATGATCAATTTACATCATTTTCCATATAGCTGGTTGTGATTTCCACTCTACTCTGGGATTTCCACTCTACTGGGTTGTTAAGTACTTTTGACATGTCTCAGGCAGTACATGCCCCCTCTCATAACCGCGGCCATACACTGGATCTTGTCATTTCATATGGTCTCTCTGTAACAATCAATGAAATTTCACAAACCAGCATATCAGATCACTTTCCTATCTTATTTGAATTTTCAATTCCTTTTTATGTATCCAATCCAGCCCGTGTTTCCTCTCGTTATCGATTAATTACCTCCTCCACATCAGAACAGTTTGCTACTGCCTTTATGAGCACCACCTTGGTTACAGAAGCGGCCACAGCTCCCTCTTCTTCTCCAGATGAGGCTCTCTCCTCCTTCCAAACTGCCTGCGCTGGGATTCTGGACACTATTGCACCTTTTAAGTGCAAGAAGTCCAAAATCAAACCGGATCCCTGGCTCAATGAGACCACTCGAGCCCTTAGGCAGCGCTGTAGACAGGCTGAGCGCAGGTACAGGGGGGACAGACTCCAGGTGTCTCTGGAGATTTTGAGGGAGAGCTTGTCCACTTATCAAAAGGCAGTTAAACAGGCCAAATGTCAATACCTCTCAAATATTGTTTCTTCTCACGCTGGCAACCCCAGTGTGTTATTTAACACTATACAGTCTGTGGTCTGCCCTCCTGATAATGTCCTAAAGAATGTGTCTGCTACAACTTGCAATATGTTTTTGGATTATTTTGTAGACAAAGTAACCTCTGTCAGGGTGAGCATTGACTGTAATACTCACAGTGCTGTCACTTATACTCCACCACCACCTCCTGCTGTCTTTGATGAGTTTGAGCTTGTGACATTGCCTAAACTCTTTGAGGTAGTTCAGAAGCTGAAACCTACAACCTGTCCTCTTGATATTGTCCCATCTAAAGTGCTCAAACAGGCCTTTAGTACGGTGGCGCCCTTCCTGCTCACTCTATTTAACACCTGCCTCAGCTCTGGATCTGTCCCAGCTGCTTTCAAACATGCTATAGTCAGACCTCTTTTAAAAAAACCGAATTTAGACCCTGAGGTTTTTTCGAATTTCCGTCCTGTCTCTCACCTGCCTTTCTTATCAAAGATTTTGGAAAAACTGGTTTTCACTCAACTGCAAATTTTTCTGGAAAGTAATTCTATTCTAGAAAAATTTCAGTCAGGCTTCAGGTCTCGGCACTGCACAGAGTCCGCTCTTCTTAGAGTTCACAATGACATTTTACACTCTTTGGACACTAAGAAGCCTGTGCTGTTGGTCATGCTTGACCTGACAGCAGCATTTGACACTGTGGACCATTCTGTTCTCATCTCCCGCTTGGCAGAGCACGTTGGTGTCCGGGGTACGGTCCTGCAGTGGTTCAGGTCCTACTTGACGGGCAGGACTTTCTCTGTGATGGTAGAAGACCACTCCTCCTCTTCGGCCAAACTGTCATCTGGGGTCCCACAAGGGTCAATTCTCGGTCCAGTCCTGTTCTCATTATACATGCTACCACTCGGGGCCATCATCGCCAAGTACAACCTGTCTTTCCACCTGTATGCTGATGATGTTCAGATCTATGTACCAGTGCTCCCCAACACTGCCTCTGCTCTTCACTCTTTGTATGGTTGTCTTTTGGACATTAAACGGTGGCTAGCACAAAATTTTCTCCATTTAAACGAGAAAAAATCTGAATTTATTATGTTTGGCTCGGGAGATGTTTGTGAACTTG
>JAODJU010004335.1:0-15403 GCA_026776725.1 Gnathonemus echidnorhynchus | reverse complement strand
CATTTTTTATGATCTGATCTGCCGCTAGGCAAGTTACCTACTAGCACCAACAGACTGTTCCATTTTTGGTTGGGGGGGGGGGGTGGGCATCTAATGTGTGTTTTTGTCTGTGTTGTTACTCTGACGTTTACACACAATGGAACAGACGGCACTCAGACGACCCTTTATTCACACAGGTGGCTAAAGCTGGAAGGCAGCAGGTAGCATGGCGGGCTTCATACCTGAAGGTTGTCTGATTAAGTCCCGGCGGGGATCCTACCGTATGGTTCCTAAGCAGAGTCCTTAACCTGAATACCTCGAATCAGCTTTATAAATGGACGAAAGCTGCATGCCTTGGGTGGGGACGCCAGCTTAGCCGCAGAATGTAATTAGAGCAGTAGGCTCTCTTTCTTCGAAGAGCATGTATATGACATGGGAAACATGGGCCTGATATGAAGCATGGAGATGGAGGAAGGTGGAAAATGGGGTGGTGGGTAAAAAGAAAAAGACAGGCTGTCCAGTAAATCAGTAAAAACTTGAACTGTGAACTGAGAAATGTAATTAGAAGTAACTGATGATTCGCAGGTATATCAGGGTATATACATTGTGTTTGAAATTGTGGCCTGTTGGTGTACTTTACATTTGCTTTTATTTGTAGTTCATTCCCTGTGTATGTTTTCTGTTTAAATGATTAATTGGGGCATGACAGACAATCGTTCTTCCAGGAGATGGCAGGGGAGAGAGGGTTTAGAGAAGGAACGGAGGAGGGTATTCAGAATACTCTAACTGCAAAACCAATGCTGCACATATTTTTCAGTTACCAAACAACTCAAAACTAAAAATCCTATGTATCTCCTGTAATGAAGCATCTTCTTGCTAGTGTATCTTAAAGCTGCAATAAAATAATATGAGGGCTAACAGGCGGTGTTTACAGGCATGAATCATCACATGTCTCTTAAATGTAAAATCTCCAAACTAAAAAAAGGGAAAGAAAACCCAGTTAATTTGGTGTCTGTCTGTAGCGTGTTTGTAACATGAGACAGCTGGTGGGAGGTGCTTATTTAGTCTCTCCCTCGTGCGCATTCCCCCCCCCCCCTTCCTCTCCCTCTAAGCCCTGCCCCCAACTGCCTTGCTGCTTTGTGCGGGAGAGAGGAAGAGAGGGGGAGAGTTAGTCTGACTGTTGGCTGCCCAGAGCGAAGGCGTGCTGACGGAGAGAGGCCTTCTGTTGTAGTCTTTGGCAACACCATTCCTGTGTGTGTGACTACATCACCCTCGCGTTGATGGTACTTGGTCAGCTGACTCACTGAGCTGAACATACAGACGCAACGTGAAGCTAGCAAAACCTTACGAAAGAAAGACAAAAGCGGATAATTGTCGCTTACTGGCTATTCGCGGCAGAACGGTGAGTTTTATGTATTTTCTGCTTAATGTACATTAATGAAATTTCGAGTTTTTTGACTAGTACAGCATCGCTCTGTGTTCTCGCGCTTTGAGTTATGAACTGACATGTATTTTAGTAAATAAATTTATATGTTTTTTTTTGGACACTGAATTGATCTTTTTTTTTCTCCTTGAATTGTTTTTCCCTGGTGAATTTGCTATGGGAATAAAGGTGTGAAGAGAATGTTAGAAGAGTTTTTGTATGTTTGTGTTTCTATGGTGGCCTGCTTGAAGATCAGTGGTTCGCCCATGGGTCCTAAGGTTTTCAAGTCTAGTTTGTTTCATATGGTTATTGGTTAATAAGAAACTATTTACACTTTCATCACTATTGTCCTTTATTCTGTGTACCTTCCATTTGTGCAATTCATCTATTAAGGTTTTTTGTTTTGGTTTTTTTGAGATTATAAATTCTTTATTTGCCAGTGTATAATGGTCAACATTCCATGCTTCATGTTGGTCGTCTATCACAATCGTAAGTTTTGTGAAAATGGTACTTGAGAGGACAGCATGTTGTTATGCCTACAGTCACTCTGTAAGCTGATTGGTTTACAGCCTGGTGTATTCTGGAAGCCATGGGAGCCAGACTACAGCGATCCCGGTCTTCCTTATTGTCCTATGAGCTGTTTTAAAAATTAACTGTGACTGTTTTTTCCCTCTTGGTGCACATCAAGTTTCACTTCCTTCTGGAATGTTTACGACTGTAAAGTTGTTAGAGTCTGGTGTATGCTTCAGGTATAAAATTCAACTGATATTTATTTAGTGGAGAAAAACTATACAAATTTTTCTTGATGACCGTAACATCCTTTTATAGCAATGAGGACAATGTTATGGGTTCTTCACATCAGACAGCAGATCTCAGTGCCTTTGGACCTGACTGCTCTTCAACTTTTTTTTCTACTCCCAGGAATCAACACCTAGAGATTGCAGCATTTAGCTGTCATGGCCAACCTATACAATGCCTTGAACATTTGGTATATTAAAGCTTCAGATATACCCTGATTATGGTGGAGATACTTGCATGCTGGTATTCTCTGTCTTGGGTGAACCACTGGAAGGTCAGCATTTGATCATCGCTTTTCTGGTTCTTCTGCTCTACTTCAATGACCTTCCTTGACATTTTATTTTATCATTTAATTATTTTACATTTGATGCGTGATACTTGTCCTGGTTTTTACCAGTGGTTTCTGTGTATACAGTGTTTATTGTCCAGTTATTTTTAAATGTCTACTTTAAGCATGATGGATTCAAGGGCCTACTGAGAATCACCCCACCCTCTGATAGGCTTGCCTCACACATTTAACCCACAATGCCTGGGTGTGGGGGTGGGGGAGGCTTTGTGAAGCATTGCCACTGGATGCAGTGCACACTGCATGACTCATCTAAATGCCAATCCAAAACTGAGAGCTCTGCATTTTTCTCATTCCGGTTGTCGTGGTAACTGCTGACATCTGCACTGCTGTTCCAGTGAGTCTGGACTGCAGGGGCACAGGTGCTGACATGTTCCACTGCATTCATATATGTCATATGTCATTTTGGCACCACTGGTGACTAACTGCTTTATTATACAAGACATGTTTGTGGCTTTGCTCTACCTGATGCAGTTTCTTCTTTCATATCTGAAATCTGTATGCCCAGCAGTATGTGTGGCTTAGGATTTAGTCTAAGTTCTGTATTACGGGGGTACAGTAACAGGTTATTTTTGCCCAGAAATGTTCCTTGACCACCACACTCGCTGCTGAATGAGATTTAGTCAGATAATTAAATGAAGTACTGCTCAGATGGACTTTGATACAGGCTCTGATATTTCACTTATCATAGATCACTCCAGGTGAAGTTTCCAAGCATTTCCAAACCATTTACAGTACATCTTGCCTTTCATAGATGTGAAAAATAAAATGCTTGATTTTGTTAGCAATTACAAAGTGCCCTCTTTTTGTGGGTTGACATTCACTCCAAGTTTTCTAATATATTTTTTTATTTTAAAATATCGTCCTAATGGGGTTACTTTTAATGCACTGTTATAAGGAGGTGTTTTCAATGGTGTTGCAGAATAACACAACTTTCCTTTCTGTTGTGGGGCAAGAAGTTTGTCTGTTTTCCCCACAATCCTTTTACCAATTTTCATGAAATGGCTGAGCCTATGGATGGACTGCCTGCTAGGCTTGCTAGGCCTGCTAGACACATGAATGTTTCTCGCTGGTTAGTTACCAGTTCATAGATAATAGTCCTCTATGTCTTTCTGCTTGTTACTTAGGATCAAATTATCTGTAAAGTCAGTGGTGTGGATTAATCAGTTATGAGCTGGCATATGAGCAGGGATTGCAAAAGAACTCTAACGGAATAGCTACAGTTGTGGTTGTTGACACAAGGGATCCTGGGAAATGTCTATCCTCCCCTCGAGGATTGGCGATCACTTCACATCAATCCATTTCCTTTAAGGACCAGACTCAAGTAAGAAAAAATCAACAACAAATCCTGGGGTCCTATGAATAGTTTCAGTAAACACACGAAACGCTCCCTTTCATGAAATGAGTCTAGAATGAGACAAAGTATGAATGAATCCACAAAAGTGGGCAACTTAGAGCATTTTTTTCTATTGAAATAACTAAATTTTATAGTCTACATATTGTTTTGGCTATATTTCTGCCGTTACAGTTGTGGGTGGGGGGAACAAACCAGTTGCGCAGAACTACAACGCTAAACAAAACGTTACTCTTCACACTTCTCCAGTGAACTATAGTCAGCTTGCATTGCCAGTGGCTGAGCCCCTCAGTGCAGCGCGCAGCTGCTGGGGATCAAGCCTGGCTGCCTTCAGCAGCGCTGGTGGCCATTTTGAGTCTCTGCAGGGAATGAGTCCAGGTGCCGTCAGCCAGCAAGAACGGGGGTGGGGGATGGGCACTGCTGTGGTTGAGCACTAAAATGGCAGTGCGGAGAAACCTTTCACTGCTAACCTTCTGCGTGCATGCGCACACTTATATATGAAACATTTATTCAAACAGGCAGACAAGGAGATAAAATGGAGAAAGATGCAATCATTTAACGAATTGCGGTATTAGAGATAACAACCAAATACTAATCTTTCAGAGGGATGTTGGGGCACTGCGAAAATCACGCTAAAATTTTCCCACCTTATTGGTCTGCCTCTTAATCCCCTCTTAAATTATATTTTCAAGATCCTCTATTTGTAGTAAATGGTATCTATTCTTCATAGTGGATTCAGGCTGATATTTCGCTTGCTGTCGCACTGCACTGGGTGACCAACGCATGCCAGGAATGTAGACCTGAGTGTTTGTCCCATTACAACACTTCTGTGTTACTGCAGTAGGTATGTTTAATTTATCAATTTCTGTGCAATTCTAGAGGCGATACGCATATGGAATCCCTCCCCAGTAACACTAATGAGAAAATAAAATTAGTTTATAATTATGCTGTATCACTGGTAACGTTGCTTGAGAGAGTAACAGGGTGATTGGCACATGGCTATTTATATCAACCGCAAAACTGCAACTGCAGTATTTTCTAGCTGCAATGCACCAGTGATGCCACTGCAGTTATAACTGTTAGGCCTGTTTAAAAAAAAAAATACAACTGGCAACTATGACTTCTATCAAAGAGTGAACAGAATCGTGTAAACGAAGAAGGCAGCTTGTAATGTGAATAGCCAGGAAAATCGTTTATTTGCATAGCATAACTAGGGCCACAAGCACTGTTGGTCATATTCTCAGAGCTACTGGTTTCTGTGTTTTATTTTGTAAATTAATTCATTTTGAGGAACAATCACAGAAAAAGCAGATATGGATGAGTAAAATCTCTTAATGTATTGTGTTAAGAATTCCTGGCTAGCTATCTGAATAGTAATGTACACTTCCTGGCTTTTTCACACATCGTTCAGTAATTTTTATTTTATCTTAAATTTTTCTTGCATGATCAAGACGTTGACCTCATTTGTGTATTGTCAGAATTTGAAAGAGATGCATCTCTTCAGCATCTCTTCCTGTTTGAGGTCACCCTTGAGTATAGAAGTACTGTATACTGTATAATGTGTCTCATTGTACACTACTAGCCAAACTGTATTCCTAGCAGTAGAGTTTGTATTTATATATTTAAAAAACCCAATAATTTAACGTTAACTGAAATATTTTGTGTAATAAATTACAGCTAGGGTAAACGCAATGTAAAGATTTAATCTATGGTTGGAAACAGCACTGTGGTTGTTTCCTTCTGTGGCCTGCAGTAGTTATTTCCTTTTTGTTTATTAAGTCCTTAGTAAAATGACCGCTAGTGTATTGTTTTTTTATTGGTTATTTTGCATAAAGATATGGGCATGTCTTCTGACGTTTTTTATTGCCTGTTATGTTTCATATTTAGGGGAAATTTAAATAATAGAGTCATTTTTCAGATTATACTTTTAAAAAATTTGTTGGCTTTTTATTTAAGCTCGAGATTGAGAAATGAATACTGGAGAGTACCTCGAGAAAATTATACTGCAGTCCCCCCTCCCCCTCCCAAAAATGTGAGTAATGCAGCAGGCTTGGACAGGACTGAACCAGATTAAACCGGTTTACTAGCCCTTGCTTCCTGATTGGCTGACAGACACAATAAACAGACTGGTAGTTCTTAGTGTTCAGGAGCAGCGCTGAAACCTTAGTATAATATATCTCTTTTATTGTGTTGTGTGTGCTTCAGCCACCTGTTTTCTAAATTAGATCGGTTGCAGTTGCATATGATACCAATATAGGATAGGAAAGACAGTGGCATTATGCATTTAGGCCGTGGATATAATGTTAATAATTAATAATACCTCTCAACTATTGTTGAATTATAACTTATAACATGAAGTGAATAGGGAAATCAGAATCCTACAATATGTTTGAATTTTCTTTAATTTGGTCAAAGAAAACCTTAAAGAATATTAGGCTGTGCTTGCAATTATCGTGAGCTGGAAATGTTTTTAATTTAACTTTAATTGCACTGCTTCAACTATGTGGCGGATATAATCTGTAACAGGCTCTGAGAAAGATGAAGCATATTTTAAAATTTTCTTCAACAAGCTTAATTTAAAAGGACAGAATTGTTTCTTCTTAAATGGCTAATGATAAAAGTAGATTTAAAGCTATTGGCATCCCATCTAGGGTATATCCTGGCCATGAACCATGTGTTGTCTGGGTTAGACTCCTGGGCCCCTCCGACCCTGACCCAGGATGTGGTTTGGAAAAGGGTGTATTTCTAGATTTTGTAAGGTATGAGAACGGCAGAATCGGGAATACTGTCAGGGAGTGAGCTCTCGCTGCTACCACATGCAGCAGTATTCCCTTACTAAATATCATGCAGAAAACTAACTGGTCTATGATGTCCAAGTCAGGGGACTCTACAATAGTATTGGAGAGAGAGTGTGGTCTGATTTGGTGTTGAATTCATGCTTGAAATGGGCAGAGCCATTGAGTGAAAAGGCCTAGGCTCTTGGTTCTGTGGTAGGGCAGTGCAATTCTTGCCTTGAGTTATGCCATCAAAATTGGCAGATGATACAGTCCATGAGTTCTTTTATGCTTTCCTAAAATAGTTGCTGTATTTTAATTGATTATTTGGTTTTGTTTAGACGTGTAGATGGCCATATAATCACTAATTTTAACTTCCAAACATTTACGATATCCATAAATTAGAGATTAAGACATTAATTTGCTGCATTTGTAGACCAAACAAGACTGGGTTATATAAAGTCCTACCCCCCTCTCACAGTGTGGCTTGCCTTCTGATTGGTACAGTCCATGTTTAGCAGTTTAGCATTTCCCACCCGCTGTTCACTGTTGGTGTATGGGCGTTTGAAACTGTTGTTGGTTGACTCATTGTCAGTTCTTTGGAAGGGTTTGGTTTCCACATGTGTGTTTGTAAATAAAGGAGACTGCTTGTCAACTTGTAATTTTAAATAAGCTGTAAGTCCATGTATATTTATTCAAATGTCTGTGATTGGACTTGTATTTTGGTTTCATCTTCAGTTCAACACTGGGCATATACTCCTTTACAGACTATTGAACTGTATTGTTTTTTTCTTAGTTACTTTTTTTACAGTCTGGATTTGTCCATGTCTGTGTGTGTGATTATTAAAACTTTTGTATTGCTCTTATTTGGTACAGTCCTGCCCTTTTCATGTCCCCTCCCCCATGACACCATCTTTCTCTACGCATTTGTCATGTTTTTTCGTTCGCACTAGTCACGCTTCCATTTTTTTTAGCTGAAAATTGAGAACGAATGACTCGGAGGAGCAAGCTTGCAGACTGCAAAACTCCCTGTCAATTACCTATTTTTACAAACATTTGTATCATGTTGTTTTGGATGTTTTGCTTCTAAGTCAAAAAACAGATCATTGTTCTGCATATATAAAGCAGTGATCTTAATTTGTTTCCCAGAGTAAATGTTTTTACGTAAATATCAAATTTGTTGATCCTCTGTTTTCAGTATATCTCTTAATTTTAGAATCTTATGTTAATTTTATATAATTTTGCATTTTGACTATTCAATCTGAAAATAAAACCCTTATGGATATATAGAACTTCTGGAAATAAGCATGCTTGAGAATTTGCAGTTTTGAACTGCAATGCTATGTTAATTGGAGATGAAGTGATGGGTCTGATACTGAAAATTGTAATCTTTTGTAATCTGTGAATTTAGGATAATTATATGATAATTATCTTTCAACAATACTGTATATTCATTTGCATTAAGCTGTGGGTTGTAACTTGACTTCTAAAGCTAGAACCTCGTTAATAGCAGAAATGTTTTTGGTTTTTGTTCTTGTTTGAGATTAAATAGGACAATTCATTAAGATATCATATGCATATGTACATGTATAGTTTTGGATTGTTTTATTTTACTTTTAATTTACCGGAACAGATAGGTATCTACCTTTACGTTACAGCAGTTGTGGGAGAGGATCTTGGTAGTTTTAGGCCATAGGTCTGGAGTCTTAACTAGGACACAACAGCCTTCTTAATAATCATTATCAGTCTATTTCCTGTCTTGCCTGCTTTGGATTGGTTCTGGTTTCAAAATGCACTGATTTTAGCTACACACCATAATGTCAGGATTCAGGATCTTAAATTCCTGTTTTGGTTTCCTTGGTTTCCAAGATCCGCGTTAAAACGAATGTCCGTAAGAAACAAACAGGAAAAAAGGCAAGATTTCGTGTTGTTGACCATTGGGCTTGTTTGTTTTTTGTTGGGCTTCTCTGCTTGCAGAGATACTGGAATTGGTTGGGATGGGTAGAGTGAAATTTATTTCCTTCTTTGAACATTAACTTCTAAGAATTTTTATAAATATCCCTCGACTAGCTGTCTGGATATTGGATATAACTTGAGGAATAGAATGTATCTTGCATAGGAAGCAGACTGGAATGACTTTTATGGATTGCTGGATATTTATATTATACACACATTATATACCAAAATATTAAAAAAGGAGTTATGGTGGAATTCATTCAAATCCCATTTTGAGTTTATTTTTTTTAAATCAAGTTTTACCAGTAAAGGCTTGGTTTGACTTATGGGACTTGCTTATTAAAACCTTCTGTTGACGGTGGTCTGTGCTGGTTGAGGTAAATGTCCTTTACCATCAGCATCTAGCAACACCAGTCTGTGTGTTGCATAAACTCCATTTGGAAGGGGAAAAAATATAGTTGGCCAGTCACTTACGAAATCAGGTTGACTGGTTGCCTGAGGTTATATAGCAGGGTTGTCAGACACTGTTCCTGATGGGTTGTGTTAAGGTCTCTCTCTGCTGGCTATCATTTACACCAATTCTCCTAGCTTAATCATTAATAACTGGACATATGTTTTTTTCAGTTTTGTGTAATGAAGTAATCCAAGTGTTCCAGAAGTACAGGGAAACTGAAATGTGGTGTTAAAGTGATTCCTATTCCTCATGCTTTCTCAAAACTTCTGCGCTTGATTTGTCTATGTTTTTAAATGAGGTTAGATTTGTTTCATGCTAATTTGGGCTTTGGTGTGAGAGAGCAATTTAATTGAAAATACTGCTCTCACAGCTTTAACAGTCTCTTCATCGTTACCATCACACAATGACATTGCAGAATAATTCTTCAGCGAAGCTATGTTTGATGGTGGATTAGCATTCATCATTTGAGACAGGGGAGTTAGACATTTATATTTGATTTCATTTTTGTGGTTATGATAAGGTGAGGTATATAAGCAGCCAGAGGAAAAAATTCTGGAAAAAAGCTACAGGAGTAGTAGCTACATCATGCTGAAGTGTTGTGCCTAGGGCAGCCGATTGGCTGTGTGTTCTTTTGGAACATCTATTGGTGCTGGAGAACTGATTTAATGCCACAGAATTGAATTAACTACTGGGGATCTCATTGTTGGCAACTATGAAAGCAATACAGCATGCTCTTGATGGGGAAAAAACAGAAAGCAGAAAAGCACCAGTTTGATCCATCATCCATCCATCCTTTTTCTGTACTCGTTTGTCCTATGCCGGTTTGCAGGTGATTGGAGCCTATCCTGGAAGCTACAGCCCAAGGCAGGGAATAACCCAGGATGGGGTGCCTACTAGGGCTGAGCGATATAAACGATTTGTCGACTTATCGTCATAAAACATTTAAACGATAAAATGAAAATCTTCAGTAAAATATCGATAAGGAACATTGTATATTATCATATCATCAGCCTACCACTTTACAGAAATGACGGACAATCTATGCCCAACAAATGCACAGCAAGGTTGAGTTGGCAAAGCCTGTCACATGCTACTGTTTTGCAATGTCCTTCCTCAGAGGAAACTTTTGTGTAGAAAGTGACAGTTTAGCTACATCATCTTTTAAAAAAGGAGATATTGTGGGTAAGCTAGGGTGATCGGATAATCCATGTCAGGGAGGACACATTTGAGCTAGGACAGGATTTGTAAAGTACCATTTCATTTAAACGGACCTGGATTTCATTTAAGCACTGAGTTGTTGCTGTGTGCTGATTGGTCAGTCTTCTATAATCATGCATGTGTCATGAATGTTAATGTGAAACAGCTGGGTGAGTCTTTGTCAAGGAAACAAGTCAAAGCACAGGAACCAATTTAGCCAAGCATAGGAACCTTTCAGTTTTAAAGTAGTTTGTGAAACCTGAAGTAGCTCAAAGTGTCCTCCCTCACTTGTATTTATCTGTTCGCCCTAAGGTAAACAGGTGCTGTATACGAATAACTCCACCAAAAACTTGTGCCAACTAAAACTGGAGATACTGCAAACTTATTTCACCAGTCTAACCACTGCCATTAGGGATGGGCCAATCCATATTTTTTCAGCTCCAACCTGATTCACAACTGTCAATACTGATACAGATTCTGATACGAGCTCTTTACTTTAATATTTTAATGTAATATATATAATTATGCGTTATTTTTAAACTAATAAGCACAGATTCCACTGTTTTTACGCTTCTCTTGCTGCAAAAGGGTATGCGCATGACGTCACAGCAGGTGGAAGTCGCTGCGCTCACACCCGCCGAGTAGCAAATCAGCTTGAATGCTGCAAAAAGCACATCTGAAATGGGGGAAAAGCTGTCGTGCAATTGACTGTACAAATAGTTTGTATTTCATGTTAAATCTATCTTTTTAGACTGCCAAAATCTAAATAAGCAACCATCGGACATGAATCTGTCACGTATGGGTTACGTCTCTAGGTGTGTGGAGTTTAAGTCAAGGGAGGTGATGCTACGATTATATAATTCCTTGGTAAGACCCCAACTAGAATATCGTGTGCAGGTTCGGTCACCATAACTTAAGAAGGACATTTCTGCCTTGGAAAGGGTGCAATGTAGGGCTACAAGAATGATTCCTGGTCTTCGAGGAATGTCTTATGAGGAGAGGTTAGCTGAGCTGAATCTGTTTAGCCTCGAGCAAAGGAGACTAAGGGGGGGGACATGATCCAGGTATATAAGATTCTAACAGGTCAGGATGCTGTTCAGCCAAGTGGCTATGTGAATATTAGTTTAAATACTAGAACTCATGGCCATAAGTGGAAATTAGCGGGAGAACATTTTAAAATGAATTTGAGGAAGAACTTCTTATTGGTTAAGGCCCCCCCCCATCGAACTTGATAGGCCGAATGGCCTCCTCTCGTTTGTAAATTTATTTTTCTTATGTTCTTCTGGCCAGTACCTGATCCATCAAATAGGTCTGGACTAACGCAGATACCATCCGAACATCGGATCGGTGCACCTCTAATTCTCCGCCAATAGAAGATACAGAATGCAAGCTCTTAAAGTCAGACATCATTCATTTGGGTTTCTACTTTCAATCTGAAGGAAAATGGGACAAATTGCGACCCATATTGGTGAGCAAGTGAGGAAAAATCCAGCAACAAACCGTACTATCTGCATTTCCTAGTGTTACAGCTTATGAGTTTATTTTTCCATGATTTATTTATTTAAATTAGATATACGTTTACAGTGTATTCAAATTGTCATCTTTTTCATGTTCTGAATCTGTTTAAGTGGAATGCTTAGGGGATTTCAAGCAAAATGGAGCCTTTTAAGAAAAGAAATACCTTGATTTGTATCATGATAATTATCGATCTTGACTGATATGAAGACAATTATCACAATAAAATATTTTGCCATATCACCCAGCCCTGGCATCAAAACATCAGATGTTTTGAGCTTAGACAAATACATTTCACCCTTTTTAAACAATATATATAAATTTTGCGCCCATTCATCACATTTATCAAAATCCAGCAAGCCGGTAATATTTCAATGGTTACTAAAATATTAGTTATGTAGATTGGCATCATCCCTTAAATAGAGCCATCATGATTACTCAGACTCACCGTGCCGCCTTGATTACTCGGCATTATGGCAGAAGGAACACTGAGCATAGCAGATGAGGGTCCAAATAAAGAGCGAAGGCCTCAGTTCTGTGGGAGCACTTCAGGTTAAAGGTGAATGAAAATGCAGCCATCGCAGAACTCGCAGAAAATATAAGAACATGACTGCAATACAACAGCATCTTTAAAGAAGACATTCACAGACCCAATAATGCGAGGTTAGCCATAGATAACTGCTAGCTATGTGCCCTTCAGCCTCTTGCAATAGCCTGGCCTACCTTTGTCATCATTTTGACATAAATTTAGTTTAATTTACGTTCGACAATTCCAGTAATTGTCACTAAAATGAAGCCTTACTGTCGCTTGGCCACATCTTGCGTGATAAATAATACATTACATAGTCTTATTTTTTTAATGAATGTATTCGGTAAGTTTGAATGATATTGATATGATGTTGGAACAAGGTTTCGTTATGATATTTAAAATTTTTGCAATAAATATTGGGATGTTTATGAAAGGGGAAAAATACCCAAAAGAAGTTCTTTTTGGCTATAGTTAATCTACCAATAATGTCTGTCAAATAAGTTGGTGGTGTTGCCAAGCGTTGTGCCAACACACAAAGCAGTGCTGACAGGTTACTTGCTTTTGCTCAATGTGGTCTCTGTGGAATCCAGAATATTTTCATAGAGCTGAAGACAATTGTTTTTTGGTAACCAGTTTGCTTTTCTCCTTCTCAATCATTTTTAACACGGCACATTTGTGAGAAATTTCAGTGAGTGAGTCAAACAGCAAGGATGAGTATGATTCTGATTTATCTGAAGAGTGCATGCAGAGCTCTTGCAAATGCATTGGCAGTAAAATTTGGACCTTATTTTCCACATCTACCAGATAATGTTGAAATGGAATGAACATTAAGACCTTAAGTTTTTTTTTTTGTCTCCTGTACCACAATAAAGATGTTTTGGCATAACATTGATGGTCTCAAATCAGCTGATCGTGGTTCTTTTGATGTGACAATCATGTGCAAAAGGTGCACTGTCGATATTTGCAGTGCACACTGTGCAGGCCTAGTTTTGAGGACAGCACACTGATGCACTGGGTCGCTCTTTGTGTGTATGGCGTTTTGTATGGTCTCCCCATGTGTGTGAGGATTTATGCTAGATTCTCCGGATTCCTCCCACAGCCCAAAAACATGCAACTGAAGTGATTTGGAGTGCCTGAATTGACCATATGTGTGAGTTTGCATACCGTGCAATGGGTTGGCGTCACATCCAGGGCTGATTCCTGCCCTGACCAATTGCAATATATATTGATTTTGTTTTATATATTCTATATAAATGATTACTTCATTAGTTATCATATTAATCTGTAGATTACTCAATTTAACAGTGCAACCATTAAACCAGACTTTCAGAATCTAGAGAGCTTACTCAGTCTTCAGTATGCCTTCTCACATTACCAATGAGTGTTTATATACTGAATAAATTTTTTCTTTCTATGAGACGTATGCAGACCCTCTGATTGTTCAGTGCGTTTTTCAACTATTCCCGAAATCATAGATACCGATGTGTAGCAGTTTAGCAGATGTGGCACACTGGGGGAAAGGATGTTATTTGAAGTTCTATTAATATTTTTGTAAGTTTATTTTTGCCCTGAAAGCTTCTGGTAAGTGAAAATTTATGCAGACTTTAATAGGAAGGAGTGTAAAATTACAGCTCATTTTGTATTTTAGAAGCATCTAGAAATGCGTTTAATGGCAAATGGAAATATCTATCTGAATGTTGTGTATGTGATCTTGTTCTTTACCTTTGAGTAATAAAGAGTGACATATCAACTTCACTTCTGTCAGTTAGTCAGTTGAGAAATCCCCCTCCCCCCATCCTTTGTCGTAAATGGTACAGTCCATGCTCAGCTGTAATTTTCCACTCAGTCTGTTTTACAAAGAGGGGGATGGGTGTGCACAAGTCTGCGCTTGTGTGTTTTAATAAAGGTTTTCTTTACTATGTTGTAACAAAGTTAGGGGGGTTGGTGTATGTGTGTGTGTTTGGCAGCACTTGTGATAAGTTAGCAGTAAGTCTGGTATTCAGTGTGATAAAGGCTTGAAGTGTGTCCATTTGTGTATCTGCTTTGGGGGTTGAAAATACTGCTGTGAGTGTGGGATTTTGAACACGCAAGCAGGTGTATAAGATTTTCTGCGTAGTATGAATGAATATTTCTTGGAGGGTGTGCTTGTTTTACTTCCAAAACGTTTTGGATGGCTTCATCTTGGAGTATTCAGAATGGTCTCCCACCAAACAATATTTGGTACAATCCTGTCTAAGCCATGCTCTCCAGCCGTTGCAAGTTCCTTTGTTGACCACAAGGCTTTTTGAATTTATTTCCCCATTTGTCCAACTGACAATGAAAATCTCAAAGTTCTACATACTTAACGACAGCAGTCAACGGTTCTTACTGCATCGACCACTATATACAGCCATGCAAAAATGGTATTTGTCTTAATTATACGATCAAATGATGATTGTATTATGATCTGTTTTCTGTTAGGGAATGTCGAATGACTGAATATGTTTTTTCCAATTTGCTATGCAACAAATATGCTTATGTCATGATTTAAAGTTAATACATATTTTTATTTCTTAAGGAATCTTATTCTTTTAATTCAATTGAAAGTATTTTCTAATTGAACTGGATGGAATTATGGGTGATTGACTACTTCGGTCTTGTCTGAAAGGAAATGTGTTCCCTTTAGTACAGTCATATGAGTACTTTGGACTTTACTTGTACTTTTTTTGTTGGAGATGTAGAATGACCGAGAGTTTGCGTGTGATTTTGGGTAATGTTCAGTAGTATTCTGTTTTCCTTGTTTTTAAAGGTAGTGGTAGAAAGTCCATTAGTTGGAACTGCGTACATCTTAAATGGTATCTGGCAAAATGTATGTTTCAAATGGAGTTAGGGAGACCAGACAAAACAAACGAAAGCTTTGCTTCCTTTCTGAAACAAGCTACATCAGAATTTTTTTTTTGTTTCCATGTTTACCTGTAATCAAATAAAGTAAATAGTCTTGAATGGATAATGTTATAGATTAGAACAGTGGCCTCCAACCTTTCTTTCAGTAAGAGCTACTTTTACAAAGAGAGTAGTCTGGGGAGCTACTGTGCTGGG